>OZ030007.1:151276349-151616349 GCA_964023405.1 Apodemus agrarius | reverse complement strand
CTTTCTCAGCCTGTTTATCCTTTGAGTACAGGAATGTATCTGATTTGTTTAATTTTATATCTGACCACATTGCTGAAGTTGTCTATCAGCTGTAGGAGTTCTTTGCTGGAGTTTTTGGGGTCACTTAAGTATACTATCATATCATCTTCAAGCTAGAAGCTCAGCCAGTTCAACCAGGGAAGCTCCTGATCTACAGGGAGCCCCGTGGTTAGACAGAGCCCTGCGTTCTGCCACCATCTTGGTGAGAGCAGCTCAGACAGAACCCTTCTGACTGAGATTACCACCATCTAGGCTCTGGCAGTCCAGCCAGGGAAGCTCTGGACGTGAAAGTGAATCCTGCCGTTAGACAGAGCACAGCGACCTGCCACCATCTTCAAGCTGGTAGCTCAGCCAGGAATGCAGAGGGTACCAGAGTGAAGGATTACACAGGGCATAGCCTGCCGGGGTGCCTTCCACACCAGGGAGCTGGGCAGTTCTACAGTTGCCTGGGCATGCAGGGGAGCTTCTAAACTTCAGGAAGTCCTGTGGATAGACAGAGCCCCATGGACCGAGATCCCCACCATCTTGGATCCCACAGTTCAACCAGGGAAGCACATGATCTACAGGGAATCCTACAGGTAGATGGACAAGGCACACCAGGGCTCCAACCACACCCAAGAGTAGGGCAGCACATTAGCAATCTGTCCCAGGGGAAACCCAGTCATCCAGTAGTGGGAAAATAGCCTTACAGGCCCACAGGAGGTTCAAACAGCTAGTGTCAACAGGACCAACTAATGCCAGAGATAAACAGTTGACAAAAGGCAAACACAGGAATGTTAGTAACAGAAACTAAGGCAATATGGCAACATCTGAAACCTAATTCCCCAACAACAGCAAGTTCTGGATACTCCAACCCTCCAGAAAAATAAGATTTGGATTTAAAATCACGGTCATGATGCTGTTAAAGGAACACAAAAAGAACATAAATAAATCTCTTAAAGAAATACAGGGGAACATGACTAAGTTAGAAGCCCTTACAATGGAAACACAAAAATCACTGAAATAAATTCAGGAGAATATGGGTCAAAAGATAGAAGCCAATAAAGAGGAAACACAAAAATCACTTAAAGAAATGCAGAAGAAATTGAGTCAACAATCAGAAGTCATGAAACAGGAAACACAAAAATCTTTTAAAGAAATACAAGAAAATATGAACAAATAAGTGAAGGAACAGAGTGAGACCATCCAGGATCTAAAAACAGAAGTAGAAACAACTAAAAAATCACAAAGGGAAACAACTTTGGAGATAGAAAACCTTGAGAAGAAATCAGGGGCCATAGATGCAAACATCAACAATGGAATACAAGAGATATAAGAAAGGATATCAGGTGCCAACGATTCCATAGAAACCATTAACTCAACAGTGAAAGAAAATGCAAAAAGCAAAAAGCTTGTAGCCCAAAACATCCAGGAAATCCAGGGCACAATGAGAAGACCAAACCTAAGGATTATAGGTATAGATGAGAGTGAAGATATATGACTTAAAGGGCCAGCAAATATCTTCAACAAAATTATGGAAGAAAACTTCCTTAACCTAAAGAGAGAGTTGCCCATGAATATACAAGAAGCCTACAGAACCCCCAAACAGCCTGGACCAGAACAGACATACCTCCTGTCACATAATAATAATAAAAAAGGCCAAATGTACTAAACAAAAACGAACATTAAAGGCAGTAAGAGAAAAAGGCCAAGTAACATATAAAGGAAGACTGATTAGAATTACATCACACTTCTCACCAGAGACCATGAAAGCTAGAAGATCTTGGGCAAATCTCATACAGACTCTAAGAGAACAAAAATGCCAGCCAAGATTACTATACCCAGCAAAACTCTCAATCACCATAGATGGAGAAACCAAGATATTCCATGATAAAACCCAATTTACAGCATATCTTTCCACAAACCCAGCCCTACAATGGATAATAGGTAGAAAACACCAATACAAGGAGGGAAACTACACCCTAGAAAAAGCAAGACAGTAAACTACTTTCATCAAGCCCAAAAGAAGATAAGCACTCAAATATAAAAATGACATAAAAATAACAGGAAGTAATAATCAATACTTCTTAATATCTCTTAACATCAATGGACACAATTCCCCAATAAAAAAACATAGACTAACAGACTGGATACATAAACAGGACCCTACATTTTGCTGCATACAGGAAACACACCTCGGGGTCAAAGACAAACACTACCTCAGAGTAAAAGACTGGAAACAATGTTACAAGCAAATGGTCTTAGGAATCAAGCCGGAGAAGCCATCCTAATATCAGATAAAATTGACTTTCAACCTAAAGTCATCAAAAGAGACACGAAATGACACTTCTTACTGGTCAAGAGAAAAAGCCACTAAGAAGAACTCTCCTTTCTGAACATCTATGCTCCAATGCAAGGGCACCCTCATTCATAAAAGAAACTTTACTAAAACTCAAAGCACACATTATACCTAACACAATAATTGTGGATGTCTTCAGTACTCCACTCTGCTCAATGGACTGATCACAAAAACAGAAACTAAACAGGGACACAGGGAAACTAATTGAAGCATTGGACCTATTGGATTTAACAGCTATATACAGAACATTTCATACTAAAGGAAAAGAATATACCTTCTTCTCAGCATTCCATGGTACATTCTCCAAAATCGACCATATAATTGGTCACAAGACAGACCTCAACAAATTTAAGAAAATCAACATAATCCCATGCCCCCCATCAGATCACTATGGAGTAAAAGTGGTCTTCAATAGCAAAAACAAAAAAAACCCCCCCAAAAAAAAAAAACAAAACAAAACAAAAACAAAAACAAAAAACAAACAAACAAACAAACAAAAAACAGAGAGCCCACATACACATGGAGGCTGAATAACACTCTACTTAATGATACCTTGGCCAAAGAAGAAGTAAAGAAAGAAATCAAAGACTTTTTAGAATTCAATGAAAACTAAGGCACAACATATCCAAATTTATGGGACACAATGAAAGTCGTGCTAAGAGGAAAACTCATAGCCATGAGTGCCTCCAAAAAGAAACCGGAGAGAGCATACACTAGCAGCTTAACTGCACACCTGAAAGCCCTGGAACAAAAAGAAGCCAATTCACCCAGTAGAAGTAGAAGACAGGAAATCATCAAACTCAGGGCTGAAATCAAGCAAGTAGAAACAAAGGGAAACATACAACGAATCAACAAAACCAAGAGCTGGTTCTTTGAGAAAATCAACAAGATATATAAACCCTTAGCCAGACTAACCAAAGAGAACAGAGACAGTAACCAAATTAACAAAATTAGAAAATTAGAAATGAAAAGGGAGATATAACAGAAATGGAGGAAATTCAAAAAAATCATCACATCCTACTACAAAAGTCTATACTCAATATAACGGCAAAATCTGGAGGAAATGGACTATTTTCTAGACACATACCAAATACCAAAATTAAATCAGGTTCAAATAGATAAAGTAAACAATCCTATGACCCTTAAAGAAATAGAAGCAGGGAACAGTTGGGGGGGGGGAGAGGAACTATGGGAACTATGGTGGGTGGGAACTGGAATGTAAACATAGAATATAGAAAATAAAAAAAAAAAATCTCAAAAAAAAAAAAAAGAAATAGAAGCAGTCATAGAAATTCTTCCAACAAAAAAAAAGCATAGGACCAGATGGTTTTGGTGCAGAATTCTATCAGAACTTCAAAGAAACCTATACTCTTCAAACTATTCCACAAAATAGAAACAGAAGGAACAAAACCCAACTCATTCTACAAAGCCACAATTACTCTGATACCAAAACCACACAAAGATTCAACAACGAAAGAGAACTACAGGCCAATATCCCTTAAGAATATTGACACAAGATTGCAACCAGGACACAGCTGGAAAGGCCCAGGTAAACACCCCTTCCAGGGCTACACTCACGGGGGTATCTGCTAGGGTCTCCGAGCCAAGCAGGCGGAGTCCCGCCTAGGCTCTGTGGGACATCCCCGAGCCCTCTGGTGAGCACCAAGGCTGCTTCTGCAACCAGCTCGCCGGCCCCTGGACCAGCGGTGTAGCGGCGGGCCGCCATATTGCAACCAGGACACAGCTGGAAAGGCCCAGGCTCTGTGGGACATCCCCGCCCTCTGGTGAGCACATAGGCTGCGTTCTGCAACCAGCTCGCCGGCCCCTAGACCAGCGGTGTAGCGGCGGGCCTCCATATCACAACCAGGACACAGCTGGAAAGGCCCAGGATCTGTGGGACATCCCCGCCCTCGGGTGAGCACCTAAGCTGCGTTCTGCAACCAGCTCGCCGGCCCCTAGACCAGCGGTGTAGCGGCGGGCCTCCATATTGCAACCAGGACACAGCTGGAAAGGCCCAGAGAAACAACAGGTGAGCCCAGCCTCACAGGAGATTCAAACACCAGCCACTGAAAACAAGGCCAACTAAAACCAGAAATAACCAGATGGCAAAAGGAAAACGAAGGAACGTTACTAACAAAAATCAAGGCAACATGACAGCATCTGAACCCAGTTCTCCAACAACAGGAATCCCTGGATACCCTAAAACACCAGAAAAACAAGACTTGGATATAAAATCACTGGTCAGGATGCTGGTAGCTGAACACATAGATAAATCTCGTAAAGAAATAGAGGAGAAAATGGATCAAAAGTTAGAAGCCTTTACGAGGCAAATACAAAAATCACTTCAAGAAATGCAGGAGAAGATGGATCAAAGAGAAGAAGACAATAAGGAAGAAAGACAAAAGTCACTTAAAGAACTACAGAAGAACGTGGGCCAACAAGTAGAAGCTATGAAAGAGGAAGCACAAAAATCTATTAAAGAAATACATGAAAACACAATCAAGCAAGCGAAAGATCTGAGCACATCCATCCAGATACTAAAAACAGAAGTAGAAACAACTAAGAAATCACAGAGGGAGACAACATTGGAGATAGAAAACCTGGGGAAGAAATCAGGGGCCATAGACGCAAGTATCAACAATAGAATACAAGAGATAGAAGACAGAATCTCAGAAGCCGAAGATAACATAGGAACCATTGATTCAACAGTCAAAGAAAATACTAAATGCAAAAAGGTGGTAACCCAAAACATCCAGGAAATCCAAGACACTATGAGAAGACCAAACCTAAGGATTATAGGTATAGACGAGAGTGAAGATTTACAAGTTAAAGGGCCAGCTAATATCTTCTATAAAATTATGGAAGAAAACTTCCCCAACCTAAGGAGAGAGATGCCCATGAATATACAAGAAGCCTATAGAACCCCAAACAGACTGGACCAGAACAGAAATACATCCCGTCACATAATAATCAAAACTCCAAATGTAATAAACAAAGAAAGAATACTAAAGGCAGCAAGAGAAAAAGGCCAAGTAACATATAAAGGAAAACCTATCAGAATAACACCAGACTTCTCACCTGAGACCATGAAAGCTAGAAGATCCTGGGCAGATATCATGCAAACTCTAAGAGAACACAAACTTCAGCCAAAACTACTTTACCCAGCAAAACTCTCAATTGCCATTGATGGAGACATCAAGGTATTCCATGACAAAACCAAATTTGCAAGATATCTCTCCACAAATCCAGCCCTACAAAGGATAATAGGGGGAAAACACCAAGACAAGGACGGAAACTACACCCGGGAAGAAGCAAGATAGAAACCTCCTCTCATCAAACCCAAAAGAAGATAACCTCTCGAATATAAAAAATAAATAAGATAAATAAATATAATTTCAAAAATGTCTGGAGGTGATAATTACTATTCCTTAATATCTCTTAACGTCAATGGACTCAATTCCCCAATAAAAAGACATAGATTAACAGACTGGATACGGAAACAGGACCCTACATTTTGCTGCATACAGGAAACACATCTCAGTGTTAAAGACAAACACTACCTTAGAGTAAAAGGCTGGAGGACAATTTTACAAGCAAATGGTCTCAGGAAACAAGCTGGAGTAGCCATTCTAATATCAGATAAAATTGACTTTCAACCTAAAATCATCCAAAGAGACTCAGAAGGTCACTTCTTGCTGGCCAAAGGGAAAATCCACCAGGAAGAGCTCTCAATACTGAACATCTATGCTCCAAATGCAAGGGCACCCTCCTTCGTAAAAGAAACCTTACTAAAGCTTAAAGCACACATTACACCTAACACAATAATTGTGGGTGACTTCAACACCCCACTCTCCTCAATGGACCGATCAGGAAAGCAGAAACTAAACAGGGACACAGTGAAACTAATTGAAACTCTGGACCAATTGGATTTAACAGATATATATAGAACATTTCATCCTAAAGCTAAAGAATATACGTTTTTCTCAGCACCGCATGGTACCTTCTCCAAAATAGACCATATAATCGGTCACAAGACAGATGTCAACAAATACAAGAAGATCGAGCTAATCCCATGCCTCTTATCAGATCACCATGGAGTAAGAGTGGTCTTCAATAGCAACAAAAACAACAGAAAGCCCACATACACATGGAAACTGAACAATACTCTACTCAATGACACCTTGGTCAAGGAAGAAATAAAAAAAGAAATCAAAGACTTTTTAGAATTCAATGAAAATGAAGGTACAACCTACCCAAATCTATGGGACACAATGAAAGCAGTGCTAAGAGGAAAACTCATAGCTCTAAGTGCATCCAAAAAGAAACTGGAGAGAGCATACACTAGCAGCTTAATGGCACACCTTAAAGCCCTGGAAGAAAAACAAGTTAATTCACCCAGGAGGAGTAGAAGACAAGAAATCATCAAACTCAGGGCTGAAATCAATCAAATAGAAACAAAGAGAACCATACAAAGAATCAACAAGACCAGGAGCTGGTTCTTTGAGAAAATCAACAAGATAGATAAACCCTTAGCCAGACTAACCAAAGGACACAGAGACAGTATACAAATTAACAAAATTAGAAATGAAAAGGGAGACATAACAACAGAAACTGAGGAAATTCAAAAGATCATCAGATCCTACTACAAAGGTCTATACTCAAAACAACTGGAGAATCTGGAGGAAATGGACGATTTCCTAGACAGATATCAAATACCAAAATTAAATCAGCATCAAGTAGACCAGCTAAATAGTCCCATAACCCCTAAAGAAATAGAAGGGGTTATAGAAAGCCTCCCAACCAAAAAAAGTACGGGACCAGATGGTTTTAGTGCAGAATTCTACCAGACCTTCAAAGAAGACTTAACACCAATACTCTCCAAACTATTCCACAAAATAGAAACAGAAGGGACACTGCCCAACTCATTCTTCGAAGCCACAATTACGCTAATACCTAAACCACAAAAAGATCCAACAAAGAAAGAGAACTTCAGGCCAATTTCTCTGATGAATATAGATGCAAAAATACTAAATAAAATTCTTGCTAACCGAATCCAAGAGCACATCAAAACGATCATCCACCATGATCAAGTAGGCTTCATCCCAGGGATGCAGGGATGGTTCAATATGGAAATCCATCAATGTAATCCACTACATAAACAAACTGAAAGAAAAAAACCACATGGTCATCTCATTAGATGCTGAAAAAGCATTCGACAAAATTCAGCATCCTTTCATGCTAAAAGTCTTGGAAAGAGCAGGAATTCAAGGCCCATATCTAAACATAGTAAAAGCAATCTACAGCAAACCAGTAGCCAACATCAAAATAAATGGAGAGAAACTTGAAGCATTCCCACTAAAATCAGGGACTAGACAAGGCTGCCCTCTCTCTCCATATCTTTTCAATATAGTACTTGAAGTTCTAGCAAGAGCAATTAGACAACATAAGGAAGTCAAAGGGATACAAATTGGAAAGGAAGAAGTGAAACTATCATTATTTGCAGACGATATGATAGTTTACCTAAGCGAACCCAAAAAATTTCACCAGAGAACTTCTACAGCTGATAAACAACTTCAGCAAAGTGGCAGGTTATAAAATTAACTCAAGCAAGTCAGTGGCCTTCTTGTACTCAAAGGACAAGCAGGCAGAGAAAGAAATTAGGGAAATAACACCCTTCACAATAGCCACAAACAACATAAAGTATCTTGGCGTAACTCTAACCAAACAAGCGAAAGATCTGTACAACAGGAACTTCAAGTCCCTGAAGAAAGAAATCGAAGAAGACCTCAGAAGATGGAAAAATATTTCTTGCTCCTGGATTGGCAGGATCAATATAGTAAAAATGGCCATCTTGCCAAAAGCAATATACAGATTCAATGCAATCCCCATCAAAATCCCAACTCAATTCTTCATAGATCTAGAAAGAGCAATTCTCAAATTCATCTGGAGCAACAAAAAACCCAGGATAGCTAAAACTATTCTCAACAATAAAAGGACTTCTGGGGGAATCAATATCCCTGACTTCAAGCAGTACTACAGAGCAATTGTGTTAAAAACTGCATGGTATTGGTATAGCAACAGGCAAACAGATCAATGGAACAGGATTGAAGACCCTGAAATTAACCCACAGACTTATGGTCACTTGATCTTTGATAAAGGAGCCACAACCATCCGATGGAATAAAGATAGCCTTTTCAACAAATGGTGCTGGTTCAACTGGAGGTCAACATGCAGAAGAATGCGAATTGACCCACTCTTATCTCTTTGCTCTAAGATCAACTCCAAGTGGATCAAGGACCTCCACATAAAACCAGACACACTGAAACTATTAGAAAAGAAACTTGGGAAGACCCTGGAGGACTTGGGCACAGGGGAAAAGTTCCTGAACAGAACACCAATAGCGTACGCACTAAGATCAAGAATAGACAAATGGGACCTCATAAAATTACAAAGTTTCTGCAAAGCAAAGGACACTGTCCGAAGGACAAAACGGCAACCAACAAAGTGGGAAAAGATCTTTACCAACCCCACATCCGACAGAGGGCTAATATCCAATATATACAAAGAACTCAAGAAGTTAGACCGCAAAGAACCAAATAACCCTATCAAAAAATGGGGCACAGAGCTAAACAAAGAATTTTCACCAGAAGAAATTCGGATGGCCGAGAAACACCTTAAGAGATGTTCAACATCATTAGTCATCAGGGAAATGCAAATCAAAACAACCCTGAGATTCCACCTCACACCAGTCAGAATGGCTAAGATTAAAAACTCAAGAGACAACAAGTGCTGGCGAGGATGTGGAGAAAGAGGAACACTCCTCCACTGTTGGTGGGATTGCAAAATGGTAAAACCACTCTGGAAATCAGTTTGGCGGTTCCTCAGAAAATTGGGCATGTCACTTCCAGAGGACCCTGCCATACCACTCCTGGGCATATACCCAGAGGATTCCCCTACATGCAATAAAGACACATGCTCCACTATGTTTATAGCAGCCTTGTTTATAATAGCCAGAAATTGGAAGGAGCCCAAATATCCCTCAAAGGAGGAATGGATACAGAAAATGTGGTATATTTATACAATGGAATACTACTCAGCAATTAAAAATAATGAATTCATGCAATTTGTAGGTAAATGGTTAGACCTGGAAAATATCATCCTGAGTGAGCTAACCCAATCGCAAAAGAATGCACATGAAATGCAATCACTGATAAGTGGATATTAATGAGCCCAGAAGCACTAAATACTCAAGACACAAATAGCAAGTCAAATGATTCCCAAGAAGAAGAAAGGAGAGGACCCTGGGCATGTAAAGACTGCATCCAGTTTAGTAAAGAAACCGAGGGGGGAGGGGGAATGATTGGGGAATAGTTGGGGGGGAGAAGAACTATGGGAACTATGGTGGGTGGGGACTGGGAAAGGGGAAAGCCTTTGAAATGTAAACATAGAATATAGAAAATAAAAATAACTAAAAAAAAAAAAAAGAATATTGACACAAAAATACTCAATAAAATTCTTGCCAATCAAATCCAAGGTCACATCAAAACGATTATTCACCATGATCAAGTAGGCTTCATCCCAGGGATGAAGAGATGGTTCAATATATGGAAATCCATTAATGTGATCCACTACACAAACTTTTTTTTTACATAAACAAACTTAAAGAAAAAAACACATGGTTATTATTTCATTAGATGCTGAAAAAGCATTTGACAAAATTCAGCATCCTTTCATGCTAAAAGTCTTAGAAATAATTGGAATTCAAGGCCCATACCTAAACATAGTAAAAGCAATATACAGCAAACCAGTAGCCAACATCAAAATAAATGGAGAGAAACTTGAAGCAATCCCACTAAAATCAGTAACTAGACAAGGCTGCCCTCTCTCTCCATATCTTCAATATAGTGTTTGAAGTTCTGGCTAGAGCAATTAGACAACATAAGGAGATCAAAGGAATACAAATTGGAAAGGAAGAAGTCAAACTATCACTATGTGCACATGATATGATAGTTTACTTAAGTGACCCAAAAACTCCACCAGAGAACTCCTACAGCTGTCACACAACTTCAGCAAAGTGGCTGGGTATAAAATCAACTCAAGCAAATCAGTAGCCTTTTATACTCGAAGGGTAAGAAGGCTGAGAAAGATATTAGGGAAATGACACCCTTCAGAAGAGCCACAAACAATATAAAGTATTTTGTAGTGACTCTAACTGTGATGGTTTGTATATGATTGGCCCAGGAAGTGAACCTATTAGGAGGTGTGACCTTGTTGGAGTAGGTGTGTCACTGTGGGTGTGGGCTTAAGACACCCTGGCTGCCAAACTGATTTCCAGAGCGGTTTTACCATTTTGCAATCTATGTTGCTTCTTCTGGGGTGTGGTTTCCCTCCTTGTGTTGGTGTTTTTCCCCTATTATCCTTTGTAGGGCTGGGTTTGTGGATAGATATGGTGCAAATTTGGCTTTGTCATGGAATACCTTGGTTTCCCCATCTATGGCGATTGAGAGTTTTGCTGGATATTGTAGTTTTGGCTGAAATTTCTTTTCTCTTAGAGTCTGCATGAGATCTGCCCAGGATCTTCTAGCTTTCATGGTGTCATGTGAGAAATCTGGTGCAATTCTGATAGGTCTTTCTTTATATGTTACTTGGCCTTTTTCTCTTACTGCCTTTAATATTCTTTATATGTTTAGTACATTTGGGGTTTTGATTATTATGTGACGGAGGTATTTCTGTTCTGATCCAGTCTGTTTGGAGTTCTGTAGGCTTCTTGTATATTCATGGGCATCTCTCTCTTCAGGTTGGGGAAGTTTTCTTCCATAATATTGTAGAAGATATTTGCTGGCCCTTTCAGTTTTAGATCTTCACTCTCATCTATACCTATAATCCTTAGGTTTGGTCTTCTCATTGTGTCCTGGATTTCCTGAATGTTTTGGGTAACCAGCGTTTTGCATTTTGCATTTTCTTTAATTGTTGAGTCCATGGTTCCTATGGTATCTTCAGCATCTGAGAGTCTTTCTTCTATGGCTTGTATTCTATTGTTGATATTTGCATCTATAACCCCGGATTTCTTCCCAAGGTTTTCTATCTCCAAAGTTGTCTCCCTTTGAGATTTCTTAGTTGTTTCTACTTCTGTTTTTAGATTCTGGATGGTTTTGCTCAGATCTTTGCTTGCTTGTTTGTGTTTTCATGTAATTATTTAAGAGATTTTTGTGTTTCTTCTTTCATGAGTTCTACTTGTTGACCCATGTTTTCTTGCTGTCAGGTGGCCTGAGACCCCAGAGGTCTTAAACTCGGGATACCTGTGGTACCTGGTTCAGCCTGCTAGGTCCAAACAGCCGGGAAGATGGCAGAGGCTGCAGGGAGTGCAGGGTCCCCCCTCAGGGCACAGAGCCCACACCTGGCTGGGGCACCTGAACTGTTGTTCTGCGCGCAGCTCCTGCTCACAGATCACTGTCTGGCAGCCTGAGTCTCCAGGTCTTAAACTTGGGATATCTCGGGTACCTGGTTCAGCCTGCTAGGTCCAAAAAGCCGGGAAGATGGCGGAGGCTGCCGGCTATTTTCTTTATTTACATTTTCAATGTTATCCCCTTTCCCGGTCACCTCCCCTCTTGAAACTCCCTATCCAGTTCCTCCTCCCCCTACTTCTATGAGGGTGTTCCCCTACCCACTCCTATTTGCCTGTCCTGGTATTCTTCTACACTGAGGCATTAACCCTTCACAAGACCAAGAGCTTCTTCTCCCATTGATACCCACACAGGCCATCTGCTACATATGTGGCTGGAGTCATGAGTTCCTTCATGTGTACTCTTTGGTTCATGGTTTAATCCCTGGGAGCTTTGGGGGTCTGGTTGGATGATATTGTTTTTCTTCCTATGGTGTTGCAGACTTGGAAGATCTAAGCGTGGATGCTTTAGTCCTTCTTATAAAGGGGAACAAAATACTCACAGGAGGAAATAAGGAGACAAAGTGTAAAGCAGAGATGGAAGAAAAGCCATCCAGAGACTGCTACACCTGGGGATCCATCCCAATATACCAATATACCAAATCCAGAGGCTATTGTGTATGCCAAGAAGTACATGCTGACAGGAGTCTGATACCCCTGTGTCCTGAGAGGCTCTGCAAGAGCCTGACAAATACAGAGACAGATGCTGTCAGCCAACCACTGGACTAAGCATGGGTTCCCATTGGAGGAGTTAGAGAAAGGACAGAAGGATGTGTTATTCTTTAATTTCCTCAGCTCACAGGGAACAGGGGAACAGTCATGTGGCTGGCCAGCTGATTGTCCTGCAGCATGCCCGTGTGTGTGTGTGTGTGTGTGTGTGTGTGTGTGTGAAGTCCTTCCTGCTGTTCTCACTGCCCTTACAGGCACATCTATTCAGCTGAGCACCAGTTTTCTGCTTCCCCATATAGATCTCAGTTGCTTAGTTCCTTTACACTTGTTTCTTGTAGAAAAAAATTATTTGTCCCACATTTCCTTGACTGTTTTCTTTCAATGAGTTTCATTGCTGAAGCTTTTTACCTGCCATTTGGCCTAGAGTACTATCAAAAAATTGTGTTTAGCTGAAAAATTATTAACTTGACTACATTTTTAGGGAAAGTTCTGTGTAATTTAATGGGTATCATTTTTTGTTTGTTTTTCGAGATAGGGTTTCTCTGTGTAGTCCTGGCTGTCCTGGAACTTACTCTGTAGACCAGGCTGGCCTCGAACTCAGATATCTGCCTGCCTCTGCCTCCCAGAGATTCATATACATTGGTTCAGTTGACATTTTTCTACAATTACCATAAATTTTATTTTCTCTTTCCTTTTTGTGTCTCCAATATAATAATGTCAGGTGATCCTTCTTTTTCTGGTTTCTTGCTGATATTAAATTTCTGGAGTGAATGTGTATGGTTTCTAGCACTATGTCCTGTTTGTTTTTGGTTTTATACCTTTTATTTCCTTGTTGGTGCTCTAATTTTCCTTATTTATAAATTTTCCTTTAATAGAATGTTCATGTTTCTACAATTTTTAAATCATACTTAGAATGAACAGTTTTTATTTAATAAAGACTGAAGAGTCATGCTTATGTTTTTCTTAACCTTTGAATCTTGTTTAAACTTTCATTGAAAACAGGACATTAAACAAAACAAAACAAAATATATTTTCACTTTTTATGTATGCACTCCAAATGCTGCCAAGCTGTCCTCTGGCATTATGTGTTACATCTTCCCTGGACTTCTGCATACTTACCCCACCAAGTGTTGCTCTGATCTATTTTAGCTATCAGGAGTGTCTATGACTCAATCTTCTTGGGGACCTAGAAGCTTTGATCTATTCATTTGCCAATAAGAACTTGCTCTTAGGTGCTTATGTCTCTAGCTCTACCCTGCCCCACTTGTATGTAGCACCACACATGAATATCAACCACCAAATTCCACAGCCTCTAGCCTAGTCTGGTCTCCAAATTTTGATGTTTTTTCAGATGAAGATTTTGGCAAGAAGTTCCACTGGTTTGAAATACTTCCATATGAAAGAATTTCCACAAGGTTTTCCTTCATTCCAAGGAGGGGTGAGAGATGAAAGCAAGGATATATACTATGTACCACCATGCAAATGGATTGGAGTTAGCCTACTGTTTTCTGCGTGGTTTCCTAAGGGGAATGAAAGCGAGGGACAACCTACCATGCTATAAAAGTTTTCATAATATATTTACTGTTTTTCTATTAATTTAATTTATTTATTTTGTGTATGTGCTGTAGATGAGTATGTAAGTGGAGATTAGAGGACATCTTACAAAAGTTATGTAGTTCCTTACAACATATGTAAGGTCATCAAGATTGATGTCAAGCACCTTTACCCACAGAGTCATCTTACAAGCCCAAGAAAGAAAAAATTTAAAACATTATGCTCAAGTAGTTTTTTCTTTTCATAATGTTATTAATATCAGAGAAGATATTCACATTCTTTTCTCTAAAGTTAGTATCTTATACTGCCACAGTAAAATCAAAGCTAAAATTGGTATGATATAAATGAATACTCTATAATCATACATAAATTTTATTCCATTACTTCACCAATGATCAATGTCATTCTTTATCCAAATTTAAAAACTAGAAATTATTTTTCCACATTTTTATTAATTACTCCATATTCTATTCCCCACCCAGCCAACCCCTGTCCACCCTCTAGCTGTTCCACATCCTATACATCCTCCCCTCCCCCATCTCCAACCCACCCCACCTTATCTCTAAATTCCCTGGGGCCTCCAGACTCTTGTGGGTTAGGTGTATCATCCATGAATGAACACAGGCCCAGAAGTCCTCTACTTTAGGTGTGCTAGGGGCCTCATATCAGGTGGTGTATGCTGATCATTTGGTGTTCCAGCATTTAAGAGATCATGGGGGTCCAGATTAATTGAGACTTCTGGTCTTCCTATGGCGTAGAAATTCTTAAAGAAACATATTAAACACTACAATCTAAATGTTTACTCATTACTACTTATAATAACCAGAAGCTGGTAACAGCCAACATGTCCCTCAACAGAGGAATGGATACAGAAAATGTGGTACATTGACACAATTGAATACTACTCAGCTCACTAAAAATGACTTCAAGAAATTTGCAGGCAAATGGATGGAATTTGAAAATATCATCCTGAGTGAGGTAACTCAGTCACAAAAGAACACACAGAGTATATAGTCACTGATAAATGGATATTAGCCCAAAAGTTTAGAATACCCAAGATTCAATTCACAGACCATATGAAGCTTACGAAGGAAGTACAAAATGTGGATGCTTCAGTGCTTCTTAGAAAGGTGAGCAAATTACTCACAGCAGGGAATATGGAGACAAAGTGTGGAGCAGAGACTGAAGGAAAGGTCATCCAGAGACTGCCTCATCTGGGGATCCATCCCATATACAGACACCAAACCAGACTTAATTATGGATGCCAGGAAGTGATGATGGAAGCCTGACTTGGCTGTCTCCTGACAAATACAGAGGCGGACGCTTACAGCCAACCATTCGACTGAGCTCAGGAGTCCCTGATGGAAGAGTTGAAGAAAGGACTGAAGGTGCTGAGGGGATTTGAAGCCTCATGGGGGATGCAACAGTGTCAACAGGCCAGGACCCCTCCCTCTACCTGCTCCTGGGGACTGGGTCACCAACCAAAGAATACACATAGAGTTACCCATGGTGCTGGATGAATTCATTTGGCAAAGGATGGCCTTGTTGGACATCAGTGGGAAGAGAGGCCCTTG
Organism: Apodemus agrarius; assembly: GCA_964023405.1. Classification (NCBI taxonomy): domain Eukaryota; kingdom Metazoa; phylum Chordata; class Mammalia; order Rodentia; family Muridae; genus Apodemus; species Apodemus agrarius. The sequence continues at coordinate 151,600,733 of OZ030007.1, read as the reverse complement.
GGCCTGAGGGTGTACCATGCCCCAATGTAGAAGAATGCAAGGGCGGGTAGATGGCAGTGTGGGGGGGTGAGTACCCTCATAGAAGCAGGGGCAAGGGGAATGGTATAGGAGGTTTCTGAAGGGGAGACATGGAAAGGGGAAAACATTTGAAATGTAAATAAATAACATATTCAATAAGAATAAAACAAATATGGATAGGATATAAGACACTTTCAAGAAATAAAAATAAAAAAAGTTTACTCAATCTGTCTTTTCTTATATTTCAATATTACAAGACTATTAGAATGTATTAATGTCCTTAAATTTTTAGTGGACTCATATTTTTTCATAATTGGGATGAAATATGTCTTTTGGTAAATTACAAAAGAATTTGAAATACTTCCATAGGGAATAGAGTTAAATTTTTTTGTTGCTTGTTCATATACTAAATTATTAATTGACAAAAAGTTTTTTACTCATCTTAAAACTGTGAAGTTTAAATTTCTTTCACTTATAATTAGATATCTATTCTCCTTTTTTGAGATCATAGAAAAAAGACAATAGAAATTACAAACAAAAAATTGATTAAATGACCTCATTTTTTGAAAAATTTTGTTACCTAGTAATGAAGTAAAAATTGGGGGGTAAGAGTTAGATTTTCTCCATAATGAAAAAGCTCAGGAGAAATTTCCCTCTCCACAAGATAAGTTTTCTCTTTTTTTGAAATCATCCTTCAAATAATTATAGCCTAGAAATGAAATGATTAAGATATCAAAATATTCAATTGAAAGCCTCGGTAGTGGAACAGATCAAGTAGGGAAAATATTTGATAGGGTTGTTTTGAAGTATAAAAGTAAGAAAGAATAGGAAAAAAACTTAGGCCCTCCATAAGCAAAATCTAGCCTCTGCCAAAGCAGGTCCCGTACATCCTGTTCAAGGGTCCAGTTGAGTGGGTTCAACTGATACACTTTCTCATACCATCCCAACTTCCACATCTAGCTAAGGTCCCATATAGCCTAGTATGGCTACTTCTACTTGTGCCACCAAAACTTCAGATTACTATTATGTCCAGTGACCCCTGCCTATAACCCATGTGAACCTCATGTCTAACATCCAAACTTTTTACTCACCAGAGTTAATACAACTTATATTACAGTCCAGCCAGGTGAGTGTTCCTTATCTTCCTTTTATGAACCACCCCCAATTACCAGATCTGTGCCCAACACTTCAGGTTTGGATTAGTATACAGATTCTGCCTGCCATCCCAGCAATCTGTATCCATTTGATTTTATTCATCTTAGCCATATACAATCTTCAGGCTCAAATCAGTCCACACATATTTCCCAGGCTCTTTGTTAATATCAGACACTAAACTAACAAGAGAAGTTCACATGCCCAGATCTCATTGCAAAACTACAAATAATATTAAATATCAAGCAGTACATCTCCAATATAATAGTACTATAGAAATGTTTTCTAATGATCGCTACCTAGATGAATCTCATGTCACAGAATTTAAAATAATTATGAACCTCACTAAAGAATTCAGAACATAGTCAACACACTAAACATAGAATAGTGGGATTTGAAGATACATTAGAGGGAACTAGTTCAAACAAAGTATATGAAAATTAAGAACAAGCAAACAAATAAATAGGAAAATAGAGGGAATAGAGTTAAATTTTTTGTTGCTTGTTCATATACTAAATTATTAATTGACAAAAAGTTTTTTACTCATCTTAAAACTGTGAAATTTAAATTTCTTTCACTTATAATTAGATATCCATAGACAATAGAAATTACAAACAAAAAATTGATTAAATGACCTCATTTTTTGAAAAATTTTGTTACCTAGTAATGAAGTAAAAATTGGGGGGTAAAAAATTGGTGGGGATCTCAGACCACTGGGCTCCCTTTGACCACGGGACTCCCTGCAGGTCAAATGCTTCCCCGTAGGATATGTGCCCAGCTCCCGAGGGCACAGAAGATACCCAGGCAGGCTGTGTCCTGAGCAATCTTTCACTCTGGTGTCCTACAAATGGCAGGAATAAATGAGAGAGAAGAATCTCAGGTCATTGGCATGGATCATATTTTCAATCATATCATAGAAGAAAATGTCTCTCTACTAAGAAATTTCTCTCTGCATACCAATATAAAGGAAGCACAGAGAAAAGCAAATAGACAAGACCATAAAAGAAGCTCTCCAAGGCATGTCATAGTTAAATATATTAAGTATGCATAATAAAGAAAGAACATTGAAGAGGTCGCCACCATCTTGGATCCAGTGACAAAGCAGCCAGATCATCCAGGTACACAGAGGACACCAGAGTGAAAGATTGCTCAGGACACAGCCTGCCTGGGTATCTTCTGTGCCCTCGGGAGCTGGGCACATATCCTACGGGGAAGCATTTGACCTGCAGGGAGTCCCGCGGTCAAAGGGAGCCCAGTGGTCTGAGATCCCCACCATCTTGGCTTCTGTGGCCAAGCAGCCAGCTCTGCCAGGTGTGCAGGGAGTGGGGGATTGCTTGGGACGCAGCCTGCCTGAGTTCCTTCTGCAAGCGCTGGAGCTGGGCAGTTCTACAGCTGTCTGGGCACATATCCTACAGGGAAGCATCTGACTTGCAGGCAGTCCTGCGGTTAGACAGAGCCCTGGTCCGAGGTCCCCACCATCTTGGCTCCTGTGGCCAAGCAGCCAGTTCAGTGAGAGACCTGTACCACATCTGACACGGGGAAGATCCCACTTTCTGATACTCTCTAGAGAACTGGCAGGAGCAGGTTAATTGCAACTGTACTTTTCCATCAGATGTGGTAGACCTGTGCCACATCTGACACAGGGAAGATCCTACTTCCTGATACTCTCTGGAGAATGGACAGGAGCAGGTTATTCGGTAGAAGCAGGGAATTTGAGAAGCAGCATCAACAGCATTTGAAATCCAGCAGCAAGCCCTGTCCTGGGCCTTTTGACCTAGAGTGATCAGTGCTTGGAAAGGATCCTCACGGCATACACCATCTTCACTACCAGGAGAACCAGACAGGCAACACCAGGTACACAGACACAAGATGAGTATAGCATTGCTTGGGAAAAGGCACACTAGGGCTCCAACAGCACCCAAGAGTAGGGCAGCACATCAGCAATCTGTGCCAGGGGAAACCCAGTCATTTAGAGGTGCGGAAATAGCCTTACAGGCCCACAGGAGGTCCAAGCATGAGCCAGTGACAGCAGAACCAACTAATGCCAGAGATAAACAGATGGCAAAAGGCAAACATATAAATGTTTCTAAGAGAAATCAAGGCAATATGGCAGCATCTGAACCCAATTCTCCAACAACAGCAAGTCCTGGATACCCCAACACACCAGTAAAACAAGATTTGCATTTAAAATCAATGGTTATAATGCTGTTAGAGGAACACAAAAAGGACATAAATAAATCTCTTAAAGAAATACAGGGGAACATGACTAAATTAGAAGCCCTTACAACAGAAACACAAAAATCACTTAAAGAAATTCAGGAGAATGTGGGTCAAAAGATAGTAGCAAATAAAGAGGAAATGAAAAAATCACTTAAAGAAATGCAGGAGAAATTGAGTCAACAGGCAGAAGTCATGAAAGAGGAAACACAAAAATCTCTTAAAGAATTGCAGGAAAACACAAACAAACAAGTGAAGGAACTGAGCAAAACCATCCTGGATCTAAATACAGAGGTAGAAACAACTAAGAACTCACAAAGGGAGACAACATTGGAAATAGAAAACCTTGGAAGAAATCAGAGGTCATAGATGCAAATATCAACCACAGAATACAAGAGATAGAAGTAAGAATCTCAGATGTTGAAGATTCCATAGAAACCATTGACTCCACAGTCAAAGAAAATGCAAAATGCAAAAGGCTTGTAACCAAAACCATCCAGGAAATCCAGGACACAATGAGAAGACATAACCTAAGGATTATAGGTATAGATGAGAGTGAAGATCTACAACTTAAAGAGCCAGCAAATATGTTAAACAAAATTATGGAAGAAAACCTCCTTAACCTAAAGAGAGAGTTGCCCATGAATATAGAAGAAGCCTACAGAACTCCAAACAGACTGGACCAGAACAGAAATACCTCCTGTCACATAATAAAAAAATCCCAAACATACTAAACAAAGAAAGAATATTAAAGGCAGTAAGAGAAAAAGGCCAAGTAACATATAAAGGAAGACCTATCAGAATTACACCAGACTTCTCACCTGAGACCATGAAAACTAGAAGATCCTAGGCAGATCTCATACAGACTCTAAGAGAACACAGATGCCAGCCAAGACTACTATACCCAGCAAAACTCTCAATCACGATAGATGGAGAAATGAAGATATTCCGTGAAAAAACCAAATTTATACAATATATTTCCACAAACCCAGCCCTACAAAGGATAATAAGTGGAAAACACCAATACAAGGAGGGAAACTACAACCTGGAAACAGCAAGATAATAAACTTCTTTCATCAAACCCAAAAGAAGATAACTACTCAACTATAAAAATAACATCAAAAATGACAGGAAGTAATAATCACTATTACTTAATATCTCTTAACATCAATGGACTCAATTCCCCCAATAAAAAGACACAGACTAACAGACTGGATACATAAAGAGGACCCTACATTTTGCTGCTTGCATTAAACACACCTTAGTGTCAAAAACAAACAGTACCTCAGAGTAAAAGGCTAGAAAACAATTTTACAAGCCAATGGTCTTAGGAAACAAGCTGGAGTAGACATTCTAATATCAGATAAAACTGACTTTCAACCTAAAGTCATCAAAAGAGACAAGGAAGGACAAGGGAAAAATCCACCAAGAACTCTCAATTCTGAACATTTATGCTTCAAATGCAAGGGCACTCTCATTCATCAAACAAACTTTACTAAAGCTCAAAGCACACATTGTACCTAATACAATAATAGTGGGTGACTTCAAAACTCTACTCTCCTCAATGGACAGATCAAGAAAATAGAATCTAAACAGGGACACAGTGAAACTAATTGAAGCATTGGACCAATTGGATTTAACATTGGATATATATATATATATATATATATATATATATATATATACATATATATATATACATATATATATATATATATATATATATATATATATATATATATATATATATATATAGAGAGAGAGAGAGAGAGAGAGAGAGAACATTTCATCCTAAAGCAAAAGACTATGCCTTTTTCTCAGCACTTCATGGTACCTTCTCCAAAATCAACCATATACTTGGTCACAAGACAGACCTCAACAAATATAAGAAGATCGAACTAATCCCATGCCTCCTATTGGATCACCATGCAGTAAGAGTGGTCTTCAAAGGCAACAAAAACAACAGAAAATCCTCATACACATGGAGGCCGAACAATACTCTACTCAATGATTCCCTGGCCAAAGAAGAAATAAAGAAATAAATCAAAGACTTTTTAGAATTTAATAAAAATGAAGGCACAAAATACAAAAATCTATGGGACACAATGAAAGCAGTGCTAAGAGGAAAACTCATAGCCCTGAGTGCCTCAAAAAAGAATTTGGAGAGAGCATGCACTAGGAGCTTAATGGCAAACCTAAAAGTCCTGGAACAAAAAGAAGCTAATACACAAAGGAGGAGGAGAAGACAGAAAATCACCAAACTCAGGGTTGAAATCAATCAACTAGAAAAAAAGAGAACCATACAAAGAATCAACAAAACCAACAGCTGGTTCTTTGAGAAAATCAACAAGATAGATAAACCCTTAGCCAGACTAACCAAAGGGCACAGAGACAGTACCCAAATTAACAAAATTAGAAATGAAAAGGGAGATATAACAGCAGAAACTGAGGAAATACAAAAAAAATAACATCCTACTACAAAATCCTATACTCAGAACAACTGGAGGAAATAGACAATTTCCTAGAAAGATACCAAATACCAAAATTAACTCAGGCTCAAATAGATCATCTAAACAGTCCTATAACACCTCATGAAATAAAAGGGGTCATAGAAAGTCTTCCAACCAAAAAAAGCACAAGACTAGATGGTTTTAGTGCAGAATTCTATCAGGCCTTCAAAGAAGACCTAGCACCAAAACCCTTCAAATTATTCCACAAAATAGAAACAGAAGAAACACTACTCAACTCATTCTACGAAGCCACTATTACACTGATAACAAAACCATACAAAGATCCAACAAAGAAGGAGAACTACAGGCCAATATCCCTCATGAATATCTATGCAATACTCAGTAAAATTCTTGCCAATCAAATCCAAGAACACATCATAATGATCATTCACCATGATCAAGTAGGCTTTATCCCAGGGATGCAGGGATGGTTCAATATATGGAAATCCATCAATGCAATCCACTACATAAAGAAACTCAAAGAAAAAAAACCACATGGTTATTTCATTAGATGCTGAAAAAGCATTTGACAAAATTGATCATCCTTTCATGCTAAAAGTCTTGGAAAGATCAGGAATTCAAGGCCGATACCTAAACATAGTAAAAGCAATATACAGCAAACCAGTAGCCAACATCAAACTAAATGGAGAGAAACTTGAAGCAATCCCACTAAAATCAGGGACTAAACAAAGCTGACTCTCTATATCTTTTCAATATAGTACTGGAAGTTCTAGCTAGAGCAATTAGACAACATAAGGAGATCAAAGGGATACAGGATCAAAGGGATACAAGATCCTTCCTTGGAAAGAAAAAAGTCAAACTATCACTATTTGCAGATGATATGATAGTATACTTAAGGGACTCAAAAAACTTGTCCAGAGAACTCCTACAGCTGATAAACAACTTCAGCAAAGTGGCTGGATATAAAATCAACTCAAGCAAATTAGTAGCCTTCCAATACTCAAAGGATAAAAGGGCTGAGGAAGAAATTAGGGAAATGACACCCTTCACAATAGCAACAAACAATATAAAGTATCATGGTGTGACTCTAACCAAACAAGTGAAAGACCTGTATGACAAGAACTTCAGGTCTCTGAAGAAGGAAATTGAAGAAGACCTCAGAAAATGGAAAAATCTTTCATGCTTGTGGATTGGTGGGATTACTGTAGTAAAAATGGCCATCTTGCTGAAAGCAATCTACAGATTCAATGCAATCCAAATCAAAATTTCAATTCAGTTCTTCATAGAGTTAGAAAGAGCAATTCTCAAACTCATCTGTAATAACAAAAAACCCACGATAGCTAAAACTATTCTCAACAGCAAATAACTTCAGAGGGAATTAGTATCCCAAACCACAAGCAGTACTACAGAGCAATAGTGTTAAAAACTGCATGGTATCAGTACAGTGATAGGCAGGTGTATCAATGGAATAGGTTTGAAGACTCAGAAATGAACCCACACACCTACGGTCACTTGATCTTTGACAAATGAGCTAAAACCATCCAGTGGAAAAAAGATAGCCTTTTCAACAAATGGTGCTGGTTCAACTGGAGGTCAGCATGCAGAAGGATGCGAATTGATCCATTCTTATCTCCTTATACTAAGCTCAACTCCAAGTGGATCAAGGACCTCCACATAAAACCAGACACACTGAAACTAATAGAAAAGAAACTGGGGAAGACCCTTGAGGACATGGTGTTCTGTTCAGGCTGAAAGTTCCTGAACAGAACACCAATAGCTTATGCTCTAAGATCAAGAATTGACAAATGGGACCTCATAAAATTACAAAGTTTCTGTAAGGCAAAGGACACTGTCAAAAGAACAAAACAGCAACCAACAAATTGGGAAAAGATCTTCACCAACCCTACATCCAACAGAGGGCTAATATCCAATATATACAAGGAACTTAAGAAGTTAGACTCCAGAGAACCAAATAAAACTATTAAAAAATGGGGTACAGAGCTAAACAAAGAATTTTCACCTGAAAAACTTCAAATGGCTGAGAAGCACCTTAAGAATTCTTCAGCATCATTAGTGATTAGGGAAATGCAAATTAAAACAAACCTGAGATTTCACCTCACACCTGTCAGAATGGCTAAGATTAAAAACTCAGGAAATAACAGGTGTTGGTGAGGATGTGGAGAACAAGGAATACTCCTCCACTGCTGATTGGAATGCAAGTTGGATTTCCACTCTGGAAATCAGTCTGGCAGTTCCCCAGAAAACTGGGCATGACACTTCCAGAGGACTCTGCTATACCACTCCTGGGCATTTACCCAGAGGATTACTTGGCATGCAATAAGGACACATGCTCCACTATGTTCATAGCAGCCTTATTTATAATAGCAAGAACCTGGAAAGAACCCAGATGTTCCTCAATGGAGGAATGGATACAGAAAATGTGGTATATTTACAAAATGGAATACTACTCAGCAATTAAAAACAATGAATTCATGAAGTTCTTAGGCAAATGGTTGGAACTGGAAAATATCATCCTAAGTCAGGTAACCCAATCACATAAGAACACACATGGAATGCAGTCACTGATAAGTAGACATTAGCCCAGAAGTTCTGAATACCCCAGACACAATTCACATATCAAATGATTCTGAAGAAGGAAGGAGAGGTCCCTTGTCCTGGAAAGGCTTAATCCAGCATTGTAGGGGAGTACCAGGACAGAGAAGAAAGAGGGGTTGATTGGAGAAAGGTCAGAGGGATGAGGGCTATGGGACTTATGGGGAGGCAGGAACTGGGAAAGGGAAAATTATTTGGAATGTAAACAAAGAATATAGAAAATAAAAAAAAAAAGAGAGAAAGAACATTGAAAATCTGCAAGAGAAAATGCCTGAGCCACGTATAAAGGAAAATCCATCAGAATAACAATAGATTTCTCCATTGAAACTTTCAAAACCAGAGTATCTAAAGCAGCATATTCCAAGTCCTAAAAGATATGACAACCTATATTCCAATACCCAGAAAAACCTACTGCCATGTTTGAAGGAAAAAAGAAACCAAAGCTAACACAACTAGAAATATCCATTTCAAGAATGTATGTTTTAGAAACACTGCAACGGATATCAAAGAAACTCAGGATATACTTAAAATTCTGTACTTACAGCATTGGAAAGTCTAGAACAAATTAATAATGTTCTAGAATAATCTAAACCTCCAAAATTAAACCAAGAGGAGATAGAAAAACCCAAATAGACACATGACAAGAGATTAAAACAGTAATTAAAAAAACGCTTCTGCACACACACACACAAACCTTTTAAAATATATTACAGATGAATTCTACAAGACTCCAAAAAGTCAATGGCCACTTCTTAAATTATTTAAATCTTAAAAAGAAAAAGAGCCCCCCAATTCCTACAAAGCTAGTATTGTTTTTAATACAAAATCCATGTAAAAACCCACAATAAAAGAAAACTACAGACTAATATGTGTGATGAGTGTAGATTCAAAAATACTCAAGAAAAATACATTCAAACTGTATTACAGATATGAATAAAAAAGATTATCCACTGTGAACAAGTTGCCTTTATCCCAGAAATGTATGGATGGTCCCACATATGCAGTCAATAAACGTAACAAATTACATAAACTGGCTTAAAGATAAACATTAAATTGTCATAATAAATTCAGGAAAAGCCTTTGATAAAATTCAACATGCAAATCAGTTGCATAAAGTAGAATATCTAAACAGACGTATGTATAATTGTAGACATAGAATATTTGATAAAGTTTTGAAAAACGTGCACTGTAAAAAGACAGGCTGTCCCGTGACAACAGGATGTCCACATGTAGAAGAATTAAATTAAACTCACATATACTTCCTTGCACAAAAACTAAGGCCAAATGAACCAAATACCTAAATGTGAAATATGAAACAGTGAAATTGCCAGAAAATAAATGTAAGAAGCAAAGGACTTTTTGAGCAGCACTCCCTTTGCCAAGAATTAAGTCCAACAATTGATAAATGGGACCTTATAAAACTAAAAATGCTTCAGTTAAGCTGAAGAAATGTCAGGTGCTTGAAGAGGAAGCCCACTGAATGAGAATATGTTTGAAATCAATATATCAGGCATAGGGTTAAAATTCAGAATATATAAAGAAGGCTATGAATGTGAACTGAAAGTCTCAATATAAGAAATAAAAATGACTAAGAACTATCTAAAATTATTTATAATCCCCATTTGTTATGGAAATACAAATAAAAACTTTATGATTTTATCTTGTCCCCTTCAGAATGGTGAAGATCAACACGATAACTGACAACAAATGCTGGAGAAGATGAGAAGGAAAGGGAACCCCTATTTACGATTAGTAGGACTCTCAAGCTATTCTGGAAATTAATGTAGACAACCCTCATAAAACTACAAACAAATATACCATATGACCCAGCCATATCACTCCATAGATATGCCTAAAGAACTTGATATCCTGCTTCACAGATACTTTCTTAAACGTTCATTGCTGCTCTATTCATAATAACAAGGAAATGGACTCAAATTAAATGTCCTTCAACTGAGGAGTAAGTAGATAATGAAACTATGGTACACCTTTTTTTGTGGAACTCTGTTCAACAGTAAAGAAAGATGAACTCATAAAATGCTTAGGTAAATGGAGGATACTAGAAAAGATAATATTTCATGAGGCAAATCTAACCCAGAAAGACAAATGTTGCATATTCTCACTCATCTGTGACTCCTATCCCCAGTCTTCAGATTTGAGTCTACAACGTAGAGTGCCCTCAGAAACCAAGGGAGTCTAAAGGAAAGATAGCCTGCTTGTGTGTGTCTGCAGGGGCCATAGATAGAATAGCAAGGTATATGTGATTTGAAGAGAGAAATGCAGAAAAGGTGGGGATGTTTTAATTAGGACAGAGGAGAAGGGTAAAATAATAATGATGTCTAAAAAATCATATAGAATCATATTATCTAATATGCAAAAATACATATAATACATACAAGTTTATGTATACACAAATAGTTTTAATAAAAATTTCCCATCTTAGCTAACAATGCTTCTTCCCAAATGCACAGACTATCTAACAACAAAAAAATCCATTATCAGGCTCAAGATGCCCCCTTGAAGTTGTTGGTTAGGGTTGTTCAAAAGATTCCCAAAGCATTATTGATTGCTGTTGCCCTTGGTTGTTTCCCAAAGCTTTAAATCTCTATTTATAAAGATATTATTCACTTCAGTTCAAAATTTGCAGTTCAAAATTGCATCTGAGATGCATCTAACCTGAAATCTATAAAGATGGCATGTAAGTTACAAAAGAGGGAAGCCACCAATAGTCCTACCCAGCTTTGGTACCCATGAACCACAACAATGAGCAGCATCGTTGATAATCATAAGGGTGCAGCAATGGCACACATATCTTGGTAGTAACCAACCACTTTCTAATTGACCTTAAGGACTGCTAAATAATATGAAAATCATACCTGGTATTGACAACTAACCTATATCCCAGGGATAATAAGGTCATGAATCTTGGATGAGAAACTACAATCACCAGACAAATTCATAACTGTTCTTTAAATACTTATCTTTATAGCCATAGATAAGTGTAGCCCTCACCTGCCATCATGGAAACTTCTCTTTGTAACAGAGATCATTACTGGAAACTAAAACCAATCAAAATGTTGAGAACAAATGATTGTGTGGTACCCATCCCCAACTGATAAACCTCACATCTAAGGCTCAAGGAACATGGCAGAAGAGACAGAAAAATTGTAAGAGCCAAATCAAAAGCAAGTTTTGTTTGAGATTGCATCCCCTATGAATTTCAGGGAAGACTCACACTTGAAGTTCAATAACATAGCTATCTAAATGAGATCTGAACAAAGATGACACAAATAGACATAATAATATAGAAGAGGGCAATCCCATGGGGCCCCATCTCTAGACAAATGAGAATGTTGAGGCTCTTCCACAAGGAAGAGCTCCATAGTTGGTTATCCTACACCAAATGGTCAGCCCTGAAATTATATACATACAGGTAACATTATATGCACAGAGAATGTTGTATTTGTGTGTGTGTGTGTGTGTGTGTGTGTGTGTGTTGTGTGTAGAAGAGGAGGCCACGGATTTGAGAGAGAGAGCAAGGTAGAATACAGGGTGGTATTAAAGAGATGAGAGGGGAAAACTAATGTATTAGGTTTATCTAGAGCAGTGGTACTCCATCTATGGGTCATGACCCTTTGAGGGGGTTACTTAAGACCATCAGAAAACATATTTACATTAAAATTTATAACAGTACCCAAATTACAGTTATAACATAACAATGAAAATAATTTTATGATTGGAGGTCACCACAACATGAGGAACTCTATTTCTGTGTATTAGCATTAAGAAGGTTAAGAACCACTGATCTACAGGAACAATCCTGATATGTGTGTGTGTGTGTGTGTGTGTGTGTGTGTGTGTGTGTGTGTCTGTGTCTGTGTGTGTCTGTGTGTTTATTAGAATGTCTTACAAGCTGTGGTATGGTTTAGTGCAACATCTCTGCCTTCCAATGGAAAGGCCAAGAATGATTGATTAAAAAAAAGAAAATGGGTTAAGTTCTCAAATTAAAAGATAGATACTAAATCATGCATGGTGTGCATCTTTATAAATTTGGCTCTTGGGTGGCTGAGGGGAAAAATTCTTTAAAATGTAGCTAGAATGGGCTACATTGTGAGACTCTTACTCTACATTATTCAAAGAAAAATAATTACAGAGTGGCTAAATGGAATAGGAAAAATTAAAATCCAGCAGCATGTTGCCTATAAGAAACTCTATTGCTTTAAAAGATCAGTACTGTAATCAAGAAAAAAAATATGCCACAAAAATGAATGTAGTTATAGGTGTAAAACAATCACCATAGCCAAAAATATACAAATATAAAGAATTATTTAAGATTATTATGAAAAATGATATGGAAATAAACTAGAAAGTTCTAGAAATAGACATATTTATGTAAACAAGTCACTAACCAAAATTGAACAATGAGAACATGAAACAGCTAAATAACCCATAACAAGTAATGACACTCAGCCAGTAATCCAAGGGTTTATAAGAATGAACAGCCTAGTACTGGGTGATTGCACTGCAGAATTTACTACTTTTATCTAAACAATTGAGAAAATGTTTATGAAGTACTTACTTTACATAAGTCTCTATGCCCGGTAACTCGCTGTTTTCTGTTCCCACAGTATAAGAATCAGCTCAGAAGCCAAAGCCAAAAGAATACTGACATGCAAACTATGAGAGCAGAGCAAACTATGGACACATACAAGTACATTTCCTTTTCATTTTACCAATAAGTTTCCACTAAGTGATTTAAAAAATGAATATTTATATATAAAATTATTCCATTTATTGCTCCAAGAACACAAGTTGATATACCATAATATAATTGAAGCGCCTTTCAATAAAAGAAGTACTCATTGGCACAGGAAGAAATTTTCTGACTAAAACCTCAATGGCTCAGGCTTTAAGACCAACAAATGATCAATAGGACCTCATGATGCTGAAAAGCTTCTGTAAGGCAAAGGAAGGACATAGTCCATAGAAAAATATCGGCCACTTACAGAATGGGAAAAAAAATCTTCATTAACCCTACATCCAATAGAGGGCTAATATCCAAAATATATAAGGAAGTCAAGAAGCTAACTGCCAAAAAAAACACCAAACCCAATTAAAAACATGGGGTATAGAGCTAAACAAAATTAATAACAGAGGAATATCCAATGACTGAGAAGCACTTAAAGAAATGTTCAAAGTCCTTTGTCATCAGAGAAATGCAAATACAAATGACCTGAGATTCCACCTTACACCAATCAGAATGGCTAAGATCAAAAAATCATGTGACAGAAGATGCTGGCAAGGATATGGGGAAAGAGGAACACTCCTCCATTGCTGGTGGGCTTGCAAGCTGGTAAAACCACTCTGGAAATCAATCTATAAGTTCCTCAGAAAATTGGAACTATCTGAAGACCCAGCTATACCACTCTTGGGAATACACCCAAAGGATGGCTCACTATGCCACAAAGGCAAGTGTTCTAATATGTTCCTAGTGGCCTTGTTTGTGATAGTCAGAAGCTGAAAAAAGCCCAGATATCCCACAATAGAAGAATGGATACAGAAATACGATTCATTTACACCGTGGAGTACTATTCTCCTTATGCTTGCCCTTAGACATGCATTTTGTCTTTCAGGGTTTTATCATCTCTTCTTGCTGATTTCATTTTGTTTTCAGAGATATTTATTCTCTCATTTTTGAAGGTCCAATGGTAGCCCCTCAATTTTCACTACTTCTTTATTAGATATATTCTTTATTTACATTTCAAATGCCACCATTCCTGGTTTCCACCCCCTCCAAAAAAAATCCCATAATCCAACCCCCCTCTCCCTACTCAACAATCAACATACTCCCATTTGCCTGTCCTGGCATTCCCTTATAATGGGTCATATAGCCTTCTCAGGACCAAGGACCTCTCCTCCATTTGATGCCCAACAGGGTTATCCTCTGTTGCATGTGCATTTGGAGCCATGGTTCCCTCTGTGTGTATTCTTTGGTTGGTGGTTTTGTCCTTGGGAGCTCGAGGATACCGGGTGGTTCATATTTTTGTTCCTCCTATGACGATGCAAACCCCTTCACCTCCTTGGGTCCTTTCTCTAGATCCTCCTTTGGGGATTTTATGCTCAGTTCAATGGCTGGTGTCCCCTCTGTATTTGTCATGCACTGGCAGAGCCTCCCAGGTGACAGCTATATCTGTCTCCTGTCAGCAAGCACTTGTTGGCATCCATAGTAGTATCTGGGTTTTGTAACTGTATATGGGATAAATTCCTAGGTAGGGAAGTCTCTGGTCTTTCCCTCAGTCTCTGCTCCAAACTTTGTCTCTGTATCTCTTTCTGTGGGCATTTTGTTCCCCCTTCTAAGAAGGACCAGAGTGTCTGTACTTTGTTCTTCCTTCTTGAACTTCATTTGGTCTGTGAATTGTATCTTGGATATTCCAAGCTTCTGGGCTAATATCCACTTATCAGTGAATGCATACCATGTGTGTTCTTTTGTGATTGGGTTACCTCACTCAGGATGATATTTTCTAGATACATCTATTTGTCTAAGAATTTTGTGAATTCATTGTTTTTAATACCTGAGTAGTATTCCATTGTGTAAATTACCACTTTTTTTTTATCCATTCCTCTGTTGAGGGACATCTGAGTTCTTTCCAGCTTCGAGCTATTATAAATAAGACTGCTATGAACATAGTGGAGCATGTGTCCTTATTGCATGATGGGGGAATCCTCTGAGTATATGCCCAGGAGTGGCATAGCAGTGTGACTCTGGAAGTGTCATGCCCAATTTTCTGAGGAACCGCCAGACTGACTTCCAGAGTGGTTGTACCAGCTTGCAATCCCACCAGCAGTGGAGGAGTGGTCCTCTTTCTCCACATCCTCGCCAGCACCTGCTGTATCCTGAGTTGTGATCTTCGCCATTCTGACTGGTGTGAGGTGAAATCTCAGGATTGTTTTGATTTGCATTTCCCAATGATGATGACTAAGGATGTTGAACATTTCTTTAGGTGCTTCTCATCCATTCAATATTCCTCAGTTGAAAATTCTTTGTTTAGCTCTGTAATACACTTTTAATAGGGTTATTTGGTTCTCTGGAGTCTAACTTCCTAAGTTCTTTGTATGTATTGGATATTAGCCCTCTGTCAGATATAGAATTGGTAAAGATTTTTTTCCCAATTTATTGGTTGCCATTCTGTCCTACCGACAGTGTCCTTTGCCTTACAGAAACTTTGTAATTTTATGAGGTCCCATTTGTCAATTGTTGATCTTAGAGCATAAGCTATTGGTGTTCTGTTCAGGAAAATTTTCCCTGTGCCCATGTGCTTGAGGATCTTCCCCAATTTCTTTTCCATTAGTTTCAGTGTGTCTGATTTTATGTGGAGGTCCTTGATCCACTTGGAGTTGAGCTTAGTACAAGGAGATAACAATGGATCAATTTCTGCATGTGAGGCACCAGTTGAACCAGCACCATTTGTTGGAAATAATGGCTTTTTTCCACTGGATAGTTTTAGCTCCTTTGTCAAAGATCTAGTGCTCATATTTGTGTGGGTTCACTTCTGGGTCTTCATTTATATTCCATTGATCTACCTGCCTGTCACTGTACCAATACCATGCAGTTTTGAACACTATTGCTCTGTAGTACTGCTTGAGGTACAGGATACAGATTTCTCCAGAAGTCCTTTTGCTGTTGAGAATAGTTTTAGCTATCCTGGGCTTTTTGTTATTCCAGATAAATTTGAGAATTGCTCTATGAAGAATTAAGCTGGAATTTTGATGGGGATTGCATTTAATTTGTAGATTGCTTTTGGCAAGATGGCCATTTTTACTATATTAATCCTGCCAATCCATGAGCATGGGAGTTCTTTCCATCTTCTGAAGTCTTCGATTTCTTTCTTCAGGGACTTCAAGTTCTTGTCAAACAGAACTTTCACATGTTTGGTTAGAGTAACACCAAGATACTTTTTATTGCTTGTGACTATTGTGAAGGGTGTCATTTCCATACATTCTTTCTCAGTCTATTTATTCTTTGTGTATAGGTAGGCTACTGATTTGTTTGAGTTAAATTTATACTCTGCCACTTTGCTGATCTCTTCCATTTCAATTTGTATCCCTTTGACCTCCTTATGTTGTCGAATTGCTCTTGCTAGGACTTCAAGTACTATATTGAATAGATTGGGGAGAGAGAGGGCAGCCTTGTCTAGTCCCTGATTTTAGAGGGATTGCTTCAAATTTCTCTCCATTTAGTTTGATGTTGGCTACCAGTTTGCTGTATATTGCTTTTATTATGTTTAGGTATGGGCCTTGAATTCCTGTTCTTTCCAAGACTTTTAGCATGAAAGGATGCTGAATTTTGTGGAGTACAGAGTTTTGAAATGAGATTTAATATTTCTTTAAATTTCCTCAGTATCAGTTGTTATGTCTGTCTTCATTGCTGATTTTATTTAATTTTATTATCTCTCTTCTCTGTTTCTTAGTTTGCTAAGAGTTTGTCTACCTTGATTTTTATCAAAGAACCAGATATTGATTTTGTTGTTTCCTTTATTGTTTTCTTTGTTTTGAATTGATTGATTTCAGCCCTGATTGTGATTATTTCCTGCCTTCTACTTCTTTTGGTGTGCTTGCTTCTTTTTTCCCCTCTAGAGCATACTTTTAAATTGCTGATCTGATTTTTTTTAATTTCTTTATGTAGGGACTTATTGCTATGAACTTTCATCTTAGTAATACTTTGTTTCATAGGTTTGGTTGTTTTGTGTCTTCATTTTCATTGAATTCTAGAAATCTTTAATTTCTTTATTTTTTCTCTAATCCAGAGATCACTGAGTAGAGAGTTGTTCAATTTACATGAGTATGTATGCTTTCAGGAGTTTCTGTTGTTGAAGTCCAGCTTTAATCAATGGTGGTCTGATAAGATAAAAGACGTTATTTCAATTTTCTTGTATCTGTTGAGGCTTGCTTTGTGACCAACTATACAATCAATTTTGGATGCCAGAGCCTGCTGGTCAGTCAATGTGGAAAACATGACTATGAGAGTGAAAATGGTTGTAGGAAAGGCAGAAAGAAGATGCAAGAGACAAAATATGGGAGAGCTTCTGGTAAATACCAAGTCTGGGCCAAGTGTTTTTTTTTTTCAAAGTATGCGAAAGGCAAGCAACAGAAAATGTGCCCAATTCTAGGAAGTTAAACAATGACCACAAATGCTTAAGCGGCAAGTTTATGGTACACAGTATCTATGTCTGACTAAGGCCATTTCCTTTAGGCTTAAATAGTCTCTGAAGGGCATAAGTGCAAGCAGAGGAACTTGGCAGGGTATAACACATGTCTTAATAAAAAACAAAGACATATGTCAGCAGACTCATTCATGATAAATCACAAGCAAGAATTCAGCCAAAGTTAACTCTGGATGTGCTCCACACATGTTACTTTTTGTTTATGTATACAAGCCAAAGCTGTCTCATCTATTGGTGTAGAAAGATTGTGCCAGTCTTAGGCATCTCCTCAAGGAGTGTGGACCTTACCTGTCATTGGTACATGAATCCTAGCATTCATGTCCTGTTTTGGATTGATTCACCTCTGATAGAATCTTATCTGTCTTTTTTATCTGTAATATCCTCACACCTTATCAATCATGGAGCAGAAAATGTACCTCTTAGGTTGACATCTGAAAACCCAGGTCTTCCCTGTCATTGGCATGTATAATCTGGTATTCATGGCCCATTTCAGGTTGTAAAGGTTTTCAAGAAGATCTTAACTGTTATTGACTACCAACTTCTGCTAGGGAAAATGTTGGAGCTTGAATTTATGCAACTCTGCTTTGACATCTATAAATGCTCTGATGATTCCTCTCAAATGAACAAGTGATAAACATGCCATCAAAAGGATCATAAAAGCACAGGAACTGCTGAGCAGCTAGGGACAGGATGCTTCTGGCATCCATCTATGTGCTAGAGCTAACACTGTGCCACAACCCTCTATACACAAATCCCACCGAGAGAGCTGGTTTCCCAGAAGTGTTATCACACCTAAGAGCACAGGTGAGACTACCATTATTGCTCCAAAACCTGACCCAAGAGGAATCTGCCAAAATACTGCAGAGCATAGGAACTGCAGAACAGTCCAGGATAGTACCATTTCTGTTTCCATCTGAGTCCCAGAGATAACTCTGCACCACAGCTTTCCTTACCCAAATCTCACACAGAGAAAGCTGGTCTCACAGGAATGCTGTAACATCCAAGATCACAGGCTCACAGGCTCACAGGAAAGACAAGCTATGGTCAGAAACAGCAAGACCAGCTAACATCAGAGATAACCAGAAGGCAAGAAACAAGCACAAGAACCTAAACACCCAAAAACTGAGGCTGCTTGAGATAATCAAAGTCCAGTTCCTCAACCACAGAAAGCCCTGGATACCCCAACACACCAGCAAAGGAAGACTCTGATTTAAAATTACATTTCCTGATGATGATAGAGGACTTTAAGAAGGACATTAAGTAACTCCCTTAAAGAAATACAGAAGAAGAGAGGTAAAAAGATAGAAGTCCTTAATTAGGAAACACAAAATCCCTTAAAGAAATACAGGAAAACACAACCCAACAGGTGAAGGATTGAACAAAACTATCCAGGATCTAAAAATGTAAAAAGAAACAATAAAGAAAGCACAAAGGGAGACAACTCTGGAGACAGAAAGAGATCAGGAATCATAGATGCAAGCTTTGCCAATAAAATACAAGAGATAGAAGAGAGTATCTTGCCTCGGGTCACAGTGGACGGCTGGCAGTTGGGGCCAGGTGCGTGGACAGAGTCCTAGCCTAAAATCGACTATCCCGTCAGGCTCTTGCCTGCACCCAGAGCCAGAGCAGCTCAGCTGGAGGTCTGTGCACTGACAGCTTGGTGGCTGTCACCGACCACTGGGGCCAGCTCGCTAGGCTTGCAGCGAGGCCGCCATCTTGCCTCGGGTCACGGCGGACATCTGGTAGCTGGGGCCAGGTCTGTGGACAGAGTCCTAGCCTAACATTGACTACCCTGTCAGGCTCTTGCCTGCACCCAGAGCCAGAGCAGCTCTGCGGGAGGTCTGTGCACCAACAGCTCGGCAGCTGTCTCTGACCACTGGGGGCCAGCTCAGTCTTGCAGCAAGGCTGCCATCTTGTCTCAGGTCACTGGAGACAGCTGTTAGCTGGGGCCAGGCACCTGGGCAGAGTCCTAGCCTAACATCGACTACACTGTCAGGCTCTTGCCTACACCCAGAGCCAGAGCAGCTCAGCGGGAGGTCTGTGCACTGACAGCTTGGGGGTGCACCCAGAGCCAGATCAGTTGGCGGCAGGCACCAACCTGGTCATGGGTCTGTGCCAGGAGTGCGGCTGGAGGCCAACATCTTGCCTCAGGGCACCATAGACAGCTAACCAGACAGAGCCCTGTGGACTGAGGGTGCCACCATCTAGGCTCCAGCAGTCTAACCAGGGAACCTCCAGTCCTGCAGGGAATCCTGTGGTTAGAAAGAGCCCCGAGACTTGCCATAATCTTTGAGCTGTGGCCTGAACAGGTCCAAGTAGAGAACCAACAGAGAAGCCAAGGTCACCATAAAGATCTAACAGATAAGCCCAGATCAGTGGAAAAAAAGATCTGATTCTTAAGAGCTGGCAACTAGGCAGGCCAGGAGGAGACGGCAGGAGGCCAATTGCATGTCCAGCAGCAAGCCAGGGGGAAGACTTGGGTCCTGCCCAGCAGAGCTGAGGAGGTAATTCGGACCCCAGTAGCAGAAAAATTCTGGTCTCCACCTCTGGAGCACGGACGACCTCTACAGCAGCAGCACCAAACTCCAGGCTCACAGCAGCTTCAAACACCAACCAGTAACAAGACCAACTAACTCCAGAGATAAACAGATGGCAAAAGGCAAATGTAGGAATGTTACTAACAGAAATCAAGGCAATATGGCAGCATCTGAACCCAATTCAACAACCACAGCAAGTTCTGGATACCCCAACACACCAGAAAAACGAGAGTTGGATTTAAAAGCAGTGGCCATGATGCTGCTAGAGGAACACAAGCAAAACATAAACAAATCTCTGAAAGAAATGCAGGGGAACATGAATAGGGTAGAAGCCCTTACAATGCAAACACAAAAATCATTAAGGAATTCCAGGAGTATATGGATCAACAGACAGAAACCAATAAAGAGGAAAAGAAAAAAATCACTTAAAGAAATGCAGGAGAAATTGAGTCAACAGGCAGAAGTCATGAAAGAGAAAATATAAAAATCTCTTAAAGAATTGCAAGAAAACACAAACAAAAAAGTGAAGGAATTGAGCAAAACCATCCAAGATCTGAACACAGAGGTAGAAACAACTAAGAAATCACAAAGGAGACAACGTTGGAGATAGGAAACCTTGGGAAAAGATCAGGGGTCATAGATGCAAATATCAACAACAGAATACAAGAGATAGAAGTAAGAATTTCAGATGCTGAAGATACCATAGTAACCATTGACTCCACAGTCAAAGAAAATTCAAAATGCAAAAGGCTTGTAACCCAAAACATCCAGGAAATCCAGAACACAATGAGAAGACCAAACCTAAGGATTATAGGGATAGATGAGAGTGAAGATCTACAATTTAAAGGGCCAGCAAATATCTTCAACAAAATTTGGAAGAAAACTTCCCCGACCTAAAGAGAGAGATGCCCATGAATATAGAAGAAGCCTACAGAACTCCAAACAGAATGGACCAGAACAGAAATACCTCCCATCACATAATAATCAAAACCCCAAATGTACTAAACAAAGAAAGAATATTAAAGGCAGTAAGAGAAAAAGGCCAAGTAACATATAAAGGAAGACATATCAGAATTACACCAGACTTCTCACAAGAGACCATGAAAGCTAGAAGATCCTGGGTGGATCTCATGCAGACTCTAAGAGAACACAAATGTCAGCCAAGACTACTATACCCAGCAAAACCTCTCAATCAACATAGATAGAGAAATCAAAATATTCCATGATAAGATCAAATTTACACAATATCTTTCCACTAACCCAGCTCTACAAGGGATAATAGGAGGAAAACTCCAATACAAGGAGGGAAGCTACACCCTGGAAAAGCAAGATAGTAACCTTCTTCCATCAAACTCAAAAGAAGAAAATCACTCAAAAACAAAAATAGCATCAAAAAAGACAGGAAGAAATAATCACCATTCCTTAATATTTCTTAACATCAATGAATTCAATTGCCCAATAAAAAGACATAGACTAACAGACTGAATACAAAAACAGGACCCTACATTTTGCTGCATACAGGAAACAGACCTCAGGGTCAAAGACAAACACTACCTTAGAGTAAAAGGCTGGAAGACAATTTTACAAACAAATGGTCTCAGGAAAAAAGCCAGATCAGCCATTCTAATATCATATAAAATTGACTTTCAACCTAAAGTCATCAAAAGAGACACAGAAGGTCACTTCTTGCTGGTCAAAGGAAAAATCCACCAAGAAGAACTCACAATTCTAAACATCTATGCTCCAAATGAAAGGGTACACTCATTCATAAAAGAAATTTTACTAAAGCTCAAAGCATATATTGCACCTAACACAATAATTGTGGGGGACCTCAACACTCCACTATCCTCAATGGACCAATCAGGAAAACAGAAACTAAACAGGAACATGGGGAAACTCATTGACACTTTGGACCAATTGGATTTAACATTTATATATATATACACGTGTGTGTGTGTATATATATATATATATACATATATATATATATATATACACATTTATATATAACATTTCATCCTAAAGCAAAAGAATATACCTTTTTTCTCAGTACCTCATGGTACCTTCTCAAAAATCGACCATATACTTGGTCACAAGACAGAAATCCATCAATGTAATCCACTACATAAACAAACTCAAAGAAAAAGACCTCATAGTCATCTCACTGGATGCTGAAAAAGCATTTGACAAAATTCAGCATCCTTTCTTGCTAAAAGTCTTGGAAAGAACATGAATTCAAGTCCCATATCTAAACATAGTAAAAGCAATTTACAGACCAGTAGCCAACATCAAAGTAAACAGAGAGAAACTTGAAACAATACCATTAAAATCAGGGATTGGACAAGGCTGCCCCCTCTCACCATATCTTTTCAATATAGTACTTGAGGTACTAGCTAGAGCAATTCGACAACATAAGGAAGTCAAAGGGATACAAATTGGAAAGGAAGAAGTCAAACTATCACTATTCGCAGATATAATAGTATACTTAAGTGACCCAAAAAACTCCCCCAGAGAACTCCTACAACTAACTGATAAACAACTTCAGCAAAGTGGCTTGTTATAAAATGAACTCAAGCGAGTCAGTGGCCTTCCTATACTCAAAGGATAAGCAGGCTGAGAAAGAAATTAGGGAAATGACACCCTTCACAATAGCCACAAACAATATAAAGTATCTTGGTGTGTAAATCTTTCACCAAATAAGTGAAAGATTTATATTACTAAAAACTTCAGGTTTCTGAAAAAGGAAATGGAAGAAGACCTCAGAAAATAGAAAAATCTTCCATGCTCGTGGGTTGGCAGGATTAATATAGGTAAAATGGCAATCTTGCCAAAAGCAATATACAGATTCAACGCAATCACCATCAAAATCCCAATTCAGTTCTTCATAGAGTTAGAAAGAGCAATTCTCAAATTCATCTGGAATAACAAAAAACCCAGGATAGCTAAAACTATTCTCAACAGTAAAAGAACTTCGGGGGAATCAGTATCCTGGACCTCAAGCAATACTAACAGAGCAGTAGTGTTAAAAACTGCATGGTATTGGTTACAGTTACCGGGAGATGAATCAATGGAATAGGACTGAAGACCCAGAATTGAACCCACACACCTATGGCCAAATGATCTTTGACAAAGGAGCTGTAAACATCCACTGGAAAAAAGGTAGCCTTTTCAACAAATGGTGCTGGCTCAACTGGAGGCCAACATGCAGAAGAATGAGAATTGATCCACTCTTATCTACTTGTACTAAGCTCAACTCCAAGCAGATCAAGGACCTCCACATAAAACCAGACACACTAAAACAAATAGAAAAGAAACTGGGGAAGACCCTTGAGGACATTGGCTCAGGGGAAAGTTCCTGAACAGAACACCAATAGCTTATGCTGTAAGATCAAGAATCGACAAGTGGGATCTCATAAAATTACAAAGTTTCTGTAAGCCAAAAGACACTGTCAAAAGGACAAATAGGCAACCAACAAATTGGGAAAAGATCTTCACCAACCCCACATCCGACAGAGGGCTAATATCCAATGTATACAAAGAACTCAAGAAGTTAGACCCCGGAAAACCAAATAACCCTATCCAAAAATGGGGTACAGAGATAAACAAAGACTTTTCACCTGAAGAAATTTGGATGGGTGAGAAACACCTTAAAACTGTTCAACATCATTAGTCATTACAGAAATGCAAATCAAAACAACCCTGAGATTTCACCTCATAGCAGTCAGAATGGCTAAGATTAAAAACTCAGGAGACATTAGGTGTTGGTCATGATGTGGAGAAAGAAGAACACTCTTCCACTGCTGGTGGGACTGCAAGCTGGTATAACCACTCTGGAAATCAGTCTAGCAGTTCCTCAGAAAACTGGACACAACACTTCCAGAGGACCCAGCCATATCACTCCTGGGCATATACCCAGAAGATTTCCCCGGCATGCAATAAGGATACATGCTCCACTATGTTCATAGCGGCCTTATTTATAATAGCCAGAAACTGGAAAGAACCCAGATGTCCCTCAATGGAGGAATGGATAAAAAAAATATGATAGTATATATATATATATATATATATATATATATATATATATACACACACACACACACACACACTCACAATGGAGTACTATTCAGCCATTAGAAACAATGAATTCACAAAATTCTTAGAGAAATGGATGGAGCTGGAGAACATCATACTAAGTGAGGTAACTCAGTCTGAAAAGAATACCCATGGTATGCACTCAGTGATAAGTGGATATTAGCCTAGACTCTTGGGACACCAAAGACACAATCCATATACCAAGTGATGTTCAACAAGAAGGAAGGAGAAAACCCTGGTTCTGGAAAGGCTCAAAGCATCAGTGTAGGGGAATACCAGAACAGGGAAGTGGGAAGGGGTGAATGGGTGAAAACGGGGAGGGAAAAGGGCATGTGGGATCTTTGGGGAGCAGGGAACCAGAAAAGTTGAAATGAAATGTAAATATAGTATATATCCAATAAAAAAAGAGATAGAAGAGAGAATCTCTTCTATGGTATGTAGAAGATACCATAGAAAATATTGACCCCACAGTCAAAAGAAAATGCAAAATGCAAAAAGCTCCTAACCCAAAAACATCTAGGAGATCCAGGACACAATGAGAAGACAAACCCTAAGGATAATAAGTATAGAAGAGAGCGAAGATTCCTAACTCAAAGGGCCAGTAAATATCTTCAACAAAATTATAAAAGAAATCTTTCCTAACCTAAAGAAAGAGATGCCCATAAACATCCAAGAATCCTACGGAATCCCATATAGATTGGACCAGAAAATAAATTTTTCTTCTCACATAGTAATTTAAACACCAAATGTACAAAACAAAGAAAGAATATTAAAAGCCTTAAAGGAAAAAGTTCAAGTAACATACAAAAGCAGACTTTTCAGTATTACGCAAGACTTCTCAATAGAGACTCTAAAAGCTAGAAGATCTTGGGCCAATGTGATACAGAAACTAAGAAAACACAAATGTCAGCCCATGCTATTATTCCCAGCAAAACTCTCAATTACCATAGTTGGAGAAACTAAGATATTCCATGACAAAACTAATTTACACAATATCTTTCCACAAATCCAGCTCTATAAAGAATCGCATATGAAAACTTTAACACAAGAAGAAAAACTACAACTTAGAAAAAGCAAGAAGTAATCTTTCAACAAACTTAAAAGAAAATGGCTACAGAAACATAATTCTGCCTCTAACAACAAAAATACCAGGAAGCAACGATCACTGGTCCTTAATCTCTTAACATCAATGGACTCAATTCCCCCCAAAAAGTTAGACTAACAGATTGGATACATACAGTTTCTGCTTGATCAAGCCACTGATACTGATTTATGTTTAATGTTTGCTTATTGGACTGGACTACAGCTGATGATTTGATGGCACTTGTTTATAATCCCAATACTGGGGTGAGAGAAACAGGTGGATTCTTGGCTTCTATAGATCAGGACAAATTACCTGTTTGTTCAGGTCCCAAGCTAGCAACAGAGACTATTTCATTAAGGGTGGATGACATCTGAGTGTCAGTACCAAAGATTATCCCCTGACCCCATATATTCATGCCCACATAAAATTTTCCCACTTTGTGTAAACAAATCCTGTTAACAGAACAATGCCTCATTCTTATCATTCATAAATGTGTGTGTATGTGTGTGCGTACACACATATACTTTTTGATTGAAAATGATATTTATTTCCTGACAAACTCATCAAAATTAGATCTCTTGCTTATCATCCTTAGATATAATTATAATGACAATCAATAACTGCAGTGTACATCAATACATCAATATAATAATGACACAAGACATGCTATTATTTCAATAAACATAAAAAATCAATATTCTTGCCTGGTAGAAATTTGAGTCAAAGTAGTAATGGAAAATAAGGCTTCAATGTAGTAAAATGTACCTATGAAAACCCATAGATAACATTATAGTTTACGCTGAATGACAGTACTTTCTCTCTGCGATTGGCTATAAAGAAGAGTGCCTTTCACATGAGTCCTAGATAAAGTTATATTGAAGATTAAGACAACATAGCAGTTAAGAAAGAAAAGATGCCCCAGAAGAGCAAAGGTATCACTATTTGAAATTGACATGATCTGGCACCTAGAAAACTTTAGGAGCCCAGAGGCTATGCCATTGCAAAGGACCCCCATGCAAGGCACCACACACTACCTGCTAACTCTTCTTAAAGCCTGACCAAAAGCCCCAAATTGCACCAATCCCCTGGGGTCCTGACTAGATTCTATAACTACAGATATTTCCCCAGAGGCTATCCTGTTCCAGGGACTCCAGGTAACACTCTACCCACTATGCTCTACCTTGCCTTATTGCCTTCCCAGAAGCCTCAAATTACAAACCCTACTCTGGGCTCCAAAGTTGAGCCCACAACATTTGTCAGAAGACTTTTGCTTTACTGGAGGCCTTGCCACACTAGAAACCTCAGAGACCAAGCTGGTACCCAGATCTCCAAAGGTCACACAGATACTTGGAACCCATGAGCACCAAAACCCCTAGTGGTCACACAGATCAAAAAAAAAAATCAATGGATGTACCCTCGTGGACCTGAAGTGTTACTAGTCACCAAAACCCAGGCCACTCAGGCCAGAGGAACAAAAATAAAATAGAAACCAAGGGGGAAACCATCCAAACTATATTCATCTAATAAAGTTAGACTCATAAATCTGCACCTAAATTTATTATAATCCCAAACCCAGATGACTAGAAGCCAGGGTAAGAACACAATCCACGACAGCTAGGACAATAAGGCACCAGGAAAGAGATCCTCCTAATTATCCTACTACAGCAAATAGCAGATATTCCAACACAGCTGAAACACAAGAAAATGACCTTAAATCCAATCTTATGTAGATGAAGAAGGACCTTAAAGAGGAAATGAATAAATATCTGTAAGAAATCTAGAAAAATACAAATAGGTTAAGGAAATTAATCAGACTGTTCAAGATCTGAAAATGAAAATAGGAGCAATAAAGAAGACACAAACAAAGGGGGACCTAGAGAAGGAAAATATAGGTATCCAAAAAAGAACTACAGACCTTTCACCAACAGAACACAAGGGATGGAAGATAGAATCTCGGGTATTAAACATATGATAGGAGAAATAGAGTCATTGATTAAAGAAATGTAAAGATGTAAAATCTAAAATATTCCTGACAGAAAAGAAAACCTCCAGGAAATATGAGGCACAATGAAAAGACCAAACCTAAGAATAATATATTCCTAGCTTAAAGGCCCAGAAAATATTTTCAGCAAAATCATAAATGAAAACTTCCTAATTCCAAGAATAAAAAGCCTATAAACATACAAGAAGGTTACAGAAAACCAAATAGATTGTACCAGAAAAGAAAACCCTGCCTGCCACATAATGATCAAAACAGAACAGAACAAAGAAAGAATATTAAACACTGTGAAGGAAAAAGTATCATATAAAGGCAGATGTATTAAGATTATACCTGAATTCTCAACAGAGACTCTAAAAGCAAGAACTTGTACAGATGTCTTGCAGACTAAAAGACCACAAATGTCAACCCAGACTACTATACTCAGGAAAACTTTAAATCACCATAGATGGAGAAAAAAGATACTCCATAACAAAATCAAATTTACACATATATCCACAAATCCAGTCTATCTTATGGAAGATGATAGAAGAAAAATTCCAACCCTAGGAGTTTAACTATACCTAGGAAAACATATGAAATAAATAATTTCACATAAGCAAAACAAAAGAATGGAAACACAAATAGACATCCCCACACACTTCCACCACCACCACCATCACTGCCAAAGTAGCAGGTATTAGCAATCATAGGTCTTCGATATCTCTGATAATCAGTGAACTCCATTCTCCAATAAAAAGACACAGGCTAACAATGATTAAAACAGGATTCATCATCCTGCTGCAAGCAAAATGTACTCTAAAACACAAAGATGGACATTACCTCAGAGTAAAAAATATTTTCTAAGAAAATGATCCAAAGAAGAAAGCTCTTGTACCTAGTTTAAGATTCCAATCAAAATTAATCAAAATAGATGGGGAAGGACACTCATCAAAGAAAAATCCACCAATATGATGCCTCCACTCTGAGTATCTATGGTCCAAATGCAAGGGCACCCACATTTTTAAAAGAAAATTTACTAAAGCTTAAATTACACTTCAAACCCTACACATAAATTGATACCCCCACTCTCATGAATTGACCAGTCATCCAGACAGAAACTTAAAAGGAATGATGGAACTAATTGATATTCTGACTCAAATGGACCTAACAGATGTCTATTAATCATTTCATGCAAACACATTAGAATATACCTTCTTCACAGGACAACACAGAACCTTCTCCAAAATTCAGCATATACTCAGTCACAAAGCAAGCCTCAAGAGATATAAGAAAGTTGAAACATATGTCTTCATCTTATCAGAAGCTGGAATTCAACAAGAAAAACAACAGAAAGCTTGCAAACTCATAGAAACTAAACAACTTACTGAAAATCGTTTGGGTCAAAGAAAAAGTAGAGAAAGAAATTAAAGACTTCCTAGAATTCAATGAAAATGAATGCACGAGATACCCAAACTTACGCGCCACTGTTGTGGATTGCTGCTTGTATTTTCTGCTCCCTCACAAGGAGTGCCCCAACAAGGAGTAGATTATGTACTCAAGATGATGTAAGGTGAATTCTTAGTTGGTCAGATAAGGCTAGAACTTGTAATTGGTCCGTGGAAAGAAAGGGCAAAGCTAAAAGTTTTAGAGAGGGGAGAGAAGTAGGAGAAGAGAGAAGAGAGATGGACAACAGATGGAGAAGAAGATGGAGGAAGAAGAGGATGAAGATGAGGCAGAACCAAGTGTCCCAGAGGAGCAGCAAGTAGCTAGGGATTTCTCAGCTGGGCAATAGAGCAGTGTAGTATATAATTGCCCAATTTAAGCATACAACTTGCATCATATTATGGAGTTGTGTGTTCCTTGCATGAGAATTGGGGGTTGTAGATCTACCCTTATAAATCTGGCTGATGTGAGTCTCTAGTGTTTTCCTTTTACTTGTCTAAGTGGAGCTGAGTGAGTAGAAGCTGGTGTTCTGCTGTGGATGGCCTGAGAAATAGCCTTACAGGAAAAAGTGGTTTGGTTAGCGTAGCAAGCTAGCTGAGAGAACCAGGGCAAGATAGCCATGTAGACTTAGCCATGAGAGGTGGGCAAAACCACTGTTACCTGTGCAATACCTTGTTTTAGCTTGAGATCTTATTAAAACTACACACTACTTGTCACAAGGAAAGAAGAGCTAAAAGGAAAGTTTATAGCACTAAGTGCTTTTATAGGAGATCTCATACAAGTGAATTTAGCAGCACACCTAACAGCTCTAGAATAAAATAAAGCAAATATACACAAGATGTGTATGCAGAGGGAAATAATCATACTCAGAGCTGACATCAATAAAATAGAAATGAGAACAATTCAAAGAACAGGAATTCAAGGCCCATACCTAAACATAGTAAAAGCAATATACAGCAAACCAGTAGCCAGCATCAAAATAAATGGAGAGAAACTTGAAGCAATCCCACTAAAATTAGGGACTAGACAAGGCTGCCCTTTCCGTATCTTTTCAATATAGTACTTGAAGTTCTAGCGAGAGCAATTAGAAAACATAAGGAATTCAAAGGGATACAAATTGGAAAGGAAGAAGTCAAACTATCACTATTTGCAGATGATATGATAGTATACTTAAGTGACCCAAAAAACTTCACCAGAGAACAATTCAAAGAGTCAATGAAATAAGGTAGTTCAGGTTAGCATCTGCAGTCTTTTAGTGTCTACAAGATACCTGTACAGGCTCTTTGGCTTTGTTCCGTTCTTTCAGAAAATTAGGACGCACACTCCACTATGTTCATAGCAGACTTATTTATAATAGTCAGAAGCTGGAAAGAACCCAGATGTCCCTCAATGGAGGAATGGATGCAGAAAATGTGGTATATTTACACAATGGAATACTACTCATCAATTAAAAACAATGAATTCATGAAATTTTTAAGCAAATGGTTGGGACTGGAAAATATCCTAACTGAGGTAAGCCAATCACGGAAGAATACACATAGAATGCAGCCACTGATAAGTGGATATTAATTAGCCCAGAAGCTCTGAATACTCAAGACACAATTAACATATCAAATGATTCCCAAGAAGAAGGAAGGAGAGGGACCTGGCCCTGTAAAGGCTTGATCCAGCATTGTAGGGGAGTACCAGGACAGAGAAATGGGAAGGGGGTTATTGGGGAATGGGCAGAGAGAAGAGGGCTTATGGGATTTATGAAGAAGGTGGAACCAGAAAAGAGGAAATCATTTGGAATGTAAACAAAGAATCTAGAAAATAAAACAAAAAACAACAACAAAATCCAAACTCCATCATATCAAAGTTGGACAAGGCAAACCAACAGAAGAAAAAGATATCCAAGAGAAAACACAAGAATAAAAAAAATGGGGTATAGCTCTAAACAGAAAATTCTCAACAGAGGAATTCCAAATGGCTGAGAAGCACTTAAGAATATAGAAAATTTCCTTGAAGAAAGAAATCGAAGAAGACCTCAGAAGATGGAAAAATATTTCTTGCTCCTGAATTGGCAGGATCAATATAGTAAAAATGGCCATCTTACCAAAAGCAATATACAGATTCAATGTGATCCCCATCAAAATCCCAACTCAATTCTTTATAGATCTAGAAAGAGCAATTCTCAAATTCATCTGGAGCAACAAAAAACCCAGGATAGCTAAAACTATTCTCAACAATAAAAGGACTTCTGGGGGAATCAATATCCCTGACCTTAAACAGTACTACAGAGCAATTGTGTTAAAAACTGCATGGTATTGGTACAGCAACAGGCAAGTGGATCAATGGAATAGGATTGAAGACCCAGAAATTAACCCACAGACTTATGGTCACTTGATCTTTGATAAAGGAGCCACAACCATCCAGTGGAAAAAAGATAGTCTTTTCAACAAATGGTGCTGGTTCAAGTGGAGGTCAACATGCAGAAGAATGCGAATTGACCCACTCTTATCTCCTTGTACTAAGATCAACTCCAAGTGGATCAAGGACCTCCACATAAAACCAGACACACTGAAACTATTAGGAAAGAAACTTGGGAAGACCCTGGAGGACATAGGCACAGGGGGAAAGTTCCTGAACAGAACACCAATAGCTTATGCACTAAGATCAAGAATTGACAAATGGGACCTCATAAAATTACAAAGTTTCTGCAAGGCAAAGGACACTGTCAGAAGGACAAAACGACAACCAACAAAGTGGGAAAAGATCTTCACCAACCCCACATCCGACAGAGGGCTAATATCCAATATATACAAAGAACTCAAGAAGTTAGACCCCAAGGAACCAAATAACCCTATCAAAAAATGGGGTACAGAGCTAAACAAAGAATTTTCACCAGAAGAAATTCGGATGGCTGAGAAGCACCTTAAGAGATGTTCAACATCATTAGTCATCAGAGAAATGCAAATCAAAACAACCCTGAGATTCACCTCACACCAGTCAGAATGGCTAAGATTAAAAACTCAAGAGACAACAAATGCTGGAGAGGACGTGGAGAAAGAGGAACACTCCTCCACTGTTGGTGGGATTGCAAAATGGTAAAACCGCTCTGGAAATCAGTGTGGCGGTTCCTCCGAAAATTGGGCATGTCACTTCCAGAGGACCCTGGCATACCACTTCTGGGCATATACCCAGAGGATTCCCCTGCATACAATAAAGACACATGCTCCACTATGTTTATAGCAGCCTTGTTTATAATAGCCAGAAATTGGAAGGAGCCCAGATATCCCTCAAAGGAGGAATGGATACAGAAAATGTGTTATATTTATACAATGGAATACTACTCAGCAATTAAAAATAATGAATTCATGCAATTTGTAGGTAAATGGTTAGACGTGGAAAATATCATCCTGAGTGAGCTAACCCAATCACAAAAGAATACACATGAAATGCAATCACTGATAAGTGGATATTAATGAGCCCAGAAGCCCTAAATACTCAAGGCACAATTAGCAAGTCAAATGATTCCCAAGAAGAAGGGAGAGGACCCTGGGCCTGGAAAGATTGGATCCAGTTTTGTAGAGAAACTGTGGGGGGAGGGGAATGATTGGGGAATCGTTGCGGGGGAGAAGAACTATGGGACATAGGGAGGGGGGAACTGGGAAAGGGGAAAGCCTTTGGAATGTAAACATAGAATATAGAAAATAAAAAAATATTTAAAAAAAATCTAACAAAAATATTTTTCATGTAAATCTTCAATTTTATCAGAAAATGTTTGTAAATCCTCTTTCAATTAATTTAGTAATGTTTTTATGTCTATCATTTTATCTGCATTATGTTTCATGGTAATCTTCAATTTTAACATGTTTTCCTATATATTTCTTCTATTTTATCAGAAATGTTTTCCATGTAAATCTCTGATTTTATTACAAAATGTTTTTAATTCCACCCTCAATTAATTTAGCAATGTTTTTTATGTTGACCACTTTACTCTCTAATTTTCCATGAAAACTGTCAATTTTAACATGTTTTCTATATATCTCTTCTATTTTATCAGAAATATTTTCCATGTAAATCTTCAATTTTATCATAAAAGTTTTTACTTCCTTTTTCTTAAGAATATAGAAAATAAAGAAAAAAATGTAAAAAAAAAAGAAAAGAAAAGAAATGTTCAATATCCTTCACCACCGGAGAGAAAATTATATTCCATTTTATACCTGTAGAATTGCTAATATCCAAAACACAAGCAACAGTTCATGTTGGATGACTCAGGATGTGGAACAAGGGAACACTCCTCCATTGCTGGTGGGAGGGCAAACTTCTACCTACACTTTAGAAACTAATATGGTGGTTTCTCATAAAATTGAGAATAAATCTACCTCAATATCCAGCTATACCACTTCAGGGAATATACCCAAAGGATACTTCATGCTACCACCAGGAAACTTGCTTAGCAGTTTTATTCATAATAACCAGAAATGGTATCCAATAATGAATAAAAATGTTGAAAATTTAATTTATAGCATGGAGTATTATTACTCAGCTATTAAAAGCAGATGTTGTTTTCAGGGAAATGGATTGAACTAGATGGAACTGCATGAGGTTGCCCAGACCCAGAAAGACAAACATGGCATGTACTCAAGGGGAAATAGAATAGATATTTCAGGTGGATTGGTGGAAGTGGAGCACTGCTCTGGAGATGGTGATGGGGACAGGAGGAATTAGGTGAAGGGAGGAATAGAATACTGGGAAAGACAACTTGAATGGGGGCAGGAAGCATGTCATCTGGGATGAGGTAGAAACTTAGTGCAATAGAAACTCCCTGGAAGCTATGAGAGTAACCCTAGCTAAAACTCCTAGCAATGTGGGATAAGCAGCCTGAACAGGCCATCTCCTGTAACCAGGCAAGTCTTCCAGTGGCAGGACTGGGACACCAACCCAGCCACAAAGCTTTCAATCTACAATTTGTTTTGCTTGCAATATGTGCTATGGTAAATGTGGCACAAAATGTATGGGAGTGGCCAATGAATGACTAGTCCAACTTGAGACCCAGGCCACAAAAAGTAGTACCTGGAGCACCAGGACCCAGAGGATGGATAGCCCAGAGACCTAGGATAGAAAGCGATTTCTAATTATATTCAGCTATTCTTATAGACTAATGTCTAGCCCAGCTGTCATCAGAAAGGCTTTACCCAGCAATTGATGGAAATAAATGCAGAGACTCACAATTAATCATTAAGTGGAGCTTGGAGAATCCCAAGCAAGAGAGGTAGGAGGATTGTAGGAGACAGATTGGTCAAGGACACTGCAAGGAAATACATCAAATCAACTAACCTGGACTCATAGAAGTTCACACAGACTGAACCAAGGATTATAGTGCTGACCTAGAACCTCTGCACATATGTTACAGATATGTAGCTTGATCTTTGTTTGGGACTCTGAACAGTAGGGCTGTCTAACTCTGTACCTACTTTTGGGACACTTTCTTACTATTGGGTTTCCTTGTCCCTCCTTAATAGAAGAGTATTGCCTAGTCTTACTGTAACTTTATATTCCTTGGGTAGTTGATATCCATGGAGGCCTACTCTGTTCTGAAGAGAGCTGGAGGTGGAGTGGATGGGGCAGAGGGGTTGGGAGGCAAAAGGAAAGGGAAATTGTGGTCATTATGTAAGACATACATATATACACATATATACATACATACATACATACATACATACACCCATATATACATATTAACCCCACAGGCCTGCCTGATGTACATGAGTTCCTGGACCCCCACTAGAGTGGTATAATGATACTGTAAGTGATAGTGGAAAGATAATAGCAAAAGGAAGGAAGAGCCTTGTCGGTTTCAAGGGAGTATGTTTGAGATGAGAGGCGGCCTATAAATTAGAACAACCTGGCAATCAGAGTAGTGCCAACAGAGCTCACAGGCTTGATCAGCCTGGGACCAAGCTTCTGGGCTCTGATTGGTTGCTGGCCCCTTTGAGTTTGCAGGGAACTAGATGCGCCATTGTCAGTCCATCATTTAGGACACTGCCATTTGGGGCTATCTTTGGACCTAACAGAAAACCTGTCCAAATAGGAAGAAAAAGAAAAAGCCCCCCATTGTATGCAACAATATTTTAAAAGTTATAGTTCTATGTAAATAAGATAAACTGAAATTAGAAAAGCAATCCCATGAAAAGAATACATTACTTGAAGACTGGAAGGAAGGGAGACTTAAATGAGCCCCACTTACTCCACCAAGTCACAGATGAGAAGACACAGTACGGCCAACTGAAAACACTACCTACACCAATCTACAGGATCAATATGATGTACACCCAAGTCCCAACTCATTAATTTCGAGAAATCAGTATTTCTTTATTTTTGACCCAAACACTTACTTTATTTGATTTTCCATTTAAAATAGTACTCACAAAAGCTAAAGCAGACTGTATTCCTTTTTTAAAAATATTGTATTCATTCTTTGTAAAATGTATGTGGTGTTCTTTGATGATACACATTCCTTTTTTTTATTTTCTATATTCTTTGTTTATATTCCAAATGATTTACCCTTTCCCAGTTCCCCCCTCCCCATAAGTCCCATAAGCCCTTGTCCCTCTGCCAGTTCTCCAATCAAGCCCCTCCTTCTTCTCTGTCCTAGTAATCCCCCTACAGTGATGGATCAAGCTTTTCCAGGACCAGGGCCCTCTTCTTCCTTCTTAGGAATGATTTGATATGTGAGTTGTGTCCTGGGTATTCAGAGCTTCTGGGCTAATATCCACTTATCAGTCACTGCATTCCATGTGTGATCTTTTGTGATTGGGTTACCTCACTTAGGATGATATTTTCCAGTTCCAACCATTTGCCTAAGAACTTCATGAATTTGTTGTTTTTAATTGCTGAGTAGTATTCCATTGTGTAAATATACCACATTTTCTGTATCCATTCCTCCCTTTAGGCACATCTGGGTTCTTTCCAGCTTCTGGCTATTACAAACTCCTCTTGAGTTCTTCTAAATTAACTCTTCCTTTCTCTCCACTTTTCGGTCCTCTGTTGTTCATATTTTTATTTAATAACCCATTGACTTCAATTGGTGCTGCCAGCATACCTCTGAGTATGGGTTCATAATCAGAGCATGTTGACCTACCAGGAGACATATCCTTAAAGAAAACTGATTCTCATGTCACAAGAAGCCATCCACTGTGTGTGGGTCCTCAGCTAGGGTTTGGAGCTCATAAATCCCTTCTCACTGCATGCTACAGTGGCGGTTCCTCAGAAAACTGGACATGCTTCCGGAGGACCCAGCCATACCACTCCTGGGCATATACCCAGAAGATTCCCCAGCATGCAATAAGGATACATGTTCCACTATGTTCATAGCAGCCTTATTTATAATAGCCAGAAGTTGGAAAGAACCCAGATGTCCCTCAACGGAGGAATGGATACAAAAAATGTGGTATATTTACACAATGGAATACTACTCAGCAATTAAAAACAACGAATTCATGAAGTTCTTAGGCAAATGGAGTACTATTCAGCCATTAGAAACAATGAATTAGTGAAATTCTTAGAGAAATGGATGGAGCTGGAGAATATCATACTAAGTGAGGTAACTCAGTCTCAAAAGAATACCCATGGTATGCACTCACTGATAAGTGGATATTAGCCTAGAATCTTGGGACACAAAAGACACAATCCACATACCAAATGATACCCGACAAGGAAGGAAGGAGTGGACACAGTGCTGGAAAGGATCAAAACATCAGTGTAGGGAAATACCAGAACAGGGAAGTGGGAAGGGGTGGATGAGGGAAAAGGGGAAGGGAAAAGGGTATGTGGGACCTTTGGGGGATGGGGAACCTGAAAAGGGGAAATGAAATGTAAATATAGAGTATATCCAATAAAAAAATTTAAAAAAAAGAAAACCGACAAAAAAAAAGAGAGAGAGAGAGAAAGAGACAACATGATCATAAGAGCCAGAGGGTAAAGGGGACTCTAACAACAGCATCATCACCATCATCGTCATCAACAACCACAACCAAACAGTGTCCTCTAGACATGGCAAAACTGTGGTACTCATGAACTCACAGTAGACATGGTGGCCTGCATGAGTCCTGCACGAAATCAGTATTTCTAATATTTGAACCCAGAACCAGGAAAATAGTTCCTTGAAGTAGTATATTTTGGGAGTCACACTTGTTCTCAAAATTACTAAACTTGGTAACCAAACAGTACATTGCAACTAAGAATCAGACATTTCTATGAAATAGAATCAAACATCCCCAAATATATTATAGCTGTTGCTTTTCAACAAAGGAACTAAAACATCTTGAATGGCAAAGAAATTGTCAACAAATGTCAGGAAGATAACTAGACATTGAGACCAAAATAATGAATTGAACCCCTATCTTACACTATATATTGAAATTATTTAAAGATAGATTAATTATTTAAAGAATTAAAATCACAAAACTCATCAAAGAAAAACCTGGGCATATGCTTCTGACCTTGTATTGTGCAATCATATTTTACATATGATGCTTGTTATGGTTTGTATATGCTTTTCCCAGGGAGTGGCACTATTAGGAGGTGTGGCCTTGTTGGAGTAGGTGTGTCACTGTGGGTGTGGGCTTAAAACCCTCACCCTAGTTGCCTGGAAGTCAGTCTTCCACTAGCAGCTTTAGATGAAGATGTAGAACTCTCAGCTCCTCCTGCACCATGCCTGCCTGGATGCTGCCATGTTCCTGCCTTGATGACAATGGACTGAACCTCTGAGCCTGTAAGCCAACCCCAATTAAATGTTGTCTTTTATAAAACTTGCATTGGTCATGGTGTCTGTTCACAGCAGTAAAACCCTCACTAAGACAGAAGTTGGTACCAGGGATTGGGGTATTGCTGTGATAGGCCTGACCATGCTTTTGTTTGGAAGAATGTGGATTTTGGGACTTTGGATTTGGAAAGCCACGGAATTCTTTAAGTGGGGCTTAATGGGCCAGACTAGTAGGACTATGGAAGACAGTAGTGCTGAGGGTCATTTGAACTGTGTAGGCCTGACGGTCCAAGAGGTTTCAGTGGAGAAGAACTTTAATATGTGGCTGAGAGACTGTTTTTGTGATGTTTTGGTAAAGAACATGGCTACTTTTTGCCATTGTCTGAAGAACTGCCTAGGACTAAGGTAAAGAGATTTATGTTAATTGCATCTGCAAAGGAAGTCTCAAAAAAGCCCAACAAAGACTTTGTTCTCTGGTTAAGTCTGATAAAAAGAATTTTGAACCAACATAGCAAACTGAGAAAGGAAAAGTACAAAATATATAGTTTGAGTAGTAAAGGAACTCCAGGAAGTGAAATGAAGCTGAATTAAAGGATATTGAATTAAAGGAGTGGTGACCTTGGGGCAAGATTCCACCCAGTTAACTTTAGGTCCAGGCTTGGTAGTACAAGCCTTTAATCCCAGGAGGCAAAGATAAGCAGATCTCTGAGTTCAAGGCCAGCCTAGAACAGAGTAAATTCTAGGTGAAGAAAAACTTTAATCCAGGCTTGGTGGACCACACCTTTAATCCCAGTGCTTAGGAGACAGGCATGCAGATCTCTTGAGTTCAAGGTCAGTCTAAGGAGCAAGATTCAGGACAGCCAACTTAGGCAGTGAAGGAGCTGGGAAAAAGGAAGCCAGTGATAATGTAATGGATCAAGGGGGTCAATGTTCCAGCTCCTGCAAGCAGCAGAACCCAGCAGCTTCGGCCATGTATCTCTGGCTTTATATTCAAGAGAAGGAGAATACTGAAACAATTGATGCTGGTTAGCTGGATCTAAGAAATTAGTGGTAATTAAGAAAAGACCAGCATCACTGAGGTGAAGTGTAAGAAGTGTTTTCTGAGAGCACAAAGAAGCTGTATTCCAGAGATAGCCAAGTATTCCTCATGCTGCAGCTGTACTTGGTAACGTGTAAGAATCATCCAGGTGGTACTGGTTTTGAAGGCATGAAGGCATCATGAAGAACAGCTGAGGCTTGGTACTGTGAGAGGCCATGGAAGGCCATTGGTGAAAGTGTACCCTCAGTTGTAATTGACAGCCCAGGACTGAAGGGGTCATGCAAAGGAGTTGAGACTTGATACTATGAAGAGAGCCTATGAGAGGCTTTGGTGAAGTATAGTTGCAGTGGAAGACCCTAGCATATTGGAGATGCCAGTACCATGGGATGACCACCAAGAACAGCAGTGGCAGTGGAGTGGATCAATCTGAGTGTGCTACAGAGGGCAGAGCTGGAGAAGTGACACCAGCTCTTTGGAGATACACAGAAGATCATGTGTGGATCTCAGACATTGGAACAAGAAGCTGTGAAGCTGAAATTGACTTGGGGTACCCAAGATGTTAAAAATGCCAGAGCCACAGGATGCCTGCCAAGGAAAGCTGCTAACAGGGAGTGGAACAAGCCCAGGAGAAAGAACCTTGTTGCAGTCAACAAAGATGAAAAAGGAGTTGGATATCTGAAGACTGCTTTGCCAGCAGACATGGAGATGCTGAGTTTGGACTTTGCCCAGTTGGTTTCCTGTCTTGCTTGGGGGATTACATTTAAGTGATTGAGTGAATCTCAGAAGAGATCTTGAACTTTGGACTTTTAACACTGTTGAGACTGCCATAAACTACAGGGACTTTTGAAGTGGGACTAAATGTATTTTGCATTATGCTATGTTTAAGTATGTCCCCCATAGACTCATGTTTGAACAATCCTATGGGGGCCAGGGAGTGGAATGTTATGGTTTGTATATGCTTTTCCCAGGGAGTGGCACTATTAGGAGGTGTGGCCTTGTTGGAGTAGGTGTGTCACTGTGGGTGTGGGCTTAAAACCCTCACCCTAGTTGCCTGGAAGTCAGTCTTCCACTAGCAGCCTTCAGATGAAGATGTAGAACTCTCAGCTCCTTCTGTACCATGCCTGCCTGGATGCTACCATGTTTCTGCCTTGATGACAATGGACTGAACCTCTGAGCCTGTAAGCCAACCCCAATTAAATGTTGTCTTTTATAAAACTTGCATTGGTCATGGTGTCTGTTCACAGCAGTAAAACCCTAACTAAGACAATGCTAAAAGTGTAAATAACTAAAGAAAATGAAATAGGGTCTTAGAAGAAAAGTGCAAATATTATAAAATATAATAATAATAAATATGAATAGAGAAATAAGTACAGAAAATGTGGTAAATATACATAATAATATACTCCTCCATTAAGAAGAATAAAATTATCACATTTGCAGTGAAACTGATAAAAAACAGTGATCATCATACTAAGGAAATAACCCAAATTTGGACAAATATATATGTGTATATATATATATATATATATATATATATATATGCATAAATATATATGTACATATACACAGTTGAGAATACTAGAGAGGAAGATGAAGACAGGAAATGTTGATATAGCATTAATATTGTTGAAGAAGCTATTATACGTGGATAAAAGTGTTATGAAACATGTCAGTCTGTCCAAGAAATAGACACACGAAACAAAATATTTATGTAAGATTGACTATGCAATAAAAATCCCAATAATTCAAATTTTTATTGAATATCATCTTCATTTACATTGCAAATGGTAAAACCTTTCC
Organism: Apodemus agrarius; assembly: GCA_964023405.1. Classification (NCBI taxonomy): domain Eukaryota; kingdom Metazoa; phylum Chordata; class Mammalia; order Rodentia; family Muridae; genus Apodemus; species Apodemus agrarius. The sequence goes on along the minus strand of OZ030007.1, from coordinate 151,560,316 downwards.
TGATTTCCCCCCTCTCCAAAGACTGCCATCCCTGCCTCCACATATATGACCCTCTACACATCCCATTCCCACCTCCCCCCTCAATTTCCCTTTGTTGGGACCTCTATTGAGCCTTTACCTGACCAAGGACCACTCCTTCCACTGATGCCTAACAAGGCATTCCTCTACCACATTTTTGGCTATAACCATGTGTACCCCCCTTGGTTGATAGTTTAGTCCCTGGGAGTCCTGGGGTGCCTGGGTGGCCAAAATCATTATTCTTCCCATGGGTCTGTAAACCCCTTCATCTCCTCTGGACCACCCTCCAACTCCTCCATTGGGGACCCCACACCCAGTCCAATGGATGGCTGCTAGCATCTGCCTTTTTATTTGTCAGGCTCTGGCAGGGCCCCTCCGGAGACAACCATGGCATGTTCCTTTTGGCATACACTTCTTGTTGATCATAGTTGTGTCAGGGTATGGTGACTGTTTATAGGGTGAATCACAAGGAAGGGCAGTCTCTGGGTGGCCTTTATTTCAGTCTCTGCTCCACATATTGTCTCTCTTACTGCTCCTGTGAGTATTTTGTTCCCTTTCTCAGAGGAACGAAAGCACCCTCACTTAAGTCTCTAACCCAAACTTCCCATCTCCCCTACATCCATTTCTCTTATGTATTCCTTCAGAAATGGGGACAAGTTTTCCAGGGATATGAACCAGACATGGCATATCAAATTGCAATAAGACTAGGCTATGGTGGTGCACAGTTTTAATCCCCACACCCTGGTAGCTGAGGCAGGTAGATCTCTGAGTTCAAGCTGCAGGACAGCCAGGGCTACACTGAAATCCTGTCTCAAAACAAAACAGAACAAAACAACAATAACTAACAAAACAGAGATTATGCTGGGAATGAATTTCCTCAGTGGAAAATAACTCAAAATTTCAGAAAGTCATGCTTCAAAAGACAGTCCAAGTAAATATAACCTTGGGATAAAAATATACTACATTAATGAAAATAATAACAATACTTTTATGAATGATTTTGTAATAAAAAGGCATTTAAATGTATAAAAAGCTCCTAACATCTATAATTAAATATCTAAAAGTTAAAAAATAGAAATAAAACCAAAATTGTAAATGTAACCTCAAAATTACCAGTTAAATCAGTTAGTCTGAAAAAGAGATTATCACGAAAATTGGAGTGTTGGATAACAAGAAAAATGAGATTAAAGTGTAAAAAAAACAATTAAGATACAGTGCTAGTTAGAAAGTTCCAGCAATTATACTGAAGGATTGCTAGGTTAAAGGACTATAAACTATGGTGGAGAAATAATATTATAACTTTGACAGCACAATAAATAAATATAACAAACATCACATATATCATATTCTATATTATGCCAAAGGTTCTGGATAATAAGGTAAGACAGGGTGATCTAGGATAGAATGTAATATTTTTATTTTGGTAAAGCCTTACATTTGTCTTCAAAGATTATGGCTGCTCTCAGGTCAGAGGAACTACTACTTGCTATGGGCATCAGTCAGTGTGGAATCGGACAAGGTACAGATAGGACTGCCTGTTAAGGCATAACCTGGGTATCTCTTTCATCTCTTCATTCTCTATAATGGCTTAAAGAATATGATGCAGGAGGAGGAAGAAAGAAAGAAAGTGCTGACGAATGGGAGGAGTGCTGTTTGATGTCTTCTGAAACTAGCATGCTCAGCAATTCAGTTTAGATCTGGCTTGAGGGTACCTGCAGGAGACCTAAATAATATCAAAGCAATCTAAAGTGCAGCATAGATGGGAGAGATGCTCTGCAGGCCTCAGCTCTCATTGCTGTTTTGGAGGAATGGAAGGCAGTGGCCCTACTGGTGGTTGATAGCTGATGGAAGATGGGGAATCAACCTTCTTTGAGGGCATGGCAACTGGGAGCTCTCCTGTGTTCCAGCAAATGACTCCATACTTATGCACATATGTAGACCACATATTGGACTTGTTGGGTTATCAACAAATAAACAAAATTAGGAAGAAGAGGTGGGTGGAATTGATCATATTTCAGTGCATGCATTCATGAATTCCTCAAAGAATTTTTAAAAAGAAAAGTATTTTATCTATTATTGAAAATAGATTCTTCAGGCAATATATTCTAAATATGCTTCCCTCCTCCACTTCCTCCAAAAAGAAAGAAGATGAACATGTGCAAAGAGAAGACTCTGTTGGGGAAAAAGTTATTTGATAATCAAAGGTATTGTGTGACTATGTATTAGGTTATAGCAAAACTTTGTCAATTAAAATAGATATTATTCAAGTAATTGCACAAGTACTTTCTACTAAATGTTCATGAAACAAAAATATTCTGCCTTTATCTTTTATGGGAAGGTATAAGACTTAAAATATAGCCCTTGACCTTACAGAGATTCCCCCTGCCTCTGCCTCCTGGGTGCTGGTATTAAAGGCATGTCTCACCATAGCTAGCTAATTCTGTCTTATTTTATGAGCAGGTATAGAAATACATATGGGTTCCACTTACACAAAATTTAGTTACAGTCAAAACTAATAGACAATGATGAAAAGCAGCACTGTGGCTACTAGAGAAAGTAAGAAGGAAATATCAAAAGGATAGGTAATAGTAGAAATTTCTAATGTGATAGAAATGCTCTAAAACTGATTTATTAACACATTTCACCATAATGTACACTGCTTAGCCCAATAGCACAGGAAAATATTCAAGATATTTGCAAAATATGAGTATATTCATTGGGAGTATGGTGTTCAAAATGGCAGATCCTGAACTGGTGTGACCAAGAGGATACAATCATCTTATGTGCAATTCTGCAGTAAAGAGGAGTAATTTCTAACCAGTAGAGATAAGATAACAGAATACTGTAGTCCTTCTATTTCATCTTACAGCATGTTAACTAGACAGTAAGGGTTAAAACACTTAGATCTTCCACTTGCACTTTACAAATCAAAAGTTTCCCAAAAGACAAGGGTAATAAAAAATAATGAGGATTTTTCTTCATTGTCCTAGTTTATTTTAATTGGGGAGGGTTCCTTGCTAGAGGAGACAAGCTGAACCCAGGGCTTTTGTCCCCAATCTAGTTAACACTTTCCGAGCAAAGGCATGACTCTGTATCCTCAATCTCAGTTCAAAGTCATAAAATACTAAAAGTAACATGTGAAAAGTGAGTTATATGTTAAGGGCATTGTAATGCATTGGATAAATTATATTTCATCAAAAACAATGGAGGACAGAAGGCAGATGGATGACATAATACAGGGAGAGGAAACAAAGTCTACTACTATCTACAAAAATAAGCCTTTAAAATGCGAAAAAGAGGTTTCAAATAAACAGGTATTATTGCTAACACACATTCTGCAAGAGTCCAAGAAAATTTTTAGAATAAGAATGAGTTGCACCAGAATGGAATAAATCAGCACAGGGGCTTACTGCTGTTCATTTTTACTCACATTTTTTTTCTCTTTTTGTCTTTCTCTTGTTCTTTCTCTCTCTTTATATGTATATAGTGAATACATGTACAATGAAAAAAATGGAACACTGGCTAAAGAAAGTAATGCAAGCATAAAAGGTCAGAGTGTGGATTCTTCATCGTTTGCCCTTAAATTGCTTAAAATTAGATAAAATATAATTAGTTATAATATATACAAGTATATACATAGGATCCATAATTACTAGAGGATGTGTGTGAATGAAAAGAAAGTTGATAGTATAAATCTGTATTGAACCATTACACCAGATGCTAGCACATCTATATGAAGAATGTCAAACAAGGGCATGATAAGAAATGAAAATTCCCACTAAACAGATTAGAGCACAGATACAAAACCCCTCACCAAATATAATCAAGAGAAATTAAACAGTATACTAATTGAGCATGATTCAGTATAATTTATTCCTAGGAAACTAGGATATCCCAACAATTAAGTGAATCAATGTGATATATCGACCACATAATGAAAGACAAGGCTATATTATTTCAATGTATATAGAGAAATAATTTGATAAAATCTAAAAGATTTTGTAGCAAGAACTCTTAAGTGTATAGGATAATTGATCCATAATATAATAAATGCTATACATTGAAAACTGGGATAATACTCTTAGTAAAAAGTCAAGACTTTTCTTTTCAAAATAATGAACAAATACAAGGATGCCCACACTTACTGCTTCTGTTCTGTATAAATCTGTAGCTTATAAGTAGAACGTAAGACAGAAAAGTTCAAGAAAAGGAAAAAATATATACTTGGTGGATGGAAAAGAAAAAGAAAGGGAGGAAAAAAGGAAGGATTAAAAAAGCATCCAATGGGAAAGGAAAAAAAAACTGTCCCTGGTTGCAGATGTAGTAATACATTAAAAAGGTATGCAACATATAATCAAAAGTAGTAAGGTATCCTATATTCATGGATAGCAAGAATTCGCACATTTACAATGTCCATACTTCCCAAAGTCAGGTACAGATTCATTGTAATCTCTATTAGGTTCTGCTGACTTATTTCTCTGCAGAAATGGGAAATTAAAAGATAAAACTTATATAAATAACAGATCTAGAAGAATACCTGCTCCCAACAAATCTCATGGAAAAACTATGAAAACTGGAGGTATCACACCACCTCAAAGAAAATGAACAACAAACCTATAGCATGGTATCAGAAAGAGAAAACGCAAATATACCATACTTTACAATCACTTGGTGCTGATGAAGATGGCAAGCACACACACTGAGAAAAGGATAGATTTCAATAAATAGTATTGGGAAAATTACATATATGCAAGAACCTTTCCTTACACGAAAAGCTAAAAATGGATGAAAGATAAATCTAACACTGTAAAAACTACTAGAAGAAGACATAAGGGAGAAACCTATGACATTGTCTTAGTAGTTTTTGATATACTGTAACAAGATTAAATACTACAGAAATAGAATTCCATCTAAAGCTTCTGCATAGTAAAGAGTGCAATTGTTGGCTGGCTGACAGCCTAAGAGCACACTGACAAGTTGCACATCTCTGTGCCACTGGGACCCATGTAGTGTTCATTCAACAGGGATTATCTACTGTTTCAATTACTTTCCCATTTTGACAACTGTGTCCAGTATATGTAGTATTTTATGACTCAATATTAGATTTTATATTAAATACTAGATTTTGTGATTAAATATTAGTGGCACCTGATAATTTCTAGCAAATAAACAGTGAAACCGATGTGGTCATGTGGCTTCTTCAATGACTGTTCAGGCAGCTGCCTCAGAAAACTGCCGGAAGCTTGGTTCTGTTCTGTCAGCTCAGAGGAATATGTTCCTGTGATACCTTTATCCCGAGGTCAAAGATAAGGGAGTTGAAGCACAAAACCCCTACCACAGGATGCTTTGGGAAACAGCATAGAGAAGTCTATACAAAAAAAAACAAAAACAAAAACAAAAAAAAACAAAAACAAAACCTAATCATTATATGGGTATTATTTTCTTTAAAATTGTGTATGTTTTCTATAATGAGGAAGAAAGATGATGAATAGCACCATTTAGCCTGCCACTTACCACTCAATACACAATTCCTTGGCACTATTGGATATAAGAAAGTCAATTTAGAAGGGTCTGTATTATAAATACTAAACTGAGTTGATATCACCCTCCTAGGATTTTATATTTGAACAAAGTTGATAAAGTGTATATTTGTTTTATACATATCTCACACGTAAGAAATGGAGTTGTCCTCATAAAATGTTATATAAAGTTATTCTATTTAATACTGACCTTACTTCAAGATCTTTCTTTTCCAAGATAAGTGGATATCAGGTAAGTCACATGGCTAACAGCAAAGAAATTTAAGTCTGTGCTGATCTGTCTTAAACTCTCCATCCCAAATCACAGGAGAATGTGAGCCCCTTGTTTGTGTGATCTTAGGTAGCTCATGAGTCTCAGAGCATCTTGGCTTTCGCTTCATTCCCATGCACTTCAGTCCTTAGTTTACAATCTCTGCAATTCTTAATTCTTGCTTACCATTGAAGCATGACTATGGAAAGCTCCAGCTAAAGCAACAGTCAGTTGCTATCCTCCTAGTTTTCTGAGTAGTTTAAAAAAGTTTCTCATAGGTGCAAATTTAAGGAAAGAATACATTTCTCACCAATATTAATAGGGGGATATATCACCCCAGTACTTATTATATAGTTTATTTGTAATTTTGCATTGCATATATGATAAAAACAGAGTTACATGATTCATCACAAAATTTTTCTATCACCATATTATTTTAAAAGGTTGTCTGGATAAATTTTTGTTTAATTCTTATTTGTATACCTTTTCTTTTTTTATTATTTTCTATATTCTTTGTTTACATTCCAAATGATTTTTCCTTTCCTGGTTCTCCCCTCCCCATAAGTCCCATAAGCCCTCTTCCCTCCGCCCATTCCCCAATCAACCTCCTCCCTCTTTCCTGTCTGGGTATTCCCCCCTACAGTGCTGCATCAACCCTTTCCAGGACCAGGGACCTCTCCTTCCTTCTTCTTAGGAATGATTTGATATGTGAGTTGTGTCTTGGGTATTCAGAGCATGTGGGGTAATATCCACTTATCAGTAACTGCATTCCATGTGTGTTCTTTTGTGAATGAGTTACCTCACTTAGAATGATATTTTTCTATTTCCAACCACTTGCCTAAGAATTTCATGAATTCATTGTTTTTAATTGATGAGTAGTATGCCATTGTGTAAATATACCACATTTTCTGTATCCATTCCTCCATTGAGGGACATCTGGGTTCTTTCCAGCTTCTGGCTATTATAAATAAGGCTGCTATGAGCATAGTGGAGCATGTGTCCTTATTGCATGCCAGGGAAGCCTCTGGGTATATGCCCAGGAGTGGTATAGCAGGGTCCTCTGGAAGTGTCATGCCCAGTTTTCTGAGGAACCGCCAGACTGATTTCCAGAGTGGCTGTACCATCTTGCAATCCCACCAGCATTGGAGGAGTGTTCCTCTTTCTCCATATTCTCACCAACACCTGCTGTCTCCTGAGTTTTTAATCTTAGCCATTCTGACTGGTATGAGGTGAAATCTCAGGGTTATTTTGATTTGCAGTTCCTTAATGAGTATGCCTTCTCTTCATGTATAATGTAATATTATTCATATGATTGATAATCAAAAAAGTTGTAAGAAAGAATCTGGGGCTACAGGGCCAGATGGATTTGTACAAAACTCTACCAGACTTTTTAAGAAGAGTTAGTGCTAATACTCTTCAAATTATTCCACAAAATAGAAACAGAAGGAACATTGTCCAATTCATATGAGATCACAGTTACCCTGATATCCAAACCACATAAAAATCCAAAGAGGAAAGATAACTGCAGATCAATTTTCCCTATGAACAGAGACGTAAACATACTCAATAACATACATACAAACAATCTAAGAACACATCAAAGTGGCTTCATCGCAGAGATGCAGGGGTGAGTCAATATACTTAGATCAATAAATATAACCAATTATATAAACCAACTAAAACAAACAAAAACCAAAAAAAGAGACACAAATGAACAAATGATCAACTTACTAGATGTAAACAAGGCCTTTGGAAAAAATCTAAGACCCCCTTCATGATAAAACTCTGGAGAGACTAGTGATACCAGGAACATACTTCAACATAACAAAAGCATTCTATAGCAAACTCATAACCAACATCAATCAAATGAAAAGAGACCAAGTTAATTACACTAAAATCAGGAACAAAACAAGGTTGTCCACACTATCCATACATAATCAATATATTGCTTGAAGTCCTAACTAGGGCAATAAACAACTGAAGGATATCAAGGGAATATAAATTGGAAATGGAGAAATCAAAGTATCTTTATCTGCTATTATAATAGTACACATAAGTAACTCTTAAAACTCCACCAGGAAATTCCTACAGATGAAACACTTGTAGCAATGTAGCTAGATACTTGAAGCAATGTAGCTAGCTCAAAACCAAAACAAAAACAAAAACAAACAAAACAAAAACAAAAAAAACCAGCATTCCTTCTACCCACAAATGAAAAATGGACTGAGAAAGAAATCAGGGAAACAACAACTGTCACACTATGCTCAAATAATATAAAATGTCTTGGTGTAATTCTAAAGAAATGAAAGTCATGTGTGCTGCTGCCTGTGCCCTGGACTACTCATTGCCCATCCCTAACTCCCTTGTGGGTTGGAGGTATGGTGGCTCAGAATCAATGACATAGACTCCAGTAGCAGGTGAGAAATGCCACAGCAAGCTCATCTGAACACCGCTGCAAGCTCCTTTAATATCCTCCACCCGTGTCCCATTGGTCCCAAGAAAGCATCTCTTCTAAACAGCAGTTCCAGATTGTCTGTCATTGTCTGCACCAGCAAATCTTTAGTCTCTCAGGCAGTCTTCAATTAGGTCCTCTTGCAGAAAATGCTTTTGTAGCTGCATGGCATCCAGCATTTACATAGAGGTGGCCCCGGACATTCCTGTTACATATCCACCCTTTTGTTTTTAGATTTTGACAGCCTAGTGGGAGCCGGGGTGCAATTGCCTCGACATTGTTGACCCCACCTCGGAGGATTCTCAGTATACTGGACTGTGCCTGACTTAGGTTTTCCTGTCTTCCAGGATCTTACCCGTCATTGACTACCAGCCCTCAAAGAGATGTCACTCCGGAAGCATGTCACACAAGGGGGAGATCAGGAACAGCCTACATGGTGGTCTCACAGATCTCGGCCATCCATACGTTGATCACTTCCTTAGGAGAGCCACAATCTGGATTTTTGAGAGCCATCAGCACCTGGAGGCTTGCCTTATTTATTGAATACTGCCTGGAGATATGCTGCCGGAGACACTTAAAATAATTATTGGCATGACCAGTCCTTCCATCATAGCGTAAGTGGCTATCCACAAGGGATCAAACTGCCTCTTAATATTGTCCCACACTCTCCCCAATAATCCAGCATCAAGGGAGAGCATAGATGCTCTGTTCGCATTGGCTACACTCTCCCTTGGAAGCACAGAATAATTAAGGAATTTGTCTGACCAAGTACCATCAAGATACTGAGCACACTGTTGTCGGGCTTCAGTGGCATTATATACCTGGTAAGGGTTAGGCAGATTGAGTGAAACCTGGAGCTGCATGCCAACAGAGGCACAGCCAGCTTTTCTGCCAGTAAGTCATTATGTTGTCTTGAAAGCTGAAGGAATCTGCCCATAATGATGGAGGATATTACCAGGAGAATGGTAGAACTATTTTGTCTGGTTCCATGTCATAAGTTTGTGTTGCTGAAGCCTCTCTCACCTTAAGGACAAGCCAGAAGGCAATGTCAAACTCTGAGGTAAGCTTAAGTAAATCAGAGTGGGCCTGGTGCAATCACACGAGGGGCTCATTCTGCCATAACACTCCTAGAACCCTGTCAAGGGACCACAGAATTGTGGCCAGGAGGGCTTTCCCTCAAAAGGAAAATTATAAGCTTCATATGAAAAAACAAATAACCCAGGATAGCTGAAACAATCCTGAACAATAAATGAAATGCTGGAGTTATCACTATTCCTTATTAAAAGTCGTACCACAAGGATATAGTAATATAAACAGCACAGTACTGGCATAAAAACAGACACACTAAAGACATAAACCCACAGTTTTGGACAACTAACTTATAATAAGGAAGCCAAAAATATGAACTGGAGAAAAGTACAGCATCTTCAGCAAACTGTGCTGGTCAACTAGATGTTTGCATGTAGAAGGGTGCAAATAGATCCGTATTTGTCACAATGCATGAAACTCAGTTCCAACTGGATCAAAGAATTCAACATAAAACCAGATACACTGAACCTGATAGAAGAAAATTGGAAGATATCCCCAAACTCATTGGCACAAGAGAAAACTTTCTGAACAGAACACTGATGATACAGGTATTAAAATCAACAATCAGTAAATGGGACTTCATGAAACTGAAATTCCTCTGTAAGGCAAAGGCTGTCTGTGGGATAAAGTGGCAGCCTACAGAATGCCAACTCCACATCCATTACAGGGCTAACACCAAAATGTTAGACATCAAAACCAACCAACAAATAATCCAACTTAAAGATGGAAAACAGACATGAACTGAATTCTCAATAGAAGAATCTCAAATGTCTGAGGAACACTTAAAGATACAGCACCCTTAGCCCTCAGGGAAATGCAAATAAAATCTACTTTGAGATTCCATCTTATACCTGTGAGCATGGCTAAGATCAATAAAATGAGTTATCACTGTATGTATATTACGGCTTCCAGTTTACTGTTGTTATGCGATTCTTGAGTGTGTGGACTAGTGGGTCATGATTCTTGTGTTTTCTCTTAGGCTTTTCCCTTGTTGGTTTGCCTTGCTCAACTTCGATGTAAAGTTTTTTGCTTTCTCTTAAATTTATCTTGTTTGTTGTTATGTCTTAGAATCTTGTTCTTTTCTAGTGAGAGACATAAAAGAGTGGATCTGGATGGGAGAGGAGTTAGAGAGGAACTGGGAGGAGCAGAGAGACAGGAAACCAAGATATATTGTATGAAAAGGACCCTATTGTCAATAAAATGAAGTAAAAAAGAAAGTGTTGTTAGGTAGACAGGAAGACATGAAATATAACATATAGTATGAAACATGCACTTTGTAAATATCTTCTTCCATGTGGTGCATACTTTTATATCTCTTATGTGGTATCCTTTGAAGTACAAACTACAAGATTTATTTTGAAGAATTTATTTTTCTTCTTGTGCCTTATGCTTTTGATGTAACATCTAATAAAGCTTTTACACTCAAAATCATGTTTTCTATGTCCTAAAATTTTGTTACCTTGAAAAAGTTAAATATCAATTTCCTTATATGTGAAAGAAGAAGAGCAGCCAGTGTTCTTAACCACTGAGTCATCTCTCCAACCCCTTAGGTTAGTTAACACAACAGGGATTACTTCTAGAGGCATAGTAATAATAGTACATTATTATTTCTTAAAAAGTATCTGGGGCTTTAATATGGGCTGAACAAAAATCTTGGCTACCTCTGTAACAACAGCATGTCTGAATGCAAATGTATCCAAAGTGGGGTCCTTGAGTTGATTTTTAATTTACATGCTTGCTTTCTCAGGTGTGAAAAGATCAAGCAGCACTCATCTTCCTCGGAACAGTAGGTAAATAGGAGTTTATTATGTGGTACAAACAGCTGGTATACTGAAAGAGATAATTGCAGGAGGAAGAAAGTCCACGAGGGTTATACATCCCTTTCAAACTGGTTTGCTTAATTCTCTGATTCAGAATCTCAGAGAAAATAGATGAAACCATCATCTTTTTAAAGCCCTAGAGCTGCTGTGGAATTTAAGTTTGTTAATAAGCATGACTATATTTTTCTCTATGAATGGAATAAACTATAGGTGGGGATCTTCTACCTGGAGGCAATAGCCCGTGGACTCGATGAGAGTGTGTGTTCTATTTCATGTCTAGCAGACAAGAGTGCATAAAAGCAGTCACCTGTCAACCCACTCCAGCAATGAAATTCAGCAGCCTGTTGTCCCAATCACTACTCTCAATCACTCTAAACGGCCTCCAGAGACAATCCTTATTATAGGACATGCTCCTAAGAGTAGATAAATGCATCTCCACCTGCCAGCCTGCATAGGGAAAGATGGACATTCTTGGCCAAAAATATGAAAGGGCCTGGGGCTTTATTGACATTTACATCAAAAATAGTTAGCAATGAAAGCAGCTGTTGTGGCATGCATTCACCACGACGTGTTCGGAATATGCTGTGAATTGAAATACAGACCTCCTGACAAGCAATTTACCTTCTGTCAGTCTCCATGTGCTTGCAGCTTTGCTGGGGCTTGCTGTGATAGGCCGCTTAAAGCTGCACATGTGTACAGTTTGGATGAGAGATTAACTACAATTTGAGGCAGGAAGTAACGAGTTGTGGAGTGTCATTCATAATGGCCGACATTGTCATCTACGGGGTGACACCATAGCAAGAAGGTGCCTCTGTTGTGACCGCCTTATGGAATCAGATGCCATTCATTCTAATGAAGATCTGACTACAATCCTAATAAGCAGAGTGCAAGACAGCTTGGGACTGGGAGCATTAATCTGCCTTGTTTGTTGACATTACAGTAATGGCGAAAATGTCATTATGCAAGAATTTCTTTCAGAAGCCATTCAACAGGGGTGATTGCAATACAGAGTATAACGGCCTGGAACAAACGATGTGCCAGGAGTTAATTTCTGTATTTATTCTTTTCAGTTAATTCAGTATATTCCTCTCTTAAATTTTTCAATAGATGAAATATTATGGTGTCTCATGAGTACTGACTGCTTTACATGAGTGTGACATATAATCTAGTCTTTAGCCTTCCATGTTTGGGTGACATTTAGGATGTAGACCTCCTGGATGATGGTTATTCCCATGCTCTTTTCCTGAAAAGTTGTTTTGTTATCTGTAGTTCTTCCAACAACCCAGCCACGTGTACTTGATCACACAGAGAATATCTGATAGCTTTCTTCCCTTGCCTAAAAGTTTATCATTTTCAATTTGATAGCTGCTTGACAATGTAAGGTCAATGACTATTGCCAAAAAACCCAAGTGCCACAAGTTATCACAGGCCTTGAGAATCTATTCCTCTGCTCTTTTGCTACCACTTGATCTTAGGGGTTAGAGGTCACAAGCAGTCTACCTTTTCATCACTCAAGGAGAAGGGAGGCATTTGGTACGATAACATCTCAAACATTCAGTGCTTTTGTATTATGTAATCATGTATGTAAGACTCTTGCACCTGGCCCTCAGTGGGTTAACAATACCTGAATCTACTTCTCATAATATTCATAGTATCACAGACTGTATATTTCCATTTCTTTAGAGACAAAAGTGCCATCTAAAGCCAGTGGGAAAAATAGCCTTCCCCAAAGAAGAGCACACCATTTAGTTAACCAACACTGAATGGTTATCCCTGAAAATACACATGACACAGATTGAGGTGAATATTTTCGAAAAAAATATGTGTATATAAATATATATATATATATATATATATATATACATGTATAATTATTATGTATATTAATTAGTTATATATTAACAACTAATGATAAAATAAGTGATGAATGTGAAAGACAACAAAAATTGGGGGGGGGAATGGAAAAGGAAGGGAGAGGTGGTATAATTATGTTAAAATCTCTAAAATAAATTGCAACATATTTAGTGACATTGGAGAACCTAGGCCTTTCCTGCTGGCCAAATAGCTCTGAGAATCCAACGTGGCTTAAAAAATAAACTTTTCTACCAAGCACTTTAAGGACAACAATGTAGCTACCGTCACTGATCTCTAATGAGTGCTGAGACACATAGCTAAGCCAACTTTGGGAACACAGTCGTGTGACTAACAATTCCAAACACGCTCCTACAAGCACAAACACCCCATGCATCTGGGAGACTGCAAGTCCCTAGAATCATTTGTTGTAATTGGTTCTCAGGTGTTTGGTGGCTAATGCTGGCTCAGCATGGAAAATTTATGTGAGGTGAGTTCTAACAGGCCTGAGCGATATGAAGGTGATGTCAGTTTTCAGGGAAACTGCTGAGTTGTGAGGGTGTTTTCTGGCCAACAGAGAAAAGCAGCAATGTTCTGGAAGAGATGCTGGCAGAGGTTAGCTTCAGGGCAGCCATGCAAATGAGCCTGTTCCTGGAGTCTCTCCCTGAAATAGGAACTCATAGTAAACACCAACATTTCTATGCAGTGACTTCTGTCTCTTTTAATTGAGGCCAATTCCTAATTCTTACTTCTTTTATTACTGACACAAGTAACCACAAATTTAGTGGCTTAAAACCACACACATTTATCAGTTTACAGTTCAATGTCAGAATTGTCCTCACTGGCCTGAAGCTATCAGACTTCCTGGAGGCTCCAGCACAGAACTCGCCTCCTGAATTTTTGGACCTGCGTGATTGTTTATAGCATTTCATCTATGGTCACAATAGTCTCTTTTTTTCTTTCTTGTGAGTCCATGGTATTTATAATTTTCATATGTGTAAATACAGTGTGATGGCTCACACTGTAATCCTAAAACTTGGGATTACAAGTGAATATCATGATGTATGTTTTTTTTTATTATTGTTCTGTTTGTTTGTTTTTTTTTAATGGGCCTGAGGCTCAGATTTCCTCCTGTCCCTTACCAGGCCTGTACAGAGAACATGTCAAACAATACTCTTGGTGCTGAGCTCCACCTCTGACATTTCTTCTCTCCTTTACCACTTATGAGGAGTAATTACCATGCAGTCAGGGGGTCACCTGGATAACTGTATTCCCCATAGCCTTCCACTAATCTTCACAAGGATTCACTAGTTCTGGGTTTAGGGTTATGTTTCTGCCTGATACAATTGCTACATAGAATCCCCCTTTGTATTCACTGCCTTTTTCTGATATAGTCTTCAAAAGTAGTATGAAATTAAAGCTTAGAAACATTGTGAGTTGCTGAATATCACACTAATTTATGAAGAACTACATAGTTGGGGCAGAGGGGCCTGAATTGAAAAGAATGCAAAAAAACACATTTTGGATGTTTTAGATTGAAATATACATACATGAACGAATCTTCAAAGAAATAAGTGAAGAATATTTATGAAAACAAACCCATATAAAAACAAAAACAAGAAGAAACAGAAAAATAAGGACACAAGCAAGAACAAGGAAAGGACAAGTAGAAAGCCCTTCTCATTCTGACACCTTTGTGGAGAGAGAGCTAGGCTACCACAAAGTATGGCAAAGGCCACCCTGCTGCGGGATGTCACAACCCCATTGTGCCCAGGCAGTCTCCTCACAGCTGGGTCTTTGCTTTCCCTGGCCTCTGAAGTTGGGCCCAATAGAGACCAAATGTTTGTCTTCCTTTTTAAAGATGTTGGTGTCCTCTCCCCATTAGTTCTGTTCTCTCAGAAGAAGCCACGCTCAAGAAAATAATCTAGTTCACACTAAAAAGAAATATGAGCAGTACATTAAGTTGCACATTCCACTAGACTAGAAAGGAACAAACCACCCTGGCATCACTGTCTACATGATCTAGTAATGGAGAGTTTGTTTGGATTACGTGTCTCTAAATGTCAGTGCATTGTTAAGTGATGGTAATACTGGGTGTGGTGACATCTGCCCATAGTTCTAGCATTGAGAGTACTGAGGCAGGAGTCCAAGAGGACCCTGGCTAACACAATACTGCTCCATCTGAAAATACAGGCAGTAGCCTGGTAAAGTTCTAATAGTTGATAAACATATGATAATATGATAGTTAGCATTCTGGCATGGAGATCATGCCCTATGCTCCACATTTTCCTCTTATTGCCCTAAAAGAAACAGAGGACAATGGTAAGCAACATAGCAGGCTAAAAGTGTTTCAAAATGGATTCCTTCCAGCTACTTCTCAAGCCTTCTCCTTGGTGTAGAGTCCAGACACAGGGAACCAAAATTTCCAGTAACATTTCTTCCCTGCCCTTTAATTCTTTAATTGGTGGAGAAAATTAACTCATTGCTGCAACCCTAGAAAGCATCAATTTGCTATCACACATAACCTATATGCATTGAAAAAATGCTGCACTGCATAAATGTGCACAAATGTCACACGCCAATTAAAACAAAGATTAACATACCCACATGCCAAAGTGCTATATTTTGAGGTATTATTTACTGAGCCCCGACATGATGGTTCATCAAGCAACTATGACAATCAGAACCTATATTTATGGCAAGCTTGATTTGTCTACATAAAAAAAATCAAAAGAAAAACCTAAACATCTAACATTATAGTGGAGTTATATGTGGATATAGGTGCGAAGAACCTATACAGCAACTCTCTCCCAAGGCATTTTTCAAAAGAGACTACTAAAGATAATAACTAAGATAACTTCCCCCTTCTATGCAAGCCGGAATTTGTGACAGGAAGTGGATCAGAGCCTAGGTTCCAGAGACTAGGTTGTAACAAAATTTAAACATCATGAACTCTATAATAAATACATTTTTAGCACACTTTTTTATAAACTACAGCTGGTCTAAATAGCTGGAATGATGGGGAGTTGGGAAATCACAATGAAAATTTTCAGTAACTCAGATCTGTCAGGCTATCACATGAAAATCAAACAGTTTCATTGAGACCTTAACTTTCTTGGTTTTCGTTTGTCTTGGCCTCTGTGATCAACCTCAGGCCCTGCCATCTATCTGGGCTCCTCTCTGGCTTCTATTATGAGGGTTTTGGGGATCAAACTCTTTGCTACACTTGTGGTCGTTTGCCAGTCAGGCGGAGGAACTTTTGTATGAGGTTGTTGTTCTGCAACAGACTCCAGAAGGCTAGGGATATCTGGATCTCTTTCTCTGTGTTCCTCACTTCTAATTGTTTGCATCTCAAGTTTCAGCTCCCTGAGCCTCACAACTCTAATCTGGCTCCCCAACTAAACCACAACGCAGAGAAGAATCCTTTCCAGGGCTAGGGTCAGAAAAGCATCGTCAGGTACATGCTAGGGAAGAGAACCTAAAGCACTGGATATCCTCTCCTGGGTCACCTGAGACCATCAGAAATCCCAGAAGATGTACGTTATAATTCATAACAGCCAAGTCGCAGATATGAAGTAGCAGCAAAAATAATTTTATGACTGGGGTTCACCATAACAGGAGGAACGGCACCAAAGTGCCGCAGTGTTAGCAGGATGAGAACCACCATCCTAAAGGGTCCGAGTCCTGCATAGCTGGGCAGAATCTGAAAACAGTTGCAGGTGCTTTGATTTTGTCCAGGTTATAGCAAGAAGGCAAGGCTAGTTCTCACAATCGAGAAAAAAAAATGTGGGCCATCTCATGCTAGCCATCTTTCTCTAAGCGCTATGTGAATGTTTAATGTGCTCTGTATAGGCTGGGTTAACTAGTGCTCTGCAGAGAAACAGAACCAAGAGAAAAAAGTATTTTTAATGTTATACTGGTAATACATAAATATTGTAGTAATTATAATAATGATGAAAGGTCCTAGGCTGGAAAGATAACTTAGAAGTTAAGAGCACTGACTGCTCTTTTGAATTTATTCTCCATACCAACATGGAAGCTCACAACTGCCCAGTTCCGGTAACTCTAGTTCCAGAGGCTCTGATGCCCTCACATAGATGCTCATGCGGTCAAAACACCAATGCACATGAAATAAAATTTTCAAAGTAAATTTAAAAAGGTGAGTGGTCCCACAAACTCTTAACACACAATGACGTTAGGATGTGAAGGTCTGGGAGCCAAAAGTGTGTTTTGATGTCAAAACTAGTATAGGTCTGAAGGTTTGAGAACCAGGAGTGTTGAGGGCAGGAGACTGAAGCCTCTGCTAAGACAGTCAAACACACATAGAAACCTATATTCTTTCTCCTTTTAGTTCTATCCAAGCCCCAAGTGGATGGAGGTGCTCATCTACATTGGATCAAGAGGATAAGCTTGACTCCTTTTGTTTTGTTTGTTTTTGTAAATTCAACATAACTGATTGGTGCTTTTATAAGCCCACTTCAGCTCCCGAATAAGGATTCAGAGACTTGTATATGTATTTACTGCTAAGCCTTAAGCGAGGCTTGTTCCCCAACCAGCTCGTAACTTAATACTATGTCTGCCACATGGCTGGTTAGCTCTCCTCACTTTCATGTGTCTGACTTCCTTTTGAATTCTGGTGGCAAATCTCCTGCCTCACCTCTGACTCCTTCCCAGAGTTCCTCTCTCTGCAGGAGGTCCTACATTACTATCCTGCCTTTTGTTATAGGCATTTTATTTTTACCAATCAGAAGGTGCCTTAAGCAGACAAGGCAAGACAGAGACACACCTTCACAGTGTACAAAAAACATCACTCTAACAATTCAATTGTTAATGCCTTCCATAAACACTATCTCACAGAAATAATGATTATCCAGGTATCTGGGCATCCCATAGTCCAGGAAAATTAACATATAAATATATAAAATTAACTATCATATAAGGATTTTTTTTTGTTAGTTAATCTGCAGTTAAATCCTTAGCCCCAAATGACTTAAGGATTTAAACTATAAGATGAAACAGAATGGACTTATGAAATAATGTCATCTAGCTCATTTCATGCAAATACAGGATGTTTGAGAATCCACATGACTCCAGTGACTTCCATGATCACCGACAGAAAACATGGACAATTTGGGAGAATCAAGACCATGGCAAAATGGCCTTCTAACTCCTCTCTCACACCATTAAAAATGATGTTTTCTGAAAATCAAAGCTTCTCCACATGGGAGATCTCTCTGCCAATGATGACCTCTTTGAGGCAGTCTTCACAATGTTCAGATGTCATCTACATAAAAACAAAAGTTACCGTGTTCCCAGAACTCTCGGAATCAAGTAAGGCCATTGCATAGCTAAGTTCCTGCAGTAACAGTTATTTTGTTATTACCGTTCAAAACTCCCATCAGAACACAAGTGATTTGGCTTTCCTGATATTGGGACAGTGATCTGTTCACAGGGTTTAGTGGCTGAAGACACTTGTTAAGGGCCTCTGGAGGATGCTGTGCACAGATGTGGGTTTCCTCATGGGTGCTCAATAATGCCTCCTACCCACCTTCCGCTGCCAGCCCTGCTTGCTCTCAAAGTCTCTGAAGGAGTGAACATTTCATTATCAGAAAGCCTCCCTTGCGTCTCCTTTCCCTCCCCTCTGATTTCCCATATAAATGACTCGGGGTGAGTGAATTCTTTCTCTGCTGCTGCCTACCACCTGCACAGCGGGTCAGGTAGCAGATGAGCTGATGGCTTCTCTGCCAGGCAGGCCAGGCTTCTCAGCTTGGTGGTGGATGATATGGTCACCGTGTCACACAAGAAAGTGCCATGCACTGATGAAGGGACAAGTGTCCTTACTAGTCTGGCTGAATTCTAATCATGATCCATCCCCATTCATTTCATGAGATGAAATCAACAATAATCACAAGGATGCTCATTCCATGAAGGAATTAGCAGGGGAAGAGAGGGGCTATTTGTTAATTTGGAGTTAACGATAGCTATCCTAGAAGTTAGATTAAAATCTAGTACAGTGAAGATGTTCGGACTCATGTGGTAGTCCATGTTTCTCTGCAGTTAGGGAGGTAGCAATCTGGAGATTTCTAAGTGGGATGACTCAATTATTAACAATGGTCATTTTGTGGATTTTAGTCCATCTGAAAATATTTTCTTGGATCTAATGAGTTGTATTTAATTATACTATTTTCTGTTCCCCCAAATATCTTCCATTTCAATGACAGACTCAAAACAGCAAACAACCTATTGTTATTCACTCTTTGTGGAATAGGATGGGAGAAGTATTTAGGCATATTGGACACTTTCAAGTTTAATAGCTACCTGGATGAGAATAGCAGGTAGATTCTTACAAATGGAACATTTTAAAAAATTTATCTATCTATCTATCTATCTATCTATCTATCTATCTATCTATCTATTGTCTTGTGAGATTCTTAAGGAAGGTCCACAGTAACATTTGCAAGTGTTTCTGTAAGAAAAGTAAGTTTAGGAAATGTTTAAATATTTATGGGATGTTAGAAGTGAGGCATTAATTGGCAAACAACTTAATTAAAATGCTTTCTCAAGTCATTAGCAACAAATACTTCCCTATCTGCTTTGCATACCATTTGTCTTGTTGTGTTTGTTAAGCCCGCCTGTCAGTCAAATTTTGCTTCAGGTAATTTTTTAGCTCTATAGGGAAAATCTTCAAAAATTACATCTGAATTTAAAATATTTTGATTACCATTTTTATCTAACAAATTCTCGTTTTCACTTCGTCTTCTATATGTCCCAGTAAACCTTCATCCTGGGAATTTAGGGCCTGAAGATGAAATTCTGCATCAAGCATTACTGAGCCTCCACAAATACTCTCCAGAGAACAAACTGAATCAATCTAGAATCAACAAACAGTGCAGTTAATTAATGAGAGCACCAAGAGGGAGCTTTTTTAAACAATGTTGACGGCTGCTGCCTCAGGACCAGTAGTACCAGAAGTTATTGCTGGTTTGAAAGAAATGACTCTTAGGGTTTCCCCAAGGCACCCTTTGCTTGCATTAGCTATTTACCACAGCTTTTCCTTTTATGTGCACCCTAGAGAAGGAACACTTATTTCCTAAATTACTTTTAAAGTGATGCTGAGGCTTGCCAGTAGCCTGAGGTATAGCGTGAAGGTAGCACACAATAAACAAAGCAGAAACAAAGTCTGAGAAACTCCTAAAATGTCTACAGAGAAAGTGCTTATTGCCGGTTTTGTACTCCAAACCACAAGTCCTACAATGTGTGTGAAGAGGGAGGCTTGCTTGCTCCAGGCCTGCTGTCACTAGGCGAGAGGATGAGGCCATGCAGCAAAGGGTGAGATGCTGAGATGTGCAGGGAAGACTAGCGGGCTAGGACCTGAATGGGTAGCAAGATAGAGAAACCTCACTGAGACAACAGAAAGGAATTGAAAGCACTTAAGTTTCACAAAGATAACTTCTTGTCTTTCATTCACCACTCCTAAAACAGTGCCTGAGAGATTTCAGTCTATCATGATTCAATGGATGAGCTGACTGAAATGAATGAAAGCTGGAAGAAACCGCCCCGCTGTGTGTGTGTGTGTGTGTGTGTGTGTGTGTGTGTGTGTGTGTGTAAAACTTCCCTAGGACTGAGAAGCACCTAGTATAATCCTTAGATTTAGAACTGGCCTTTTTGCTTCACATTTAATGTAGTACAAAAAATGATAGTTATGCATTTCAGTCATTAGATAATTATTTTCAACAAACCTTCTATTGGACTAGACCAATGGGGATAAAAGGACAGATCTGGTTCTCCCCTTAATGATGATGTCAGATTTGAATTCTAATTACACCAGTATATAATTTTTTAAATGTGATAAGTAAGAGGACCAACACTGGGTTATATGACCACATATTCTCAAGTTCAAAAGTTTGGAGTTTGTACACAAAAAGGACAATTTAAGGAAGGTGCAGGGGACTAGCTCTTCACTAGAGTAATCCTTTTGCATTGTTTCTTGTGAACTGAATCTTCTGTGAACTTCTGACAGAGTCAAGATTCAGCTGCCCAAGTGTATATTGTGAAGCTCTAAGCCTTTCAAACCAGTGTAAGCAAGTGAGAGTGCTGTAATGGAATAAGAAGGCATCAAGTTCAGGAAACTTTATAATTCTATAATATGTTTGAATGAAAAAATTACTCATTTAATTAGTAAATAAGAAAATATAGTTTCCAGTTTAAAACGGAGTAATTGACTACTTACTAGTTTTGTTGGGCTACAAATATGTTTGATTTTCAGGCAAGATCCTACATGTGTGCAGGTATATCTATTTTCCTCTGTGTGTGTGTGTGTGTGTGTGTGTGTGTGTATGTATGTACATGTGTATGTGTTTGTGTGTTCATGTGGAGTCAAGAAGAAACTATCAGTAGCCATCCATCTAATTTAAAAATAAAACCAAATCCAAAATGGGACATTTCACTGGGATCTTTGGCTTAGTGATTAGGTGAGGCTGCCTTCCTGTTGACCTCCATGGTTCTCCTGTGGCCATGCCCCAGTCCTAGGATCATAACACCATACAGCTCTATCCAGCTATTTTTTGTGGGTGCTTGAGACTGAACTCAGCTCCTTGTATTTGCTTAGAAAGCACTTGATTGAGTCGTTTACCCAACTTCAGATGTGTGTTCATACTTTGTTCACCTTAGTCATTTCTTATTTCAAAATAAAGTCATGTCAGTCAATATATTTTTAAAATTTAAGAAATATTTGGATAGATAATTCTTTAGCCAGGCAGTGATGGCACATGCCTTTAATTCCAGCACCCAGGAGGCAGGGGCAGGTGGATCTTTAAGTTTGAGGCCAGCCTACTCTACAGAGTGAGTTTTAGGATAGCCACGGCTACACAGACAAACCCTGTCTCAATAAGCAAAACAAAACAAAATAAACAAAGATAATAGTTCTTATATTCTCACTCATATTTACCCCATGTGCCATTGTATGAACTGTGCTGTTAAATATAAATGCTCATTGTTGAAGGGCTGACAGACAAGGCCTACATGATTAAAAATACTTGAACCTTTTAGCGGCTGTACACATGTGTATAGATTTGGGTTTTTTGGGAAATAGGCATTCTTCTTTTTATGCTTAGTTCATTACAATTCCTTTATCACCTATGTTATTTGCTATTTAATAATAGTAATTATCATCACTGATAAAGTTATCAAAATTAAGAACTACATTTTTAAGGTTAATGAGGTCATGAAAATGGTTTGTTAGTCAGCAAATAAATCAACTTATAAAGTTGATTTTGACTCATGGTAACCTTTTGCCTTTTAGCTTCTGAGGATCATATGGTGGAGCCAAACTATTCACATCATGGCTGGGACAGGAAGAGAGAAGATTCCAAGGACCCCTATCGTGTTTAAGAACATATTTCAAGTGTAATATCTGCAAAGTTACAGGCACCAATGGAATAATTTATTAAAATCATTAGACTCTGAGAGAAAAGTGAACATCAAGGAATGAAAAATAATTTTATAGTGCAAATATTTAGGACGAGCATTCACTGAGCACTGTCTGAAAAGAATTCAATTATGAAAGATGGGATGTTATAAGACACACAGTGTAAGAATATATAGGGGATACTATAGTTACATTGATACAATAGTTACATATATATATATGTATATATATACATATATATATATATATATATATATATATATATATGATTGGAAGGAGAAGAATAAGTTAGTTTTGAAAACTCTCTTCATTTATACAAATCCTTCTTCAAAGAGGAAGATTAATGTGATAGTGAAGGAATATAAAAACGAACAAGCTGTAAGAATGCTCAGCACTGATGCACATTAAGACTAGTTGAGAGGAGTAATGACTAGATTCTCTTCCTGTCACTTCTACTGCTATTCACAAATCAAGGGAATAATTAGTACTGGACACTTAAAGGTCCACACAAGTAACTCCCATCTAGAATATAACTGACTTATCTGGAGATACCTACATCAAGCAGTGTAATAAAAGGACTAACATAGAAATTTTTTATGTAATAATCATTACCTAAACAGAAAGCAGATATTTTGGTACCATGAACATAGAAATTCTTTAGAAAGTTTCACATATCATTTCTTAAATTTTTTTTAATTTTTATTTTTTTTAGATGCAAACAAGTTCATAAGTTTTTTGAAACTCTGGATAAGGCTTGGGTCATTCTAGTTAATATATATATATATATATATATATATATATATACACACACACACACATATACACATGTGTATATACGTATATATGTGTATATATATATGTATTTATAGATAGATAGATAGATAGATAGATATAGATATATGAAATTATCTTTAACCTTTTCTCATAGTCCAGTCCTTATACCCCTCCCAGTCCATCCTCCCACAGTTCCTCATCCCATTCCTCCTCCCCCATCTTCAAGAGGATGTCTCTACATGCCCTAACCCATGCCACCCTGGCAGGCCTCCCCACTCCCTGGGACCTCAAATCTTTTGATGTTTAGGTGTGCCTTCTGTCACTGAGGCCAGACCAGTCAGTCATCTGCTGTATATGTGTCCAAGGCCTCATACCAACTAGTCTATGCTGCCTGGTTGATGGTACAGTGTCTGAGGTATCTCGGGGATTCCAGATTAGTTGAGAATGATGGTTTTAGTATGGAGTCACCTTCCTCCTCAACTTCTAGCCTTTCCTTAATTCAACCGCAGGAGTCCCTGACTTCATTCCATTGCTTAGGTTTAAGTATCTGTGTCAGTTTTGGTCAGCTTGTTGGGCCTCTTGGAGGACAGCCATGCTGGGCTCATGTCTTTGAGCACATCATTGCATCAGTAATTGTGTCAGGTCTTGGATCCTCCTCTTGAGCTGGATTCCAGTTTGAATGGTTGCTGGACCTCCTTTCTTTCAATCTCTTCTCCATTTTTGTCCCTGAACTTTATGTAGACAGGAACAATTCTGGGTCAGTTTTCAATTGAGGGATGGCAATCCCTTCATCCACTTGATGCCCTGTCTTTCTATTGGAGGTGGACTCTATAATTTCTTCCTCCCCCCATTGGGCATTTATTCTAAGGCCCCTCCCTTTGAATCCTAAGAGACTATCACCACCTAGGTCTCTGGTACATTCTAGATGGTCTCCCCACTCCCACCTCCCTAGGATGCCTGTTTCCATTCATTCTGCTGGCTCTAAGGACTTCACTCCTGTTACACTTAATACCTGATCATGTTTCCACTTTCCCCTCCTCTTTCCCTCTTCAACCTAGATCCCTCCCTCCCTCTGCCTACCATGATCCCTCCCCCCCAAGTGGAACTAAAGCATCCTCACTTGGGCACTTAGGCTTATTAACCTGAGTTCTGTGGATTGTATCCTGGGTACGTTGTACTTTTCTGACTAAAAGAAATCAACCAAATAGAAACAAAGAGAACTACATAAAGAATCAAGAAAACCAAAAGTTGGTTCTTTGTGAAAATCAACAAGACAGATAAACTTCTAGCCAAACTAACTAAAGGACACAGAGACAGTAAACAAACTAACAAAATCAGAAATAGAAAGGGAGACATAACAACAGAAACTGAGGAAAATCATCAGACCCTACTACAATAGCCTAAACTCAACAAAACTGGAAAGTTTAGATGAAATAGATAATTTTCTAGACAGATACCATATATCTACGTTAAATCAACAGCTGGTAAACTATCTAAACACTATATAATTCATTCTATGTAGTCACAATTATTCTGATACCTAAACCACCCAAAGACCCAACAACTTCAGACCAATCTCACTTATGAATATTGATGCAAAAATACTCAATAAAATTCTCACAAACTGAATCCAAGAACACATCAAAACCATCACTGATGATGATCAAGTAGGCCTCATCCCTGGAATACAAGGTTGGTTCAATATACAAAAAATCCATTAGCATAATCCATTGTATAAACACACTAAAAATTATGTGATTATCTCATTAGATACTGAGAAAGCATTCAACAAAGTACAACACATCTTCAAGTTAAAAATATTGGAGAGATCAGGAATTCAAGGCCATTACCTAAACTTAATAGCAGTATACAGCAAACCAACAATAAATATAAAATTAAATGGAGAGATACTTGAAGCAATCCTTCTGCCTTAGGGTTTTACTGCTGTGAACAGACACTATGACCAATGCACGTTTTATAAAAGACAACATTTAATTGGGGTTGGCTTACAGGCTCAGAGGTTCAGTCCATTATCATAAAGGCAGAAACATGGCAGCATCCAGGCAGGCATGGTGCAGGAGCAGTTGAAATTCTACATCTTCATCTGAAGGCTGCTAGTGAAAGAGTGACTTCCAGGCAACTAGGGTGAGGGTCTTAAGCCCATACCCACAGTGACACACCTACTCCAACAAGGCCACACCTTCTAATAGGGTTACTCCCTGGGCCAATCATATATGAACCGTCACACTTTCTAAAAGCAGTGACAAGAGAGATGCCTACTCTCTTCATATCTATTCAATATAGTACTCAAACTTCTAGCTAGAGCAATAAGACAATAAAAGGAGATCAAGTGGATACAAATTGGCAAAGAAGTAGTCAAGGTATCACTATTTGCAGATGATATGATAGTATATATAAGTGATCCCACAAATTCTATCAGAGAACATCTACAGCTGAAAATTTCACATATTAAGAATGCTATTGGTTCTCTGCTCCTCCTTGTTCCAGGGCTCTCTGATCCTCCCTGTTCCAGAGACAGCTGCATCTTCTTGTGCAGTGCTAGCCTCGTCCTGTAGACAAGATGGTAAAGGTCAGTATGAAAGAATTTGGACATATTGGGCACCTGGTTACCAGAATGCCTTCTGCTCTACATCTGGCAAAGTGGAGATTGTTGCCATCAAAGACCCCTTTGTTGACCTCAACTACATGGTCTACATGCTCCACTATGAATCCACCCATGGCAAATTCAATGGCACAGTCAAGGCTGAGAATAGGAAGCTTGTCATCAATGGGAAGCCCATCACCATCTTCCAAGAGAGAGATCCCACTAACATCAAATGGGGTAATGGTAGTGCTGAGTATGTTGTAGAGTATACTGGCATCTTCACCACCATGGAGAAGGCTGGGGCCCACTAGAAGTATGGGTCCAAAAGGGTCATCATCTCTGCTCCTTCTGTCAATGCCCCCGTGTTTGTGATGGGTGTGAACCATGAGCAATATGACAACTCACTCAAGATTGCCAGCAATGCTTCCTGAACCACCAACTGCTTAGTCCCCCTGGTCAAGGTCATACATGACAACTTTGGCATCATGGAAGGGCTCATGACCATGGTCCATGCCATCACTGCCACTGAGAAGACTGTAGATGGTCCCCCTGGGAAGCTATGGCATGATTGCTGTGGGGCTGCCCAGACCATCATCCCTGCATCCACTGCTGCTTCCAAGGCTGTAGGCAAGGTCATCCCAGAGCTGAATGGGAAGCTCACTGGCATGTCCTTCCGTGTTCCTACCCCCAATGTACCCATTGTGGATCTGATGTGCTGCCTGGAGAAACCCACCAAGTATGATGACATCAAGAAGGTGGCGAAGCAGGCATCCGAGGGTCCACTGAAGGGCATCCTGGGCTACACTGGGGACCAGGTTGTCTCCTGCAACTTCAACCGCAACTCCTACTCTTCTACCTTTGATGCTGGGGCTGGCATTGCTCTCAATGACAACTATGTAAAGCTCATTTCTTGACAATGAATATGGCTACAGCAGCAGGTCATGGACCCCATGCCCTATATGGTCTCCAAGGAATAAGAAGCCCTGGCCTATCTGTGTAACTATATGTTGAAAACTTAATCTGGTTCTACAGTAATATTCTGCTGTTAGGGCTTTAAGTGGACATTGAATTTCAGGCATTATACATACTAGGCATGTGCTCTTCCATAAAGCCACACTCAAGCTCTTAGTGTTGATATGCATTCCATGTAGTAGTCTAGGATTCTTAGACAATTCTTGGTTGTTTCAATAATGTTAGTTGGCCTGTGTCTGTCCCTAACACAAATGATTTCTTTACCTTCAAAATGAAAGAAAACAAAGTGGTGAGCTTCCAACCACTTTGTGACAAGGCAGTTTCTTATTTTGTGAATATCTCTCTGCCTTCTATATTTTTTATTGACTTGGACAGAATTTAGCAATCCTTCATGGTGGCAAGGGCATCTGTGCCATTGCCCCAGTGTTTTTACCATGTTGCTGTCAAAATAAGAGATATATGTGCAGTCTAGAATGGAAGATTTGGTTTCACAGTGTACCAAAGGTACCTCTTAGGACAGAAATGTCTGTTTGGATTAGATTGTTTCCAGTTAAACAGATGGGGTACCAGTCTCCTGGGTTTAAAACTGGCAGAACCTTTTAGAGCATTCAATAAAAGAATTACCACTGTTTAAAGAGGAATCAGAAAGCCTAGGGTCAAAAAAGATAAAGATTTTGTGTGCCAGTAATAAACTAGACATATACACAAGATAAATATGCTAATTAATGATGTTCTACAAAATTACAAAGAAGTATAAACATATACATCTTGAATTTTAAGATTGTCATCCAAAAGAAATATAAATTTATCCAAAAATTTTCAAAATTTCTGTGAAAAAAAATTGGTGTCCTATGGCTTATAATTAAGATGATCTATGTCAAATGCTGATCTCTTTTCCTACCATTTGATCAAGTTCTCATAACACTTAAGGTCTCCCTCAATAACTTAAAGTCTTAAAGCATAATTCTCTAGTTTAATATTCATCATAAAGGGAAGATATTACAGGGTTGTGTTTCAGTCTTCAGGTATAATCATAAAGCTCTGAGAAACTGACTCTCAAATCTCCCATACTTCCATTTGAGACACATTGATATGGTAGAAAGGAATCAATAATATGACAATAAAATACTCATAACCCTATATAGCATAATGTTAACCTTCCCATAAGAGTTGAAGAAGAGTAAACGTTCCCTTTAGAAATCTGTATCTAACACAGATGAGACTACAGATTTCGTTTAGTTATGGTTTTTCATTTGTTTGTTTGTTTGATTTTCAGTTGTTTGTTTGTTTTGAAACAGTGTTTCTCTACATATCCTGGTTGTCCTGGAACTCACAATGTAGACCAGACTAGCCTCAATATCAAAAAGTTCTTCCTGCCTCTACTTCACGACTGCTAGAATTAATGTTGTGTGCCACCAACACTAGCACAAAACCTTACCAACAGTAATGACTTACTGTTATATCTCTAGATTAATTTTTTTCTCAACCTTCATCAGAGCAACTTCTATTTGCAGTAGACGCAGTTAACAGATGTGCACATAACTGGCCAATGTACAGAGAATAACATAGTAAAATGAACATCCCAGATCAGATGATTTATATTAAACCCTTTTCTCTTAAGTCTTTGTGTAGGGAGGAAATAACGAAAATCCACAATGCTTGTGAGCTTAGGAAAACTTACGAACCTATTTTCATTACTGATAGGCATATAAACTAGAACAGTTCATTTGAGATAATATAGAAATAACATAGACTTTTAAATAATTAAGGTTCTTGGCTAAGAAATTCTAATTTTAATCATTTCTTTAATAAATAGCAATTTAATACTATTTACACAAGGATGTTCCCTGTAGCGATGTCAAAAGAAGTGTAAATTGAAATCAATGTTTGAATTTGAAAGTAAACGGGCAGGTTCACAAATATCAAGGAGAATAAGCCAAATCTTCTGATGTGACACAGGAAAATGGCTCTCACCAGTTAGTGAGTACTGAAGGCAAAACCCAGTCAAGTCTGTTGGGCTGCACCTGGATTGTCATCTACTCAGTGCAAGACAAACAATTGCCAAACCGATTGGTATGACTTAATGAGATCCCCGTCTAAAGAAGTACTGGGCGTGTGCTTCAACTTTCCAGGTGCACACATGAACATTTTTCCAGTCCTCAGTGCAACACAATAAATAGGGGGAAAGGTAGGCTGCATAAAGAATAGTAAGATTACAATTCATTCATGCATACTGAAACCTTATGTGTATCAGACAATAGTTGTGTTTCATTAGGTTACTTAAGCGCTTCTCTTAGGCAATATGGAGATTCTATGATTCACTTTAAATTGTTATTCTGTAGGAACAAAGCTGTCTGTGTCTTAGATGAGCAATTTTCTGGGAATTGGAGGCTATCAATTTCAGCTTCCTTATATCTGGGAACTTAAACACAGTAAGATGTGTCAGAACTGTCTCACCAAAACCCATGTCAGTGAACATCCGAAATGTGACTACTTCAAAAAAGCAGTGGAGACAGACTCGAAACCAGGCCTTGAAACAGGAATCCTAGAGTTTTGGAAAGATAGGCTTGCCAATAGAACTATTATCAGAACAATTAAAAACAAATTCAGACATAAATGTTTATGTTCTGGGAAACCAGCACACATTACCCAAAGAAGGACTCAAATCTTTTATTCAATAAATGTTTTATGAATACTTTGTTGGTGGGAACTGTTTTCTAGCTCTATAAAGGAGCAGTAAATCAAAACTTCAAAACTTCTCTTCATGGGAACCCCCAGTCACATGTGGAGAAAAAAAAATATATATGTATAAAATGTCAGGACTATGGAATAAAATATTACTAGGGAGTGCTAGATGGAGTCAGAATATTGCTGCTTTACAAAGAATTAGTTAAGGAAGCCTCAATAAGGTAGAATTTAAAAAGAAGCTGAAACGAAGTCAGAAACAAGCCACAGAGGCACCAGGGAAAGATTCCTCCAGGAAGGAGGGATGGGGCACACACACTTTTTTATAAGAAACAAGAAAATGCCAAAGAGTGTGTGTTTTCAAGGTGTAGGTAGACAGGAGAGATGGTGAAGGGCCAGGCTGCACATGGCCTTCAATGCCCTTCTAGGATTTGGACCCTTTCTTTGAACAAGAGGGGGGGGCACTGGAGGATTTTGAGCAAACTAGCCTTGGCTGGGGCTAGCTAAGGAATTAGCTAGTCAGAGGATCACAATTGCCTGCATAGCAGCCTGTATCATCAGTAGTTGCCTGTAAAATTAAGCTATTAATTTTATGTATATGAGGAATGGATTTCTCTTTCATAAAGCTTTGTTTGCAACAATCATATTATCAGAAAAATTTATAGTTCAATGGCAGTCAAATGTAGAAAAAAGAGAAATACTACATAGAAATGAGGAATTCTATTACCAACATCACAGAAAAAGAGGAAGGAAGTTTTTCTTGAGTACGCCGGAAGGACTAGCTAAGAAATGTGCTTGTATTCCTACTGTTGCTAGAGTTTAGGAATTTCCATCTCAATACCCTTAATCTCCCCTGGAATATATAAAAAGGTTAATTTGCTTAGAGAAAGATTCTAGAGTTGGAATCAGGGACTCGAGGCAGTTGGCAAACATTTGAAATAGCTGTAATGGGAAATGGAGCTGAGAAGGTAGCTGAAATCGAAGACCATAAAAATATAGAGTCACCATTGCTCACATTTATGTTACTTTCTCTAGCAGTCCCCTAGCATCTCAGAAACCAGAGTAGAAAGGGCAGATGTTTAGAGTAATCCAAGTTTCTGAACTCAGTGCAGCATCAATAGACCCTGGGCTGAGATACACAATCAAAGGTAAAGTGGATCTTTCATTTCTTAGGTACAAAAGTAGGCAAAATATATGAAACATAAAATTTAGACCTTTGCCACCAAGAATCTAAAACAGTGACCCCTGGGGGATAGAAACTAATGAGTCACGACCTCCAGTTGCTCAAGCTAACGTGTCATATGTTCCTGTAGCTTGCTGGAAGGGTATTCACAATCCTAGAGGTCTGGCTGAGCACAGTGGCAGTTAGGACTTCTGAAAGGCCAAAGTAGCCAGAGCTTATGGTAACAGAAATAACCCTACCAAGATGGGTGCTAATGTTGGCAGAGCATTTCACCTGAGCATGTGACAAAGGATTCATCTATAGATACGTGGAAGGAATAAAGTACCAGAACTCATGGCAACTAGAAAGAAAGGAAATAAGCACGACAACCTTTCCCATTCATATAGAGGAGGAAAGATGTCATGATTTACTAAGCCAAAGCAGAAAGACCTCCACGCATAAAGCTAATCAAACAGGAAGGGTATGAAAACTGTGGTCTAAACATGAACATAAGGTGCAAACTATTGAAGTTCATTTACAAATGAATACAAAAAACTAATTTCAAATAATATATCCTATTTAATAAAGCTAGATAATATTTTAATTAATAAAAATTATCCAATTTATAATTATTAGTATTGGAAAGTGAAACTATTTAACAAAACAGCAGAAAAATCATATTTCAAGCCAGGAGGCACATAAAGCAATATAAAGAGATAGAAATGACAGGTGGAGAGAATTAGCTTTGCACTCTGAAATAGTATTAAATCAGAAACAAATTTCATATGCTTTAAGAATGAGAAGGAATCATGATCCTGTAATATGAAACTTAAAAACGACTCAGAAGAACAGCTGCTGTTACCAAAAAAAAAATGACTGGGAGTTTGTCATAAGATACGGCAATAGAAATATTTCAAAATATGAATCAGAGGAAACAAGTATTGAATGAACTGAGCAACAGCAAACCTAAACATTAGAAAACTATGGAAAATTCCAGGCAATTGTGAGAACCTCCGTGGCTAGAAGAACCTCGGAAGGAAAAGAGAAAAAAGAAAAGAATAAAAAATAAGTTTCAAATTTTCTTAACTTGGTGAAAATTATTAACTTTATTAATCTTTAAGTTAATAAAGGTCAGGTAAAATGGATAATGACAAGACTATCCCAAACTATCTGTTAAATATATAAAATAAATGCAATAATGAAAATAATCTGGCAGGCACCTCTTGGGTAGGTGGATGAAGACTAATTATTTACAAGGTAACAAAAGAAATAGAATTTATATAATAAAACATCAATAGTTGCAGAGAATTGGTGGATATATTTGAAAAAACAGTGAGCTGGGTTTTTTTTTTCAGAAAGAATTCTATACCCAGAAATGTAACATTCAAACTGAAGACAAGACTTCTAACATTTTCGTTATGTGTCAAAAACTGAAAAAAAAAACAAAAAAACATCATTTCAAATACAAGGAAAAAATAAGAAAAAGGCAATAATGCTTGATGGATATCTCTTCAAAGTCACTTGTAGAAAACTTAATGCTTTAGTCTTAAGTGAGAATTTGGAGAAGTGAAAATACCTGTAAACTGTTGAGAAATGCCTCAGCAGTTAAGAGTCCTTGTTGCTATTGCATAGAACCTGAATTTGGTTGCCATCACCAATATGGCGGTTTGCTAACATCTGTAACTCTGGTTCTAGGGAATTTAATGCCCTTTTTTGACCTCTGTGGGCACAAAGCATAGACACGGAGCCCATATATAAGCACAGCAAAAACATTCATGCATATAAAATAAGTATACTCTTAAAAGCCACATAGACAGTTTTCATGGCTAATTTTATGCCAAGAAAGGAAGAGCTCAAAGCTGTGAGTTTAGACTTTTCTTTATCATTCTTCCCTGTTTATTCTCTCCTTTATCCATGTGGTGTCTCCTATACACCAGAATTCCTTCTTCTTTATCTTAGATTTTCCAGAATCAAAAATTGTGCACAAAATGTTATTTTTCTATATATTTTCTTGTCCTTGTATCCTTCTACAATAACACAAAACAGGCTAAGGCAGAGAACAATACACAAAATAATAATAACAACAACAAAAAGTCTAATTACATTTTTAAGTTCATGGAATCCAAAAATATTTTGAAGTCTCAAGAAAGATAAGCTCTTCCAAAAGACTTTAGAATGCAAGACTTGTCTTCCTAGAGTACAAAGACAGGAGCAGAGACAGCATCTACACACTTGTACTTAAACAGGTATAAAGAGAGAAACTGTACCAATGACTAGTTGGGTTACAAGGTAAAGACATTGTATACCAGCAATTAGAAGACCTTAGATAACTTACTATATAGACAGTCTCTTGCTGTCTCTATGTGAGTTAGTGTATAAAGACAAGTATGTTGCTTTAGGTTGCCTGATTGCATTGTTTACTCTCTTCTCTTTAATTCTACCTTTACCTGGAGTTCCCATATCCTCTCTTTTTCTTAATTGCTCCCTCTTCAATTTTTCCCCTCTGTAGTCCCAATACATCAGGATCACTTAGGTTTTTTTTTGTTGTTCCATTCCTATTACTTGTAATTAATATTGTGGAAGACATTGTACTGTTATTAGTCCTTTATTCTTCAAAAGTTCTTAGAATCAAACAGGTTGTCTTTCTTACCATTGTATTTTAAAGGTGAACCTGTCCAACAGTTGTGGTTATTTCCACAGTTACTATTCTACTCTCAAAGGGCATCTGTAGATCAGTTTTGGAACTGTGAGCACATGGGCAGAGGGATTGTATGGTGAGATACACCTTCAGGCAAGTAGGGTGAAAGGATAGAATACCTCAACCCTACTAAAAAAGAAATCCCACTTGAACATTGCAAATGCTTTAGCTAAAATAATGAGATCAACTCCATCCAGTGTCATTCATACAACTGTGTAAGTGCCATTGCAGAAACCAAGGAAGCTAAAAATTCAAGGCAGCACAACTAGAAAGATTTATAATTCCAATGTGAATGATTTAGGTTAAATTACAAATGAAGATTCAAAATAATAACTGTAAATATTATCCAAAGAAACCTTTAAAAAGACAAAAATGCTGAATGAACTAAAAGAGAATACAAGCCGGGCGTTGGCGGTGCATGCCTGTAATCCCAGCACTTGGGAGGTGGAGGCAGGTGGATTTCTGAGTTTGAGGCCAGCCTGGTCTACAGAGTGAGTTCCAGGACAGCCAGGGCTACAAAGAGAAATCCTGTCTCGAAAAACCAAAATAAATAGATAAATAAATAAATAAGAATACAGATAAATAAAAAAGAAGACAGGATAGGAAAGAAATTTCAATACAGAAATAGAAATACTAACTGAAAATATTAAATTAATTGTTTAGAAATAAAAGCTACAATGAGTCTAGTAAAATCCCCAGTATGATACCTCACCCACAGGATGGATTAAGCAAAAGTCAGGATAGCAGTGCTCAGAGATAAGGGCAATGACTTTGATATCTATATAACAAGGGAAATAATATAATATAATATAATATAATATAATATAATATAATATAATAATATAATATAATATAATATAATAATATAATATAATATAATATAATATAATATAATATAATATATAATAAAGTATGAAAGAGTAGTTGAGATTTATGGGATCCCATTGATTGGATATATGAATCATAGGTAGAGATGACTATAAACTAAAACCATAGAAAATGTCTTTAATAAAAGTGAAGCAGAAAGTTTTCATATTTTCGAGGAAAGTATGATCACCTGGACACAGGGATCCTTTAAAATGTCAAAAAGACAAAACCAGAAAAAAAACTCCCCCATATTGTAGTATAACCAAAATACTGAGTATACAGAACAAAAACATTATTGAAAATGGCAAGAGAAACATCAAATCTCACACAAAGCCAACCTCCTCAGGATAATAGAGTTCTTTTTTTTTTTATTGTATATATTCTATATTTACAATTCATTTTCCTTTTTCTGGTTCCCCACCCCCAAAGGTCCCACATGTCCTTTTCCCTCCCCCTGCTCCCGCATCCACCCCCTCCCACTTTACTGTTCTTGTACTCTCCCACAATGATGTTTTAGTTCTTAACAGAGCTCTTGAAAGACAGGAGCACATAGAACGAGTGAATGCAATGACCCCACCTCTCTGCTCAACCCTATGTAAAAACCTTGCTGAGCTTCCAGGGTGCTGTGGAGTCTCCATCGGAGAGCCTAGTCAAGGCATCCAGTTTGTCCTGTGTCTTGTCTTCATTTCCTTGCTGCCTCTAATTCTTGGAGTCATGCAGTATGTAGCAATTCTTTGTAATTTAAACAGAAAGTAAAACTTTCATGGTAAAAAGCAAACTAAAGCAATCCAGGACCACCAAGCCAGCACTACATAAAATACTTGAAGGAATACTACACATAGAAGATAAAGCCAATTCATGAGAGTACAGCTCATTAGAACAGCAAACAGATGAAGATTAGGAAAGTATCAACCATTACAAGACCAATAATATGAGAGGAATCCATAACTTTCAGTACTAATCTGAATGATAATGGTCTCAATTGTCCAACCAAAGATACTGAGTAGCAGGTTGGATTAACAACACAAAGCATAACAAAGTAGGACATATCTATTCATTGCCTTATGAAATGTACATCACTAACAAAGGCAAACACAAGGTCAGGGAAAATGATGAAAAAAGGTATTACAAGTCAATTAAATCACAAAACAGGCAAGCAAAGCTATGCTAATATCTAACAAAATATAGTCCAAACAAATTTGAAGAAATAAATGGGATTACTTCATGTTGAGTAAGTATTACAATTCATCAAAAGGACATCACAATTTGAAACATGTGTTCAACAAACACTTGTACATCCAGTTTCATTTAAAAGGCTACTTTTACTGCATACACAGGCATGTTGTGATCGCAACACAGTAATAACAGGTGACTTTAATAATCCGTGGGATTGTGCCACCAGAGAAACTGAAGAGAAACTAGCAAGATAGAGCATGTTCAAATCCTGGGAATCTAGCAGAAGTAGGATTAACTCTCTCCCTGTTTTCCTGGAATATACAAGTAACCTGGCCACTCCCATACAGGTGATGACAGGTAGTCAGTCATGAAACCCAGCTGGAACACCTCTCCATGCTAATGAGGCATTTCCATACCTTAACTTTCAGCCAATGACCTTTTCCCACCCTGGATATTCCTACCCCCTTTCCTTAAACTTCAAACCCACCAGAATAAAGGCATAAGTACAAGATGATTCACCAAGGATTGTCTGACACCTACTGTTTTACAGAGCTGTGACACTTTCCCCAAAGGATAACCTTCCTGGCCAGGCTCCAAATGTCATCAGAGTGTGAGCTCCTGACATTACTACTGCTGATATCCTGGATCACCTGACCAAGTGCCTGCTGTCTCTTTTCTAAGAGCTGTATCACTATTTCAACATTGCTCACCAGACTGGGTTTCTGCAGACTGCATTTGTCCCAGACTCTGATTCGTTCTTCCAGCCCTGGTCAGCAACAGCATCTGAAACTCCAGAGGGCATAGCAGACAAAACATGCTACCTACTCTGGACTTCGTCCAGTCCTCTACAAGCCGCTATAACAGCAGCATCCAGACACACCAAGAGGAGAGGTGGAACTTGGTCACTTTTAATACAGTCATCAATTGCTGAGGTCTAAAGTAAAGAGCTTTCAAAATATGTAATACACCTTAAGGACTTAGCCTAACAATAATAAGCCAAACATTATTCAGTTGATGAAAAAAGTATTGAGGTTAAAAATTAAGAAAATAATGAAGCAAAAACAGTATAAAGAATCAGTGAAACAAATAGTTGGTTTTTTTTTTTTGTTTTTTTTTGTTTTTTGTTTTTTGTTTTTTTTTTTAGTTTTTTCGAGACAGGGTTTCTCTGTACAGTCCTGGCTGTCCTGGAACTCACTCTGCAGACCAGGCTGGCC
Organism: Apodemus agrarius; assembly: GCA_964023405.1. Lineage (NCBI taxonomy): Eukaryota > Metazoa > Chordata > Mammalia > Rodentia > Muridae > Apodemus > Apodemus agrarius. The sequence goes on along the minus strand of OZ030007.1, from coordinate 151,523,716 downwards.
TCGAACTCAGAAATCCGCCTGCCTCTGCCTCCCAAGTGCTGGGATTAAAGGCATGCGCCACCACTGCCCGGCACACAAATAGTTGTTTTAAAAGAGAAACAATACTGACAAATATTTGGTCAAAATAAGAAAAAAAGAGAGGAACAAAATTAATATAGTTATAGATAAAAAAGGGATATATTACACTAGATCCCAAAGAATGTAAGGATCATTAGGATGTGCATTAAAAATGTACCTTTCAAGAAATTTGAAAATCTATGAAATATAGATTCATTTCTAGACATATATTCTACTAAAATTAAATCAAGAGAACAGCTTGAATTGTTCTTCAGTAAATGAGATTAAAGCTATTTAGATGAAGTTCAGTCCCAATATATTCACTACTGAGTTCCTTCAAATCTTGAAGATCTAATATTAGTACTATTCAAATTACCCCATAAAATTGAAACAAAATCTATCTATCATGCTCATTTTATAATATCTGTATTACCATAAAATAAAGACATAACTATAAATAAAATTATATCATATTCTTCCAGTGAACTTGTATTTTAAAAGCATCAATAACATTATTATGCACTAAATTCAACATAGAGAGAACATAACTGACCACAGTGAACTTGGCTTCCCTGCAGAGATATAAAGAAATATCAATATAAACAAAGCATTAAGTGCAATATAGCATTTAAAGAAGTTCAAGGTCAGAAATCTCATGAAAATCTTAATAGATACAGCAAAGGTCTTTAGCAAGAAATCATATCCTTTTTTTGATTAAGGAAAAAAATATGAAGCATCTAGGAATAGAAGAAAATTGTTTCAAAATACTCTATAAGACACCATGCATGTATCTAGCATTATACATAATTGGAGACAATGTGCTTTCTCTAAAATTGTTTCCTAGTCCCTTACTCAATGTCATTCTTGCAGTCATATCTGGAACAAAGAGAAGAAACAAAACAATACAAGTAAGGAAAAAATGGAATCATTTAATTTGCAGATGATATGATCCTATACTTGGGATGGGAAAGACTACCAGAAAACTCTTGGAACTTAAATACTGTCAGTGGGACATTGAGATAGAAAATAATCATATAAGCAACAGTAACATTCCTCTACATGTTGAGAAAGAAATCAAGTAAATGATCTCATTCATAACAGCTTTATTAAAAAACAGTGAAATGCTTTGGAATACTTTTATCCAAAGAAGTTAAAGCCCACTAGAATAAAAAATATAAAATATTGAAGATAGAAATTGAAGGTAGAATGATATTATCTCATTATGGCTCTGTAGAATAAATACTATGAGAATTACCATATTAATAAAAGCAATCTATAGATTTAGTGCAATCTCCATCAAAATTCCAATAACATTCTTTACAGAAAAATCCTGAAGTTCATACAGAAACAGAAAATACCCCAAATAGCCAGTGCAATGCTTAGCAAACAGAACAATGCTGTAAGTGTTATCATATCTGATTGGAAGTTACATTATTGATCTGCTAAATTAGTATGGTACTAATACAAGAACAGACACAAAGATCAGTGGAGTAGAAATTTAAAAATCCATACAGTTATAACTATCTACCTCACTTTTAGCAAAGATGCCAAAAGCCATACATCAGAGAAAAGATATCTCTTCACAAATGGTATAAGGAGAGTAAGAATGAAACTAGATCCTTATCTCTTACCCTATATATAAATAAATTAAAATGGATTAAAAATGCATGTCAAAACCACATAATGTAACTACTAAATAGCTCAGGAAATAGAGCCAAGATTTGACAAGTGGATTGCGGAAAAAGTACATGGTTTCTGGATAACAAAGAAAGCAATTATTCAAGTAAAGAGGCACCCTTACAGTAGGAGAAAATCTTTACTAGCTATACACATAAGATGGAAGATTTGTGTTTAGACTATATAAAGAACTAGAAAAAAACTAAATATGAAAGAAACCACACCATCTATCAATAAATGGCCTAATGAAATACATGGTTCTTAAAGGATAAAGAATTAATAGACGATAAGCATAAATATGGAAATGTACAACCTTTTTAACTATCAGGAAATGCAAATTAAAACTATAATAAGACCACATCTTGTGCAAATCTCAATGCCATTAAGGAAATCGACAACATGCAATCAGGTGTAGTAGCACACTCTGGTAATCCCAGTACTTGGGAGGCAGAGACTTAAAGATCAGAGGTTCAAGACAAGTTTTGTCTAGATAGCAAGCTCCAGGCCAGCCTGGGCTATAGGATGAGACCCTATCTCAAAATGATGATGATGATGATGATGATGATGATGATGATGATGACAAGTACGATGATGACAACAATGATGATGATGAGAGGATGAGGATGAGAGGGGGTTAGGGGTTTGTCGAGATGGCTCAGTGTTTAAGATCCCATATTATTCTTCCAAAGGACTAGAATCAACTGATACATCAGGTAGCTCATAAACACCTATAATTCTAACTAGCTCCAGGGGTATCTGACACCTTTAGCCTCTGTGGCACCAACACAAAGACACAGGCAGGCAGGCACACACACACACACACACACACACACACACACACACACACCTGCCTATGAAGAAGATACTAGACATATGCTCTCAGCTTATATTGAAATGCAATAAAATCCCATCCTATAAAATTATATATTTGTGTATAAAATATATTTAAGCAAGTCTGACATAAAAAGAATAGCTGAAAACAAAAATATGGGGGAAAATAACTATAAGTCAAATTTTTCTGCACATTAGCAAAATTTTAGAACTCACGTCATAAAACATTTACATTTCTCCTGACTACCACTGTCACTTCTAAGGACTTTCCATATAGCAATATATCAGATATTCTGCCAGCAAGATATATTCTATGTCAGTTTATCCAGCATTTTTTGTATTATGAAAATCACCAAGTTATCAAACAATAGTTAGCAATTACAGGGCAGTACTAAAGTGAATTACACATACAATGCAATATTGTGGCTTTTAATTTGTAGAATAATGAATAAATCATGATCCCATTTGGAGATCTGTGATCAACACATTAATGAAAAAACAAAACAAAACAAAACCAACCTATCTTGATACTTGGTATCGTGCAGACTTAAATTTCATGGGCTATTTTTGGCATTCTAGTTAAGTGTGTGGACTCTTGAACCAGCTCATTCTGTTTACATCAACTCTGGATCCTCTCTGTTCTTGGATATCATCTGCTGTAAAACGTGGCAGTGCACACTTCTAGTCCCAGCGTCTTCAGGCTAAGGTCAGAGTTTGAGGACAGACTAATGAGTGAGGCACCAAGAGTAAATGGGTGGGGCGGGGGGGGAGGAGATATGTGGGGGTGGGAGAGAGGTAGGGGAAGAGGATTGTAACAATGCAGAATTCGCAGAAAGCCGCGTACAGCAGCACCTGATAGATAAGACGCTGATGTTGTTACAGTGAAGTCAACTCCTTCTAAACTCTGAAGTGTCAAAAATCTTATGATTCCAGTGGCTCCAGCTAAATTACCATAATTTAAGTATCTACACAGATTCCTACTCTTTCTTTACCTTTGCAGAATAAAAGGAGTTCACAAATCCACACAAGAATTTTCTACCCCATTTCTGTCGGAAATAAAACTCTAACAAAGCTGGGTTGGGGTTTTGTTGTTGTTGTTGTTGTTGTTGTTGTTGTTGTTTTGTGCTGTTTCGTTTTACAGAAAGAAATGAGTGCTCTTTTGCTCATAATATATTTGAGTTCTCTTTACACGGTCCTCTATATTAAGCCTGAGTCTTTTGTTTTCTGTTTTCTTTACTTTCTTATCCAAAATTGTGCCCAGGTGCAGAAAGGGTTTGGGTTAGTGGAAAGGAATTCCCTGCCATCTAAACTCCATATGGTCACAAGAGACACCAGAAAATGGAGGAAGGCCCAATCCAAATGATACTTGCCATAAAGCTGAATTTTAAAAACTACATCTGTCATATTATTTGTGCCACATGAATCCTTTGGTTGAAGTGGGGACAAAAGGAACTTAGCGCTAACACTGCCGTGTGTGTGTGTGTGTGTGTGTGTGTGTGTATCGGTATATGTGACTGTGTGTCTGACACTGTATGTCTGTGTATGTCTGTGTGTATATATGTGTATGTTTGTGTCTGTGCGTGTGTCTGTATATGTTTGTGACTGTGTGTGTGACTATGTGATATGTGTATGTAAGTCTGTATGTCTGTGATTGTGTGTATGTATGAATGTATATGATTGTATGCATGCATATATGTCTGTGATTGTGTGTATGTGATTTATGTATGTATGTGATTGTGTGTATGTATGTATGTGACTGTATGTATGTGATTGTGTATATGTATATATGTATGTATGTATGTGATTGTGTGTATGTATGTATGTGATTGTGTGTATGTATGTATGTGATTGTGTATATGTGATTTATGTATGTATGTCTGTGATTGTGTGTATGTGATTTATGTATGTATGTGATTGTGTGTATGTATGTATGTGACTGTATGTATGTGATTGTGTATATGTATATATATATGTATGTATGTGATTGTGTGTATGTATATATGTGATTGTGTGTGTATATATGTATGTATGTATGTGATTGTGTGTATGTATGTATGTGATTGTGTGTGTATGTATGTATGTATGTATGTGATTGTGTGTATGTTTGTATGTGACTGTATGTATGTGATTGTGTATATGTATATATATATATATGTATGTATGTGATTGTGTGTATGTATGTATGTGTGTGTGTGTATGTATGTATGTATGTATGTGATTGTGTGTATGTTTGTATGTGACTGTATGTATGTGATTGTGTATATGTATATATGTATGTATGTATGTGATTGTGTGTATGTATGTATGTGATTGTGTGTGTATGTATGTATGTATGTATGTATGTGATTGTGTGTATGTTTGTATGGGAGTGTGTATGTGTTCTGCATACAGAACATGTTCTCCGCTCAGCCGTGCCAGAGGTGGAGTTGGGCGTGTTCCGAAGTGCCAGGCATCACCATTGAAATGTTGGGGTTTGGTCCTAAGTGGAAGGCACTTGCTTGAACTTGGACTCGCCCTCGCTGTTGTTTTTGTCCTCTCCAAATTAGCTTCATTTTTTTTCCCTTTCTCCTCTAGTTTGTCACATTCAATTGCAAGACAGGAAACTTTGAGGATAATAAATGCAGCTGAACCATGAAAAAATAAAATAAAATCGAATGGCATCACTCAGAGCGGCACATGGCGTGGCTAGAGTATGGCAGCTCCTAGCGAGCTGGAATCGCCGCGTCTCGAGCATCTGCAGCGCCTCTCCTCAGAGAGTGCATACTAATCAGCTCTCTTCATGGTCAGTGACCACATAAGGACACCACCAGACGATGCCAGTGGTTTTGGTTCTGCCGCATTTATATGCTTCCCCACAAAGAGAGTCGTGCCAGACAATATCCGTCAACCTTGTCCTTGGTCTTCTCTTCTGATTGAGGCAGATGTTTATTTTCCATCTGTACTATATGTCAGTGTGACTGCAGCCTTCATCTGGCAAAGGGTCCCTGTAATATTATGAGGCCATCACATAAGCTGGAAAGATTACTCTAGTGAATAAAATCAGTTTATGGCTAAAAACATTTATTCTTCATTTTGATAAGCTCTTAACAAATGGAAATTTGCTTTCTTACACTTTTGCCAAGCATAGGACCATGTTTATTTCTCGCTATATGGGTCACGAAGGATTCCCAGCTGTTAGCTAGAGTCAGTTGTGCATTGCTGCACTCAACAACATCTGTTTCACAAAAACAGTATCCAGCTTTTAGCACTCAAATGGACGTCCGACCATATGCCGGCAGACCACTTAGTTTTTACCTTGGGAACCAACTTTGCTCTAGTCAAGGTAACAGAGGAAAAACTGAATATTTAAATGTTAGCAGGCGTCAGTGGCATCTTCATATGTGTTTGTCATTTCCCACTCTATACAGTAAAATTCGTTCCAAGCATACACTACAAGCTGTTCCTCTGTTTAATTATTAATTGGAAGAAAGTTTGTTTGCAGAAGAGTTAAAACATATTTTGTGGTATGTGCCGGTGCGGGAAGGAGCACCGTAGATGGTTCTGCAAATATAGCATCCAGTGGAAATGCCAGTTCATGTTAACCATGGCTAACAAGTGCCAAGCTAACATCCCTGAATATGGGGAAATGATAGAGCACCAACTATCATCTTCCGTTACAAAGTTCTCTTTATTGTTACTTGCACACCGTGCTCTTCATTAGTCATTTTATTTATTTTTTAAGAGAGAAAATATGAAAGACTTAAAGACGAAGTTTCAGGGCATAACGCCTTTGAAATATCCAACTCTGATATTTGATGTCCTCAAATTTCAAAAAAGAATCAAAGCAGCTCCATGTGCTCTGTGGGAATCGAAAAATAGCTTAGTGACATTGACAATTTGCTGCTAGAAAAATACTGGAGTGTAGCAATTTCATGCCTTGGTTCTTCAAGTTTGTTCTACTCCAATGAAAAGATATTTACTTGTCTCTAAAATATTTTTCAAGTTCTGAGATTTTTACAGAAGCTCATAATGATTGTGAAAAGACATCTATTTTTTTATTATCCTTATGGGAAGAAGTATGTTGTTAGTATTTCTTCGATGCTGTTGTGAGTGCCAAGAGAAGACCATTCTTGGAGACAAAATTCAATCATGAAACCAGAACATCAAGACCTCCTTAAACAGACCTGAACTGGGAGCATTTAAACTCTTCTAATTTTATTTTCATTAATGGAATAGAATCTATCACTCTAGGGATCTATCTTCATGTAGACTCCAGAACAACAAAACTAAACCATGGATAGGAGACTCTCAAATCATTAAGTTTTTCTCATTTTCCATCTATAAATTTTATTTATGTAATCATATGATTTAAAAGCAATAAGATGAGTTATTAGATTGTAATCCTTAAATTTGTTTCCCTTCTACTCTACAGAATTACTTCTTTCCAAAGTTAAATCCATGTCAGCCTAGCACAGAAGGCTAAATGTATTTGTGTCATCTTTGTTCTCACTGTAATTGAATTCCTTCTTCTCCTCTACTTCCCTCCCCTCCCCTCCCCTCTCTTTCCCTCCCCTCCTCTCTACCCTCATCTCCTCTCCTCCCCTCCCCCTTCCCTCCTGTCTCCCCCCTCCTGTCTTCTCCCCTCCCCTCCTGTCTCCTCCCCTCCCCTCCTGTCTCCTCCCCTCCCCCTCCTGTCTCCCCCCTCCTGTCTCCTTCCCTCCCCTCCTGTCTCCTCCCCTCCCCCTCCTGTCTCCTCCCCTCCCCCTCCCCTCTCCTCTCCCCTCCCCTCTTATCTCCCCTCCCCTCTTATCTCCTCCTCTCCCCTCCCCTTCTCTCCCTTCTGCTCCCCTTCTCACCCCTCCCCTCCCTCCCATCTCTTACCCTCCCCTCCTGTCTCCTCCCCTCCCCGTCCTGTCTCCTCCCTTCCTCCCATTCCCTTCCCTCCCCCTCCACTCCTCCCTTATTCTCTTTGCTTCTTGAAACCTGGAGTTACAGTTTTTGAGTTGTATTCAAAGAATTTCACTTTTAGTAGGTTACCAACAGACTTTCTGAAATATTTGGTAATAAAATTCAAGCCTTTACCTCTTCTATAGGTTTGCTTCTTCATGCAGTAGGTTCCAAGTCCCGAACTCAGTAACTAGGCAGGAGACGGCCTCAATCCCATACTGTAAGTGCTCTGATCCCAATTCCCAATCTAATTGGCTTAGGTGAAGTCATGTATTCACATATATCCATCTAGCCATATCAGTAGGGTCATGGCCATGAGCTTATTGTAGTAGTACAGAACTGAGGCTTGTCCATTCCTTAGGGAATGGAAGAGACAAATAATTCTTGAAATCAGGCAGGTTTTGAGAAATGCTAATAGGGTGTCAAACAGAGGATAACTTATGAATTGCATTTCTGAATTCACAGATTCAACAGTAGCATTCCTTTTCCAATGCATGGCAATATGAAAATGCCTAGGAGGAAAACATTAACAAGGCATGCAGAGAGCAGCCAGGGTTTAAAGGATGAAACCGTTTACATTACGGCTTAACTATGGAACAGAAAGAGCAGCATGTTCTCAGAGGGGTTCCTGACCTCAAGTGCCAAGATCGATTGAGCAACTTCACAATTAAGGTGTAGTCCAAACAAGATAAAACACAATCCTTAACTCTCTCTCCCCTCTGGGGATCTTACTCAACTGAACACACCCACTGAATTGTAACTTCCCTGGCCTAGGCATAAGATCTCAAAAGGGGAGTGTATCTTCCCATTCATCCATCAGACTATTGAGACAATGGACCCAAAGGAACTGAAATTTCCTGAGGAAACTCATGCTGGGGAAGGAAGGGGCTAGCACTCTTGTCCAAGCCCAATAGAGTGTTTGTTTCCAAGAGGAGTTTTCAATGTTGACACCTTTCCTGAGGGGTAGGAGGCAGCTGAGAAAAGGCTGTGTAGGGCCACACCTTGACTATGACTGCATAGCTCGACATATTCCTGGCTTTCTATTTTAAATTGAATGTCACTTCAGATCATCATGCAGGCTAATATGCCTGTGTTGAATAAATCTCATTTCTCTAAATTTCACTCTCATCTACTCTCTTGGGTTGGCATACTGGGGGCTCTGAAGCAATCCTAGTTTGTTACAGCTGTCAGAGCCTTGATTTTGAGCCTAACAACTCAAGAAATAGTACATTTTATATCTCTTTGAAAAGAAAGAAAAACTGCCTAAAGTTCAGAGTACATTTTGTCAAGTCATAAAGCAAATAAGTGAATACCTCTAAATTAAAGATGGCAGAAGGGACTGTGGAAAGAGTCAATGGAATCTACACAAATTATCTCCTTTCCAGTTTCTAAAATTTTGAAGCTCTTGGTTCTTGACTGAATTGATCTTCCTATAAAGCTACTATCTACTAAATTCAGATAGCCCCGGGAAGGATGTAGCTTTTGTAGTATTGTTTTTGCATATTAAGCAGTTTTATTCTTTTTATGTTTTTGAGTGTTATTGCCCGTGTGTGCATCAGTGGACCACATGAGTACAGTACCTCCAGAAGAAGGTGTGTGTGTGTATGTGTGTGTGTGTGTGTGTGTGTGTGTGTGTATTGGATCCCCTGAGACTAGAGTTATAGATGCTTGTGAACTTCCATATAGATGCAGAGAATCAAGCACAGGATCTCTGGCAGAGTAGTGGGTGCTCTTGGCTTGAACTCTGGGAAGGATATTCAACTCTTTGGTTACTTGGAATTCATAATTTTCTACCATTATTTTTATAAATTAATAATCAGGCTCAATCAAAGAAATGGATGAGAAGCAAAAGTCAATTTAAGCAACACCCATTAGCGTCTTGAATTTAGAGAAAATTTGTGGGAAATGGTAATCATTAAATGTTAATTGAAAAATAATCTCACTTCTTCAAACAAAGCACACCAGGTGTCTATGGTGACAGAAGAGGATGTTGAATTCCCTGGACCCAGAGTCACAAGAGATTATAAAAATGTGTTCCTAATCGTTGAGCCATCTCCATAGTTCCTATCATGTTATCTTACTTGCAACTCAGAGGGACTAAGAATAACTTTTTAAGGATCCCAAAGAAGATTTCCTTCTTTTTCATCATTACTCATGATTGTGCAAAGTAAATTTAAATTGACACAGTAGTAGAATATGTCACTGACTTGTACAGTGCAGTTGTTTAAAAAATATATATACAAAGTTAAAACATGGTATGCTTGTGTTTATGTGTACTATATGAGCTTCATTTTTCCATTGGATTTTTAAAGAAGAAAGAACCACATAATTTGTTGTACAAATAAGAAAATCTCTGAGAACTAGAGGAATATGTTTTACCAATAATTATTTTAAGGCAAACTTTTAACTAAAATATACCATACTTTAAAAGATAATTTTGTTTTTGCGTATATGTGTATGGGGGGTAAATATATGCACAAACAGTGTAGGTGTCTATGGTGCCAGAAGAGGATGTTGAATTCCCTGGACCCAGAGTCACAAGAGATTATAAAAATGTGCTCCTAATCGTTGAGCCATCTCCATAGTTCCTATCATGTTATCTTATTTGCAAAACACTTTAATGCACCTCCCTCTTATTATAAAGCAGAAAATGTTTTAAAAGTACTTTTGGAAGACTTTTGATGCACTTAGAGGCTTTTCCTCTCCAGTCTTTTTTTTTTTTTTTAAAAATACATCAACAGTGAATTATATTCAGAAGCTTCATGAGTTTTTAGTGTAAACATTATTCCCTTTTAATATATTCATCTGAAGGACCAGTTCTGAGACCTTAGTGGATTGAGGATGTGTTGGCAAGTCTAATCCACAATGTACTGTCACACGAGACTGCACGGCAACAGAATAGACAGTAGGGATGTGGCTACAAGATGTGTTCAATACTTTTTTCCCTAGGATTGTGTAGAAGGGGCATCAAACCCAGGCATGAGGTGGGGAGTCTGGGAATTAGTGTTCTGGAAAGGCAAAAAGTTAAGGGTGAAATGATATCTGGGTGAAAGGACAAATCGTATCTTATCTGTATAGACTGTGAGTCTGACAAGAGGAAGAAGATTAGTATTCCTAGGAAAGAGAACAATGTACATTTTAATCCCTGCAGGCTGAATAATTAAAGACGACTAAATAATGTAGTTGAACATACCTGGGGCAATGCCAGCAGAGCAGTGGAGGAAAGTGGAAAGACATTGCAAATGCTTGTGTGGAGAGAGAGAGAACAATTTGGAGCCTGAAGCTTAAACTAGGCAAAGATACCAGACAGATAAGCCAGGAGGCAACAGTGAAAATGTCAGACCACAAAGACTCCAGGGAACTTCCAAATAGCAGGTGGTTATCTTCACATTTGGATGCAACAAAAAGAATATTAGTTCCCAGATGTTTTAATCTTTTAAACCAGATAATGTTGCCTGTTAATTCTAAAGGATTTTACCCCTCAAATCTCAAGGCTAGTGCCCAGGTACCAGCTAGAGGGCAACTATCTTCCAGGAAGAGATTTCATACAGTTTTGACAACTTACCAGATCACTTTGTAGAAGAGATTAGACCTGAGACAATGGTAATTGAACCACACCTTGATCAAGACTGCTTAGTTATACAACCTTGTCACTCCCTATTTAAACCTGAAGCTCATGTAAAAATGCAAGAAATAGACCAGGCAGAGGGGGGGTTCACAGGACTTCATTATATATTATTTCTCCAATATGGCCAATAGCAGCCTTGTTTATAATAGCCAGAAATTGGAAGGAGCCCAAATATCCCTCAAAGGAGGAATGGATACAGAAAATGTGGTATATTTATACAATGGAATACTACTCAGCAATTAAAAATAATGAATTCATGCAATTTGTAGGTAAATGGTTAGATCTGGAAAATATCATCCTGAGTGAATTAACCCAATCACAAAAGAATGCACATGAAATGCAATCACTGATAAGTGGATATTAATGAGCCCAGAAGCCCTAAACACTCAAGACACAAATAGCAAGTCAAATGATTCCCAAGAAGAAGAAAGGAGAGGACCCTGGGCCTGTAAAGATTGCATCCAGTTTAGTAAAGAAACCGAGGGGGGAGGGGGAATGATTGGGGAACAGTTGGGGGGGGAGAGGAACTATGGGAACTATGGTGGGTGGGAACTGGGAAAGGGGAAAGCCTTTGGAATGTAAACATAGAATATAGAAAATAAAATAAAAAAAATAAAAAATAAAAAATAAATAAATCTCCCCTTTCTGTTTTTTATTATTTGATTATTTTTATTGAAAAGAGATTCTTCTCTCATACAATATATCCCAACAAGTTTCCCCCTCCTCTCTTCCTAGCTCCCCCCACACTTTCCTTCTTCCCCAAGCCTAGTCCCCATACATTTCCTCTTTCAAGAGATGGTATCCAAACAGGACAAAACAAGATCCAATAAGACACGGCAAAATCCCTCATATTAAGGCTGGACAAAGCAACCAAATAGGAAGGAAAGAGGTCCTAGCAGCAGGCAAAAGAATCAGAGATATACCCTCTCCCACTGATAAGATTCCTAAAAAGCACCAAGCAGCAGCCATAACGTATACGCAGAGAAACTGGTACTCACCCATATAGGACCTGTGCTTGCTTTCAGTCTCTGTGAGTGCTGCTTAGTTAAGTCAGTGGACTATGTTCTGGTCTCTTCCATCCCTTCTGACTCTTACAAGACTGTGGGGTTCCCTGATCTCCAAGGGAAGGAACCCAATGGAGACCTCCAATTTACCCACTCTCTCTGCATAATGTCTAGATGTGGGTTCTAATCTGCTGCTGGAGGAAACTTCTGTCATGATTACTGGACAGGCACCAACCTCTTAGTGTAGCAGAATATCATTAGGCATTATTTCTTTGACATTTTTTCCAAGTTTGGTTGGTTCTACGATAAATCCCTGGACTATCTGGTCTCTGGTTCAGGAGAAGGCATGGGCTCCCTCTCATGGAGTGGGCCTTATATTGGTTGCTAACTCTCAGAAGTTCTGTGCCAACCGTTGCCCCAACACATCTTACAGTCAGGACAAATTGTAGGTGGAAAATTTTGCGGCTGTGTTGGTGGCCGTTTCTTTTTCAACAGCCTTCAGGGTGCCGTCTCCTGTCAAAGAGACTAGAACATAGAAGGGAAGCCTCCCACTCTACACCAGCTTGACCTCTCATTGTGTGCTGAGCTGTGCATATGTTGTCCTCAGCAATGGGGCCCTGCTGTGAGTTTTTGGAGAGCTATCTTTTGTCCTGTCATCAGCCAGGGTTGTTTAAGGATCTCTATGAAACCTCCTCTGCCAACAACTCAACTGAATACAACTTAATCCTATCATTGCCTGGCTACAAAAGATATCCAGCTCATGCTGTATCCTCCATTGCTGGTAGTTCTCACTAAGTCACCCTCATAGAGTCCAGCAAGTTTTTACTATGCTAGATTTCCATACGCCACCAGATTCCACTAGTTCTAGCTGTTTCTCCCCACATTCTCTTACTCTGTTGTTCCCACCAGATCCCCTTCTGCTCTTACCCTTACCTACCCCCAGTCCACCCACAGAATCTAGCCTGCGTTCCCTTCCCAGAGATCTATGCTTTCCCCTATAGCCTTCCTCTTTATCTAACTTCTCTGGTTCTGTGGATCCTAGCTTGATTTTCATTTGTACTTTTAATTTGCCTATAGAGGACAAGTGCTTAATCTTTGCTTATCAGGGCTTTCTTGATCCTAAAAATTCCAGCAACACATGTCAGATGTCCCATCACAGCTAGAATCTTGACAGATGGTATCTTTGACTCCCTTTTGCAGACAAGATGTATCCTAAAATACTTAATTAGACAAAAGAACCAGGACCTCCTTTTATACCCAGTTCCTGCTTAGGGTTATATAATGAATGCTCTCAGTTTTTTGTTTTTTGTTTTTTTTTTCCTCTCCTCTATCTGCCTTTTTCAAGTATTTAAAAAGAAACATATTGTCCCAAGTTATTTAAAACACCCAGAAATTAGGAGCCGTAGGCTTGGCAGTGACTGCTTGAAGTGCACAGGACATTTTCTAGGAAGACAACTGTGCTTTGGAACTAGAAATGTAAAACACATTATCAGCCAGTTCCATTAAGCAATGCTGTCTGCACTAGAGGACCAGCAGCATGTTTACTAATCAGTCTCATGAGCCAGTGCTTCACTAGAAGACCAGAATTAGGATGATGAAATCATTGAGTGTTGCAGATTCTCTCTGTGACTTGCGACTGAGGGCAGCAATACAGATTATCAAATAGAAGCTTTGCCCTTCCTTCATGTCTCTTTGATTGCCCCCCTTTTCCTGTGCAGCTTGGGTCCCTTCCTCTTTCTCTTAACACATTAATACAGTCATCTCTGTCTTTGTTATTTTCATGTTGTACATAGCCCAACTTGAATTTAAAAAGAATGCTGTAATAAAATGACAGCTAATGAATCCTTTTAAAGTGAGCGTGTCTTAAGAGATTGGTTCTGACAAAACAGAATATTTTCAAAGTATTTGATAGATTGAATCAGTATTTCATAAAAAATACATAGCTGTATCTGTGTGGATTTAGTGTGATTTACACTTCAGAATCAAGTACTTCGCACTAGGGTATTACATCTTTAGTAAATTGTTTTCCTCATAAGCATGAAGACATGACTCAGATCCCCAGCACCTACATAGTTGATTGCATGTGAGATCTCAGCACTGTGAGTCAGACAAGCCCCACAATAGAGATTTCTGACTAGCCCATCTGTCTGATTCAGTGTGTTCCATGTTCTGTGAGAGACCCTGTCCAAAAATATGAAATGGAAAGCAATTGAAAAAGGTACTTAATATTGACCCCCTGCTTCTGCATTAGTGTACACATGTACATGAACACATACACTCAGGGGGAGAGAGAGAGAGAGAGAGAGAGAGAGAGAGAGAGAGAGAGAGAGAGAGAGAGAGAGACTTTGAGAGAGGACCTGTACTATCCTGTACTATGTATTGAGGTTTAAAGAATCTTATCCTATTTCTACGTTTCCCAAACTCAGTCTGATAACAGAGCTACAGTGAGCCATCAGCCAGTAATTTCCAGAGCATGAACTGATGCTATGTGGAAGATTTAAAGTGCTCATTTCTTATGCAAGGGAACAACATCTGCTGAATTTTTCCCAGAAAAAAATCTTCTGTTCTGGGTATAGATATTATGGTACATGGACATGGGTACCTGGAAAGGAACTATGATGGAAATTTTTCTTAAGAGTATTAGAGAAATGAAAGTATTTTGTGCCATATGAGTCCTTGGGCTCTAAAGAGTCCCCAATTTTCACTGATATCTGAGGTCAACCATCTGCTTCCTCCATCTGGATCTGGGTGGAGGCTTATAATCTGTCACAAAGAATCTTGAAGACCAGTGGTATTTTATATCTTTAGAGATCATTGGGCTCAAGATAATTTGATGATGCACAAAATTAGAACATATATTTAATCCAAATTTTTGCACAGAATTGAAAGAGAAATTTCCTCAAATATTTGTGGAATCTATAGACCTTCACTGGTGCTTACTGTAGAATCCTGTTTAAGAACCCCTGGCCAGTCTGAATTAGACAAATGCAAGCGAGTATGGGAGAAAGGAGGGCACTTTTTTTTTTTGCAGAATTTGAACAAATATATAATAGCAATAATGATGATACTGAGTGTGTTTCAAAAAGAGGCTTTTTAAGTGCTTGCTGATTACAAGGGTCTCTTACTACATGGTATAACTAATTTAATCCTATCAATAACTACTGAGGTTCATTTTACTACTTGGAGTTTATAGATGATGAAACACATACTAGAAATGGTGGAATTTTTTTCACTGGATAACCCCAGAAGGAGGAATCAAGACTCACAGGCAGATATTCTGATACAAGAATCTATGATCCTATTAACTACATTAAGTAAAGAAAAAACTGTTAATTCAAATCCTATTCAAGTATCTTAAACCTTATAGATCTAGGTTTGAGATTTATCTACTTTAGGCTTTTCTTTGAAGTACTTGCTCAAACTTACCTAGGAGAGGGTATCTTACATTTCTTATGATTCAGATTCAAGGAAGACAGCATGTGCCATTCTCCCTGTAAAGGAATTGATAATTGACCCCAGTTTTCCACATTCTAAAATTACCAACGCCAAGAACCATGTTAGAAGTCCCTTTTTGTCTCATTGACAAAGCATCTTGTAATCACTAAAGAGAAATTTCTAGTAAATAACCTATAATAAGTAGATATCACTTCAAAGTTATTTTTAGAAATAGATCATGAACATTTTTCCCAAATGAATATCTATTCTCAATGAAGAAAAGGAATCATGTCAGGAACCTATTTTTAAGACCATTTTTTTTCTCAACTGGCATTTTTATTATGACTTGCTAATTCTCTATTCCATTTAAGTTCTTAACAATCTATAAGCTTGAAACGCATACTAGCAATAATATGGGACCAGTATAAAAATCTCCAGAGAATTCGCAGGTGGGTTCTCCCAGAATCTCAGCTCTTTCATAGGAACAAAGATTTTAAAGTTGCATCTGCATGGAACTTTAATCGCAAGGAAAATATGTGTAAATAAGATGGGAATTGTAGATTTGCAATTGCCCTCTACCCATCATCATCCAAATATTTTGTGGATCTGAGAATGACAAAAACCCAGGAAAGCAGAGGCCTCCATTCCCATTAGGGAGCAGGTATTCCCTGGGCACTAGGAAACGATGACCTCTCCTCTGATAAATGTCATAGTATAGGATCACGCATTCCATATTTACCCATCATATATTTCCCTTGAAATTCATCCATGTTTCTAGGAGCTATATTTTTATGAAGGTATTTTTCTAAACAGCTGTCAATTATGCAGATACCATTTGGTACTTACATATTTGTACATATAATGTGTATATATGCTAAATAAATGAGCAAATGAGCTGGCTGGTATCCTGATCTCCCAGGAGTTTCAATTTTCAGAACGAAATTTTACATTAATATTGGACTGATGAAGCAAAATTAGCCATGCACAAATGTTCATTATAAGTTAAAAGCATCTTTTAAAAGGCATGAAGATTTTTTTTTGTTTGAAGACATCTTTTATAATAGCATAAAATTCAGAAATTCTCTAAGTATGAGAAGTGAGGGTGTCCAGCTTATGGCCCAATTATAATGTGACAATTTTATGCTACTAAACATTGTTCTATAAAACAAATAAAAAAAACTTAACCATCAAGTTAAATTCATTCCTGAATGTGCAGGGATGGTTCAACCAACATAAATCTATAAATACAATTCTTTCCATAGTTGGACTTTAGGAGAGAAATTACATGAGCATCTCATAAGATACAGAAGAGTCCTTGGACAACATGCAATACCACTTCATGATAAAAGTTCAGACTACTGTAGCTGGAAGGAGCATATCCCAACTTAATAAAGGCTGTGTATGGCAAATTTAGAGCCTCTATCAGATTAAATGGAGAACTCAAACTATCCTTACTAAGGTCAGGGAAAGGAAAAGGATGACACTCCCCCAGTCTTACACAATGAGCTTGAAGTTGCAGCTAGAGCAATCAACAAGGGAAAGAGATAAAGGGGATACAGATTAAAAAAAGAAGAAGAAGTCAAAGTAATCCTAATTTACAGATAAAGAAATTCTATACAGGAAAGACCCCAGGATCTCCATTAGGAAATATATGGAACTGATAAAATCTTTCATCAAAGCGGCAGAAAACAAAGATAATATGCTAAAAATCAGTGGTCTCCCTAAATACTCAGAAAAATAATCAAGGAATTAATCTCATAGTAAACAAAACAAAACAAAACCCCTTGTATTAAACATTAAAAAGGAAGTAGAAAATCTCTAAAATGAAAACTTTTTGTTTCTTTTAAAGACTTTGTGCTTGTATGGGTATGTGTGTATGTCTGAATGCAGATGTATATGGAGGCCAGGAAAGGGTGTCAGATCCCCTTGATCCAGAGTTACAGGCTGTTCTGAGTCACCAACTGTGGATGCTGGAAACTGAACTTGGATCCCTTGCAAGAGCAGTGTGTGCTCTAAGAGCTGAGTCATTTCTCCAACCACTTTGGTAAAAAGTTTAAAACATGGAAGAAAATTGTGGACCTAAGATTACTATAACTACAATTTCCATCTTACCAAAATCAATGTATAAACAAAATGTAATAAATCAAAATGGCAATTCTATTTTTTTTCACAGAAGTAGATATAATTCTGAAGATTCATAGGAAAGCACAAAAGCCAAAGAAAGCCTGCCTAAACACTGATTGGGCGATCACACCATATATGGTTTCAAGGTATAGTAGGTAGCCACAGTAACAAGCCTCATGAAACGGCCATGAAAACACACATGGAGATGAACAGAATGGAACCAAGCACTCAAAGATAAGTTCACACAACCACAGCCACCTGAGTTTTGATGAAGAAGTAAAAGAATATGCGTGTGAGGAAAAAAACAAAATATCTGATTCTCTGGATAAAGTTTAAGGTCTTTCTTCAGCAGTTATCTAAGGGTGGGATGGAACCAGCTTCTTGCCTTCCTTTTTTTTTGGGGGGGGGTCAGGATTTTCCAAGAGAAGTCTATGATTGATGAAACAAGATGGAGTGATGGCTCAATCTCTTTCATCCCTTTTAGCAAAGACTTCTAGGTCTGCTTTCCTTTTTTCATTCAGTCATCTCCACATAACTTTCTAAGGAGTCTTTTCCTCCTCCTTCCTGTTCAGAATCTCAGGTCCTAAGAGTCTGATGCTTACACTGTCTTGTCTTATCCTTCTCTAACTAGCCCACAACTGTGTATTAACTTCCTTATGAAAGCTACTTAAATTGTCTTAAGTACAATTGTACTTAATTGTAGAGTCGGTAACAAAGAAAAACATAGACAAAGCAAACTAGAAAATGAGGTTGGAAAAATACTCTGAATAGTGCAGAGACAAAATGAAAATATGAATGAAATTTGCCAGTCACTGTAGCTGTAGCTGGTACCTGCAGTCCTAGCATCCAGCAGTCCGAGTTCTTGCCCTTAAATAGCTATTGTCAGGTGTTTGATCAGAGCATGAGAAAAGTAATGAATACAGAATATTGATACCAGGAACGGCTGTTGCTGACCTAAACTTGAGCATCTATTTCTTAGGCTTTTAGAATTTGTTTGTGAAAGAAATGTGGAAAAGGCTGGTACTTGGGGCTAGAAAGGCATGGTGTTAAGAATAGCTATGACCCCCCAGAGACTCATGTGTTTGAATGCTTGGCTCATAGGCACTATTAGGAGCCATGGCCTAATTGGAGTAGGCACCGCCTTATTGGTGGAAGTATATTACTTTGGAGGCAGGTGTTGAGGCCTTATGTATGTTCTAGCAATGTTCAGGGTGGCACACAGTCTCCTCCTGGCTGCCTGTGGATCAAGCTGTAAAACTCTCAGCTCCTTCTGCTTGACCATGTCTACCTGGACATGGCCATTTTTCCCATGCTGATGATAATGGACTAAACCTTTAAAACGTTAAACCAGACCCAATGGAATGTTTTCCTTTCTAAGAGTTGCCTTGGAAATTGTTTCTCTTCACAGCAATAAAACCATAACAGTGACAAAAGGACTTTTGATAATGTCAATAAAGCTTAATAGTCCATTCTGATAAAAGTTTGGGAAATCAGGACCTTAAAATATATGCATTTTGGAAGCTCATGGTCCAGTGTTTCAGATGGGAGTAGATATCCTTTCAGACACTAGGCTAGAGGCATCAGGCCCTAACAACACAAGGAATATAGCTACTCATACCTCCATTCAGAGAGCCTGAGTGAAATGGAATTTCAAAATAATATATTAATATGGTTTGTGGAGGATTTTCCAAGGTAGTTCATGGCATGCTTATTGCTTACTACTTTAATACAGGACTACAAGGGCATTAACAAAATGGGCTGATGAGTGATTATATATATTCAATATAATCAATATAATATATATGAATATATATATATATATGTTAAACAAGGTTAAGATATAGCAAGGTTCACACTGATAAAGAGACTAGAGTTGCCAAATCAAACCTCCTCCATGCAATGGAAAAACAAGAAAGATTTCCAGAAAGTTAAGACACCAATCACAGGAGTCTCCAATTTATGATAATGTAAATTTATTTTAAAGAGAAAATCCTAAAGGTAGAATGTCTAAGGGGTCCATTGCTGTTGGAAAACAACAGTATTTTCCAGAGGTAAGCACACACAAGCTGCTACAATTGGAGCTGGAGGGAGCCAGGATCTTCAGCTGCAACAAGACTTGGCTTTTGAACACGAGCATTGTGAACATGATTCTGGCTTTTCAGCCATTAAAAGGAAAGATCAAGGAGATAATGGAGTCTTGAACTACAACTCTAGAGAGTTGATAAGGGCAGAAAATTTATGGTAGGTTCAGAGTTCCTGCAAATAGATCCAGGGAGACCATGGCACAAAGCTGTGACGGAAAAACCTAAGTTGCAGAGGAGATTCCAATATGGCAGATATGATAGGACAATTTTGATAATGACCACTCTAACCAAGAAAATGAAAGACTTGCACATTAAAAATTTTAAGACACAAATAAATTGAGCAAGATGCCAAAAGATGGGACACTCCCACATGCTCATAAATCAGTATGCTTACGTAGCACTGTAAAAATTGCCACAAAAAAATTCTCTAACTAGAAAAAAATACCCTGCATAGTAAAATAACTGTAGAACTATTACTATACCTGTTTTTAGGTTACACTACAGAGATAGAGTAATCAAAACAACAATTTACTTACAATTCATACATTGTGGGGGAGAGAAAATTATTTTCCCTGTATGGAGTGATAGTGCATGTATTAACCACACTCTAGGGCAAGTCTGTTCAAGAAGAGACATACAACACAAAGTGGACTCTGCACACTATTTTTCTTGTTTTGTTATTTAAGAGAGAATGAACAAGAAGTTGGCTGGATAAGAAAGTGGGATCTAGGAGCAGTTGGGAGAGAGGAAAGGATATGATCAAAATATATTATGAAATATTCAAAAAAATAAAAGAGATGTGCAATGACGTAAGGTATCCCGACACTTGAAAGTTTGAGGCTATGTTGGGCAATCTCAGGCCACTTCGTTAAGTACCTGTTTCTTAAACTAAGCTAAATTAATATAAACTAAAATAAATTATGCAGATCAATCTTCTCTTCATAGGAGTTCTTTTACCATCTATATACCAAGTATCTGGAGGTTTAAGGCTCTCTTATTTTACAACAATTAGGTTAAATTGTTAGCAAGATTCTTTGAAGAAACATTGAGTATTCTAAGTGATAATCAAATTCTTTTTATAAAATGGAAGAATATTTCTTGAACTCCATATTCACATTATATTTAAACATCAGTTTCCTACAATCTAGAATTACTGAGGAAGGACCATCAAATGGGGGATTTTCTAGATCACATTGGTTTGTAGGGGACTGACTTGATTGTTAATGATGTGGGAAGACCCTGATGTAAGAGTGAAGAGCATTAGATGAGCATAACCAACAAGCAGGCAGGCAAACATCCGTTCATTTCTCTGTGATGTTTATTATGGGTGTGTTATATTGGCTGTAAGAGTTCTTGCCCTCTCATCTCATCCATGTAAACTATAACCTGTAAGTGTAAGAAAATAATCCTTTCCTCCATAAGTTATCAGGGTGTTTTATCATACTAGCAGAAACAAAACTTGAACATTGTTAACATGAAAAGAACTAAATTTAATTTGGGCAGCAGTACATCACAGCTCAACTTGTCCATGATGTAAGAACCATGTAGAATGCTTTTCAGATTTTGATTACTCCTCTGAAAATCTCTTATTTTTCCTTCTACAAATTGCAAACAGCTCTATAGCGATTAAGTAATCTTTTTAATGAATGCATTTCTACTTTCACATAGGGTAGTGGTTCTTAACCTGTGGGTAGTAACCCGTTCATTCACTGAGGTTGCCTAAGACCATCAGAAAAAATCAAAATTGTTTGCATTACAATTCATAACAGCAGCAAAAGTATAGCCATGAAATAGCAATGAGAATAATTTTGTGGTTGTAGGTCACTACAATATGAGGAACTATGTTAAACGGTCATAGCATTAGAAAGGTTGAGAAGCACCAGCCTTCAGAGTGATTTGCCACATGAACAAATTTTTCATAAATGCATTTCTACTTCCTCTCTCTTTTAAAGCCAAAACATCCTGGGCTTTCTTCTTTCTCTTTTCACTACTAAACCAATTACAGAGAAGAAATGTATGCAATCAATTACTGAGAAATCACCACAGGGGACACACATATTCATCAATGTATGAGGATATCCACAAACAACAGCTATAAGTCTACAAGTCTAAGTTCATCAAAACTATCAGTCTTAGAAAATGTCACAGGTCTTTCCTTTCTGTGTGTGTGTGTGTGTGTGTATTCATATATATACATATATATATATACATGCTACTGTCGTTATTCATAATATATATGTGTATTATATATTATAATAATAATATATACACATATATATTATTAATAATGATAGTAGCAACCTGTATCCACCTGAAGTTTAGCAAACTTAAGGAAAACAAACAAACAAATCAAGGGTTTTGTTGGAAGCTCTACTCACCTAACATTCTGCAGAACTCCTTTTCTCATTTATACCACATTTATCCTACTAGGCCTCTGTGATGTTTTGTCTATACTTGGCCCAGAGAGTGGCCCTATTAGGACATGTGGCCTTATTAGAGTAGGTTTTGCCTTGTTGGAGTTGGTGTGTCACTGTGGGCATGGGCTTTAATACCCTTTCCTAGCTGCTTAGAAACCAGTCTTCTCCTAGCAATCTTCAGATGAAAGTGTAGGACTCTCAGCAACTCCTGTACTATGTCTGCCTGAATGCTGCCATGCTCCCACCTTGATGATAGTGGACTAAACATCTGAACCTGTAAGTCATCCCTAATTAAATATTATCCTTATAAGAGTTGCCATGGTCATGGTGTACACTGTTCACAACAGACCCTAGGACAGCCTCTATATATAAGTTTGTATTTTTTTCAAGGCCTATTTCAAAGAAGCAAAAAGTCACATAAAGAAAACAGTTACTATCTCTCAGTCAAAGCGAGACAAGCCCAGAAATGCAGACAGGTTCAGGGGAGGGCCACAGGGGTACCAAAAATCATATCAACTAATGGGACAATTAAAGAGAGGTTCATATGAGATCACCATAGTAGAAGTCTTTCAACTGGAAATGCTCCGTTAAGTTGGGAACAAGATTTGACTGTGCTTGCTGCTTTAGCTCAGGACCCAGCACACTAGCTATCTACCCATAATAACATGCTGCCTCTACTGAAATTAAACTGTTCAAACCCAGTGTGAAGTGGATATGAACAGCCCCGCAGGACCACAGGTGAAGAGTCACAGCAAATGACAAACACGTTTTAATTAGGCACAGAAGCCAATGATCTCAAACTGAGTCTCAGAGAAACCCAAGCTCCACGCATGAGCTACACAGGCAAGGCTGAGGACATGGCATACCTTCCCACGCATGCTCAAGGCAAAAGAGTTTGAGTAAAGCCAGGGATTGTTAACTATATGAGATGAACCTGTTGTGTTATTTTAAAAGGTGGTGTGTGTTTGTGTGTGTGTGTGTGTGTGTGTGTGTGTGTGTGTGTGTGTACTCTTTAAAAAATTGAAGCAAGGAATTATCACTGATGAACTGATTTCATTTAGCTATAGTCACTGTTAGTTTACATAAAAGACAGGAACCTATTACCCCTATACCTAAGGGTATGTATGGCATTATACAGAAGTACAAAATATACCTCAAGAGCCAACTATATAGAGCGAAGTACCAATAATTATAAGAGTCTTAAAATTTCTGAAGTATTGACAGTACCATTCTGCTTTCTGTGCTATTCATTTTGACACCAGATGAACAACACACAGTAAAATGTGACCATGCTAATGGCATTCTGTAAAACATTCTACGTGTGTAGAAGCTGGACCTTGGAATATGATTTAAGCACAAAGGCTGACTATATATCTGAAAGTCTTTAAAACTTCAAAGTTATCCTATTTCAACACACAACAGGGTTTAGGGTAGTATATTTTCAGGCTGCCATGGTATCCTGATGTGATTGTTTCTCTTTTTATCATTGCCACCATTTGGCAAAGGCCCCTTCCACAGAGATTTAAAATGCCCCTCTGCCCTGAAGTGCTGAGCCTGCACTGGATATCCCTTTCAATAGTTTGTATTCAAATATTCACTGAAAAGATCTTACCTATGAAGACATTATCTAGGATCATGGACCATTTACCATCAAACTGATATTCAACCCTGGTTCAGTGAAGATGATGATAATCTATTTCTTAGGTATTCAAAATAATTTATACAGAGGAGCATCATAAGAAAGTGAAAATCACGCACCCAACTAAACATTTGGATTGGTTAAAATGTTAGCTATAAAATTCACTAAGTGACACAAGGGAGAAAAATTCATAAGGGCCAATTATGCATGATATACTATAGGTGATTACAAGAACTGATTAATATTTCTGAATTATTAACTCTGACAGTACAATCATTTTCTTCTTATCTCTTCTGTTGACACCAGATGTTTAATACAGTCAAATGTATTCACAGCATTATTTGCTGTATGTATGGCTAGCAAAAATAAATTATGTGGTATCTTTGTGATAGTATAAAGACATACATAACACATAAGACAAAACAGAATTTTCACTAGCTTGAAGTAGGTAAATCTCCTAAGAAGAGTATGGGCAACAGAAAATGTTCTATGACAAAAGGCCTGCATTTCATCTCTCACATAATGGAATGTGTCACTTTTATGAATTGGTATTATTAGTTGTGGAGGTGATGTGATCAGACCTTACCACAGAAACGGAAATTTTAGTCACTATCAGCTCCGTTCAGTGCAATTCCTTAATGAGAATAGTTAACGTTTATTTAGCTCTTTCAATACATGAGACACTCTACAGAGATTAACTTAATAATTATAACACCTCTGTGAAGTGAGAGCGTTCATCTCCATTTTGATGATATTTCTCCCCATAGGGCCTAGAAAAGTTAAGTACCCTGACTGATGCTGTATAGGGATTAAGAAACACAGATAGTAACTGAAATTTGAGCCTTAGAGATGTGGTTTCTGTACTGACTTTAAAGTACTCATTATATCTTTCCTGCTGCCAGCCAATATCCAACCATTGATCTTTTGATTATTGTAACTGCTCACAGTTACATCAAATGGGTTACTGGGTGACCTGGAAGGAAAGCTGGGGATAGAAAAGGGTGGCAAGAGAAAATTGAAGCCAAGGCAGATAGGTTTTCTGGTCAAGGTTCAAAATTTAATGGGGATCTCCAAATATATACATAGGCGATGGGGATGGGGGGTCTTTCCCCAATGGTTGGAGACTCCTGGAACCAGTTCCCTTGCTCCACAGGTGGCTAGTATCGGGTGACTAGTGCCTCTCAGGAAACTGCAGGTTCTTGGAGAACAATGGGCTTCACCTTGGTCTGTGCACTCCACCCTAGGTGGAGGGGTAGTGGCTAGCACAGGAATTCCTCCTCAAAGGCTGGGAGAGGAACTTCACCTTGGTCAATGTCAAATTCCTGCCAGGTGGCATGGCACCCCAATTCTACTGCTCTCTACAGATTATCATAACCTCAAATCTAACTATAGTTTAAAATAAAACACTGTTGGTTACTGCTGATGTGTATGTGCCACTACTGCACCCTTACCCCTATACAAAGAACTATAGATAAAGGAGGAAAGCTGGGAATGGGAGGGATGGTCATGCCCAGGAAAGAGCATAGGAATTGGTGTCTAGTGTCAAGCAGTAGGCCCTTAAAGCATACATTCATGTAACATTATACTGAGTAGGTTATACTTAGGAATAGATGTATGCAATAACGATTAGAGAAATAAGAGGCTGTGAATTTGAAGGGAAGCATGGAGAGGTCTATGATAAGGTTTGGAGAGAAAAAAAGAGGGAGGGGAGAAAAGCTGTCATTATATTACAATCTCCCAAATAAAATAAAACTAAATAAATGAAAAGCTATGGTTTTAGCTGACAGGTAACAGTCTTCTTCTGACAGAAGATGAAGATGAAAATGCTGCATCCTTAGTTACAGGTGTATATTGTGTATGCTTTAATTCTTTAACAGTTTATGCCTTATTAGCATAAACGAAATCATCATCCAGGTAAAACAAATCTCTCATTTATTATTAGAGAATTCAGTTCTCCTGTTACTTAAAGTTAGATTGCTCAATCATACAGTTTTCATTTTGAAAGAACTCAAGAAACCATGGAAACAAATTGCTGAGAACAAAGGTGCCAGAAAGACATCAAAGAGAACTCTGGTTGTGTCAGCATTTTTTTGTTCATACAAGAAGTCAGCCAAGTTCTATGGTTTACACCTATTTAACGTTTTCAAATTTATGAACCTAGTTTTAGACAGATTGGCAACATTATATCTTATTGAAATGTATTAAAGAGAACAAAACTGTTTGATGTTTATGAGGAAAACGATACAGTAACGAGATGTTTTAATGTAGTTTATATGGTATCAACAGCAGTCATCAGAACTGCAAACAAGGGGACAGCAAGGAGAGTAGTGACAACCAGTTAATGAACAGCAGTTCTGAGCAAGAACTGGACAATTTTTCTCAGAATAAAAATATTGATCCCTCACCCTCCATGTCATCACGGTCAGTAAAAGACTAAAACTTAGATCGTGTGTGTGTGTGTGTGTGTGTGTGTGTGTGTGTGTGTGTTTAGGGGCTAACATTTGATATTAAATAACCAATGCAAATTTTCATCCTTTTTGAAATGAAGCTAAGAGTCCAGCATTATCTGGTTTGGAGTAGGACTGCTGTGCAAAGAAAGCAGCATGGAACTGTATCTGTACCTGCCATCACTGAGAAGAGTCTGTTCTTTACAGAGTTGTGGAAACTGAGAAGATACTGTTAGGCTCACACAAGACGAGAAAATGAGAAGTCAGTTTGGTACAAGTTTGACTGCAGTCTTCCTTGTCAGTCATTATGATAGATTCTGCAGTTTGCTTTTAGATTTGGGTGTTGGGGGTGGGAGTGTAACACTGTAGAAGCAACAAGGATAAAGTAATTTTTAAAATAAAAATTCTAAGAAAAACTCACTTAGCATATTCATGAAGAGTAGCCTCTCCAAAAACCATTTGTTTTCAATATATCTAATGACAAAGTATAGAAGATAGCACCTTGACAAATCAAAAAAGTAATAATAGTTCATTGGCTTTCAACAAAGCTATATTACTCAACCCTGGTTAAAGATTGCATTTACATTGTATAACTTTAAAACAAATCCACATGTATTACTCCACTTTACCTAATTGAACCAGATTTTGTAAAACTGAAGCTTAAATGTTCTTTTTTTACATGTCATACTCCCAATATTGAGTGATTTTTATGCCTATTCTGTGTTGAGGAAAACAACATAAAAGATTGCTTTATTGGTGAGGTACAGTAGTAATCTAGGGGGGCTGAAACACAGAAATGGTGCTGCTCCATTATTTAGAATTTTAGGTTTTACCTTCTACTGAGAAGATCTAATAGTTTTCACTCTAGTCTCAGCTGTGATACATATCCCTTAAAAACTATCTGATGTCTGAATGACTTCTCTCTTCCTCTCACCAAATCACACGTCTGACTTACCCTGGATTCTCTCAGTGGTGAATTCAAATATTTCAGTACTTGAGAAGTCAAATTAACACATTGGCATCTTGATTTACATATTTGTATCTTGTAACTTTATTCAGTGTGAATCTATTCTAGACAATCTAATCTATTCTAGGCTTCATACGATCACATTTTCTATATTCAAAGCCAGAACCCAGAGACCACAATGACTACTGCCTTGTGATATGGTAGATCAGTAGGCTACTTCTTGATGTATCACAAGTTCATATATAACCAATACATCATAGTATATTCTATATATGTTAGCTCACAAGAAAACCTCTTACAGACAAAGAAATTAAGCCACAGAAGGCTAATGAATTTTTCAAAATATCATACAATTAGTGGTAGATTATCTCACTTTATTTCTTTTATTGTTTGAAATTTTAATATCCAGTGCACAAGAAAACAAGCACTAAGTGACACATATTGGTACATGTTCATAATCCTAATTTCAGAGGTAGAGACATGAAGCCCACTCTGGGTGGAATTAGACCTTGTTTCAAAAATTCAAAGAAAAAAAAGAAACTGTTTACAGATGTTTTTCTTCAACAAGTCCAGTGTGAGCAATGACTGCAGCTTTGATTTTACAAATGTAAGTTTTCTTATAACTTATTATATAACATACATAACTTTGAAGCCCAAAACTTTTAATAATAACCACATTAAAACTAATTATAATTTCAAATTTACTTGTTATTACAAAAGAACATTAAATAGAAGGAAAAGATGCTATGTTTTCATTGAGTCCAATACTTTTAGGTGAAGTTAAAAATATTTGATGAATCTATTTGTCCTAGAGTCTGCTAGTATGAGTCTGAAAAGCAGTTTTATAACAATTTAAGTTGGCAGACATTATTCTATTGTTTACTGAGATGCAGGAAAATAGAATCACAGCACAGGTGAGGCCAGTGTTCATCTTAAGTCTTAATCTGCTGGTGCTGGGAGAGAGTCTGACAAACTGCATGTTACTAAGAAGCTGTTAGAATTTATCCCACAACGCCGGGCGTGGTGGCGCACGCCTGTAATCCCAGCACTTGGGAGGCAGAGGCAGGCGGATTTCTGAGTTCGAGGCCAGCCTGGTCTACAGAGTGAGTTCCAGGACAGCCAGGACTACACAGAGAAACCCTGTCTCAAAAAGAAAAAAAAAAGAATTTATCCCACAGCCTAGATGTTCCAACTGTGGTAAGGAATGTGGGTTTCCTGGATGAAGCGTACTAAGTCATAAAATGATTCATTGTTTATATGACTATTAGTGTTCTGTGAATCATTTATTTTAAAAGGTTTGCAGAGCTGGGAAATAGTAAAGAGTACTTCCTAGATAGATGTGATCACCTCAGAATCCTGGGAACCCATGTAACAGCTGTAGCCTTGATAATTCAGGCTTATAGCCTTGGTTTAATCAGCAGCTTTTTAGACCTGGTCTCAAAGAAAAGTTAAGACCAACACCCAAAGTATGCTATCTGAACTCAACACAAGTATGATGCAAGTTGACAGACAGACAGACACAGACACAGACACACACATGTCTTTACTAGGTTACTGAAAAGTAAATTTTATGAAAATATAATTTTATTAAAATTAAAAGAACCGCCGGGCGGTGGTGGCGCACGCCTTTAATCCCAGCACTTGGGAGGCAGAGGCAGGCGGATCTCTGAGTTCGAGGCCAGCCTGGTCTACAGAGTGAGTTCCAGGACAGCCAGGGCTATACAGAGAAACTCTGTCTCAAAAAACCAAAAAAAAAAAAAAAAAAAATTAAAAGAACCACATGGAATGTTAACATCTACAGATCCACAGTGGTCATCAATTACTGACAAATCTGTGCTGGACATCTCATATAAACTTACAGGAGTACTCTCATTACCTATTTTATCTCGTCTTCAATGAGACTGTACATGCATGCCATACATAACACTATTTTAGTGGGGGCTTCACTTCCATAAGGGTGAGGTAAGACATATATACAAGTCCATGTTTGCCAGACATAGCTCACTTTTGGGTGGGACCTTATCCTCCTAAGGCTGTCGGGCAGTTTGCTGTGTGGCATCACTTTTATTTGGAGCTCAGTAAGCCGAAGCCGGACACTAGCTTTTTCTCTTCAATTTTTTCTTCACTTAATTCCATTAACCTGCCAGATCTAGCATACACCACATGAACTGAGTAATTGGCACATATAAATTAGATCTGTCTTTACACCCTTTCTTTCTCCAGATGAAAGTAGTTGGGTTTTTTTTTAAACAAAAAACTCACTGCTTTTTAGTTACTAGTACAAGAATTACATGAAAATGCTCAGACCCAGACATAGCAAGGCTCCTCAGTGAGAGACCCTTTACCAGTACATATATTTCACTTTGTCAGGGCCATGCAAGGAGTGTTTACACAAGTGACTCTCAGAGCAGTTTGGAATCACCCTGTGGGATTGAAAGCCCAAGCTGTCCATGTTTAGGCAAATATACACAGAATGACTGTTACTCCAAACTCCCCAGGAAAGAGTATCATTTTCTTTGTTCTAAAAGGGAAAACCTTTCTCTGCAGAATATCCGATGGTTTGTGAAAACCAGGGGGGAAAACCCTGAGAAAAATACATAAAAATGAACTGTGGTTCTTATATAAATCAAATAACCCTCTTGCAAGGATCAACTGCACAGTATAAACAGTCTTTATCTTCCTCTCCATGGCCCTTGGCAGGGATCTGCATTCCAGTTCATGAAGATGAGTTGCCTAGCTGGGAAAGCAGCGTGTTTTATTCCCTAGGGGCCACTCTGGAAGAGCAGTGTGGGGTTGGCTTTCTTTTCTTGACTACTAATTATGACCTGGAAGACTGGGAAAAGCTGTTTCCAAGAAACTCCAAAGAAATGTGCTGTGCAAAGTCTGCTTAAATGGAGGTGCACTTTGCTGAGAATTCTTTTTTTTTTTTTTTTTTTTGAGTTTTCGAGACAGACTTTCTCTATATGTAGCCTTGGCTGTCCTGGAACTCACTCTGTAGACCAGGCTGGCCTCAAACTCAGAAATCCGCCTGCCTCTGCCTCCCAAGTGCTGGGATTACAGGCATGTGCCACCACTGCCCAGCTATGTTGCTTTTTTCTGAACTTACTGCCTGTGCTTTTCATGTGCACAATTTTTCCCATAAACTGGGGGGTGGCGTGTCAAAGTTACTGCACTAATTATTCTTAGTAATTATTCTTGCCTTATGTTAGTCATTCATATATAAATATATCATTAAAATCTGGGACAGGGCAAGAGGATGATCTCTGATTTGCTTTTGTGGTGGATTTGAAGAAGTACCACCTCGACCCTAGTGTAGGAAGACCTGTTACCCAGCTCTTCATGGTCATGTCAGATGTGAACTCCAGTTCTCAATTCTTCCAAGGCTGGCCCTGGCTTCAGAGGATGTTCTCCTGAACACAGGATCTGGAGGCAGCACACACTCAGAGATGACATGAGCTAAGAGTATAAAGACTTGCCAAATGTCATTCTAGGAAGAATACTCTGACATATATCTTTATCCAACATTCCCAGTGGGTTGACTTAGACCTTTGGTCTTAGATGGCAGTCATCAGCCAAAGGTGCCTTTTCCACATTTCTTAATTCCTTCCAAATATCCTGCATCCCAAAGTCTTAGAATCAGCATCTATGGAGTCAGTCTGTGGTTTATTTTATCTCTTGATTTTGACAGGGTTGCAACATAAGTTATAGTGGTAAATTGTCATATTCCATTTGCAAATGTTGGAAGTTGACTCTGAGAACAAGAGACCATGGTGCCTTATCTCAGACCGAAGCATGTTTATGCCAAGTGGCATGCCAAACTCCCTTTGCCTGGGTTGCCCTTTGCCTCTGCAACAGGAAGATTGGGAAACTGGAACAGTAGAGTATTACAAACCATTTTTTGCTCTCAAAACCAAGAAAAAGGTAAATCATTTCCTGGACAGTTGGAATGCCTGTTGTGGGAATGAGAAGCCATCTATGGAGAGAAACCTCTGTGCCCACAGCTCTGAACTGGGAATAGCAGTATGAGTCTCAGTATTCATTCTATGACCTCCTGGTGTTCTGTACTTGAAAGCCTTATGGAAAATGATGCTATGATCCACCTGAGATTCTTTTAATTAAATGTGTGTGTGTGTGTGTGTTCGTGCGCGCATGTGCACACACGTGTATGTGTATTTTATAGCATGCACTCCAATCCATGTATGACATGAGAAAATTGGGCATTTGTGATGAGACATAGGCATCCAGATTTAGGTGACTGGTAGTGACTTCTGTATAAATGTAAGTCTCACCTTCATTGAGTACGAATCAGGCATTACATCTTTGTTTGTTGTTCCTCTGACTCAACAGACTTTGGATCCATTGAACCATGCTCTACCCCTGCCACCAACACTCCAAGATAACATCTGATAACTGGTGCCAAATTTTATGCAACACAGCTCCCCCAGGTAAAAAACACCACCCCTGTTGTGGCCCCACTCTCACAGTATGAAGACTACAGACAGAATTCTGTTACAGCATGAAATCCTACTGCAACTCTAGAACCTACCACCTTGAGCCTTCCAAAGACTTCTGAGGGTCTTCAGTGAAAACCTTCTAGTACTATGGAAGGTTTGTTTGTATGTTCAAAAACTAGCCATTACTGAGTTAGGACTACTTCTGATACTCCTTTGTATATCACTACTGGCAGCCCCCAAGCTTTAACCTTAAACAAGGTTTAATAGGTCTAAAGCCTGAGAAGTTAGGAGAACAGCAAACAGAGATGCAAATGCCTGTTTTGTACTCAATGAAGGTAAGATATATGTCCATAGAGATGTCACTAGCAGCGACCTATATCTGGATGGTTACATCTATCTCATCACAAAAGGACAAATAACATCAATGACCAGAAAAATACATTCCTCCAAAATGAGTACTTGCATACTAATGATACTTAAGAAAAGCAACTTAGACAATACACAAAACTAAGATTTTAAAATAGCACTTATAAATATGTTCATGAAATCAAAATAGAAATGAGTAAATACAATTAAAACGTGAAAACACAGAGTTGAATGGAAGAAGAAACAATTCACAATGAAAATGTGGAATTTTAAAAAGAATTTCTGTAGAAATATGAGCTGAATTGAAAATGTGAAATTAAAAATTCAGTAATTCAAATTTTTAAACTCAATGGATTTATCAATAGAGTAGATCAAGTAAGTGAGAGAACAATAAGACTTGAAGACAACATAGAAAAATTAAGTCACTCAAAGAAAATGATAAATCTTAAAAAACACAATCAAGCAAATAGAATAGAACAGTCATATATGGTTACTCTGAGTAACCATGAAAGACTAAACCTTATGGATCATAGGTATAGAAGAAGACCAGCCCCAGGTAAAAGGCACAAAGATAGTTTCAACAAAATCATAGATCTAAATCTAAGGAAATAGATGCCATAAGAGACATATAAAGGACCAAGAAGAAAAAAACACCCACCTCAGATCATATAATAGTCAAAAGTCTAGGTATTAGAAGATAAAGAAAGGACTTCTAAAGAAGCAAAAGAAAGAGACCAAGTCAAATATAAAGTGAGGCTCATCAGAATACCTGCTGATTGGAATATTTAAAAATGGAAAATTTTAAATCCAGAAGTGCTTGGAGTAATGTGTGACAAGTTCTGAAAGACTACAGATGCAAGGCCAGAATACAGTACCTCCCAAACTATCAGCCAGAATTGAAGGAGGTAAAAAAAGAAAAGCCATTGTAAAGTCTGGTTAAAGAAATTTGTGTCCATTAGCTCTACACAGGATACTGAAGGATACCGAATTGAGAAATGGGTAGGCATGTACAGGTTTTGACAGTAAAATGTCAAACTTTAATGACTGAACAAAGAAAGTCTAATGAAACAAAAATCAATCACATAGCAGTAATCAAATACACTATTTAATAATAACTGTACATATCAAAGATCTTATTTCCCTACTCAAAAGACATAGACTAATATACTGGGTTAAAGAACTTCCTCCAAGAATGATTAAAAGCTCCTTATAGTGAAAGTATGGACAAAAGTAAGGAAATGAAACGGATAGAAATGAGAGTTGTTATTCCATTATATGACAAACAGAATTCAAACCAAAAGTAATCACAAGACGAAAAAGGTCCCACCATGCTGATAAAGGGATCAATCCCTTAAGGAGGTATCACAATCCTAAACAAGTATACTCCAAACTTCAGTGCACCTAACTTCATAAAGGTAGTGCTTATAAACATGAATTAACAAATTAACACCAATGCACTAAAAACAGATCATTCCAATACCACACTACCACCAAATGCCAGATTACTCACAGGAAAAAAAGGGAGGGTAGGAAGGAAGACAGGAGGGAAGGAAGGAAGAAAGGAGGGTAGGAAGGATGGGAGGAAAGAAATAATAGAGAAAAATAATGTAATAGACCATATGGACCAAAGAGAACTTTCCATTTAAATAATGGAGAGTACAAATTCTTTTCAGAGTTCCAAGAAACCTTCAGGGAAATAGACTACACGAGCATACATAAAATGTTTCTCAACAAATGCATCAAAATTGAAATGATTCCTTGTATCTTATATGACTGCTGTGGACTAAGCCTAGATACCAACAGCGGTAGAAACTGAAAATGCAAACAGTCATAGAATTGAAGAATTCTACCAAATAAAGAATGCATACTGAATAAATTTAAAAAGGTAGAAGAATTCTAGAACTTGATGAAAATGAAGATATGCTTTAAAGGAGAAGACAATATCGAACTTACAGATGAAGACTATACACAACTTGAAAAGATCCAACATTCTTTCATGGTAAAAGTTCTAGAGAAAGTAAGGCTGGAAAGAAGATACATAAACATAAGTAAGGATATATATGACAAACCAACAGCTAACATTCTCCGAAATGGAGAACGACTTAAAGCAATCCCATTAAAACCAGGGATGAACCTGGGCTACTGTTATGGTTTGTATATGCTTTTCCCAGGGAGTGGCACTACTAGGAGGTGTGGCCTTGTTGGAGTAGGTGTGTCACTGTGGGTGTGGGCTTAAGACCTTCACCCGAGTTGCCTGGAAGTCAGTCTTCCACTAGCCGCCTTCAGATGAAGAGAGAGAACTCCCAGCTCCTCCTGCACCATGCCTGCCTGGATGCTGCCATGTTTCTGCCTTGATGACAATGAACTGAACCACTGAACCTGTAAGCCAGCCCCAATTAAATGTTGTCTTTTATAGAACTTGCATTGGTCATGGTGTCTGTTCACAGCAGTGAAACCCTAACTAAGACAGCTACCATGTCTACTTCTTTTCAAAATGGTCTTTGAATCACTAGCTAATGTAATATAGCAAAAGAAGGGAATTAAAGACAAATGGCAAAGAATATCAGATAATCCTTACGTGAAGATATTACATTATACAAATGGGGTCCCCAATATTACACCAGGTTACTGGAAATAATCAACAATCTTAACAACGTGGTATGAAAGAAAATCAGTTTAACAAAATCAATAACCTTTCCATACGCCACCAATAAACAGTGAAAATTGTGATCATGGATATACTGCCAATCCCAATAGCGTCAAAGAAAATATTTAGGAATAAAACTAATGAAGGAAGCAAAAGACCTCTAAAATAAAAATGTTAAAATTCTGAAGAGATTAAGACAAACACTAGAAAATTGAAATGCTGTGCTCATGAATAGGAAGAATTAATATAGTGAAAAATGACCATTCTAAGAAAAGTAACTTGTAGAGTCAGTGAAATCTCAACCAAAAGCTCTGGAACATTATAGCTGGCACACAAAAGCAAACATGTAGGACAAAAAGAACAAAATAAAATATCCAAAAATGAACAAATATGTACTGGCTGGTTTTGTGTGTCAACTTGACACAAGCTACACTTATCACAGAAAAAGGAACTTCCACTGAGGAAATACCTCCATTACCTCTAGCTGCAAGACCTTTTCTCAATTAGTGATAAAGGAGGGGAAGGGGCTATTGTGAGTGGTCTATTCCTGGTCCTGGCTTCTAAAAGAAGACAAGCTGAGAAAACCAGAGAAAGCAAGCCAGTAAGCAGCATTTCTCCTTGGCCTCTATATCAGCTCCTGTCTCCAGGTTCCTGCCCTTTATGAGTTCAAGTTCTGACTTCCTTTTTTGATAAAAGGCAATGTGGAAGTGCAAGATGAAAAATCCCTTTGCTACCCAACTTGCTTCTTGGTCATGATGTTTTGTGCAACAACAGAAACCCTGACAAAGAAAAAATTTAACTACAGTTATATGATATTTTAAAAAGATATTGAACATACACTGGAAAAGAGGTAGCATCTTCAACAGATGGTCCAAGGAAAGCTAGATGTCCTAGTGTATACTAATGAAATTAGACCTGTATCTATCATCTCACACAAAGAGTTGATCAAAGAAAACGCAGAAACTGGAAATGCTGAAATTGGTAAAAGAAAACTTGCACAGTGTCCTCCAAAATACAGGTATAGGAGCAATTAAGGTCAACACTTGACAAGTGGGACCTCACAAAACTAAAATGATTCTCTACTTCTAAGGAAAACTTGGAGAAGAAGCAGTCGTCAGAGAGGGAGAGGATTTAGGCAGCAATGTATCTAACAGAAAATTTGTGGCCAAAATATATAAATAACTTAATAAACAATGACCCAAGTAAAAAGAGCTATGGACCTAGACAGATGATTCTCAAAACATTTGATAAATATAGTTAAGAAATATATATTTTTTTTAAAGTTCATCAACTTTAGCAATTAAGAACATGCAAATCAAAGTAACATTACATTTTCATCTTACATGAGTCAGAATAGTAAAGATCATGAAAACAGATGACAACAAATGCTGCCCATGTTTAGGGAAAGGAGAACCTACTCAGTATTGATGTGATTGGATACTGGCTCAGCCACTAGTGTGAAGATCAGTGTGTATCAAACACTGACAAAACTCAAAATAAATCTACCACATGATCCATCTATACCACTCCTTGGCATGTGACCAAAGGACTCACCATCCTGCTCCGCAGCCATGTTTACTGCTGTTCTTTTCACAATAGCCAGGAAATGGGAAAAATGCAAGTGCCCCTTGACTGGTGACTAGACAATGAAAATGTGGTACTCATACATGATTGAATACTTGTCAGAAGTACAGAAAATTATCTCAGCTAGAAATTATCATGAGCGAGATATCCTATATCACGAATGGGAAAAGCTACATGGGCTCTCTCATATGTTGATGCCAGTTTTGAATCTTTTGATACATGTGCTTAACTTCAAGAATCCACCAAAGCCAAGCAACTAGTAAAAGGTAGCTTTCAAGGGAGAGGAGATAAAAGCCATATTGTGTGGAGAGAGGATAGAAGATGATAGACCAAGGAGGGTTGAGTTGAGTGAAGGTTAAGAGGGCAGGGTAGGGCAGGGCAGGGCAGGACAAGGGAGAGGATTAAAGTGAGCATAACACTGAAGATCTTTGAAAATGCTACATGGAAATCTACTTTTGCAGAAGCTTTCTAATATATCTACATATACAAATATACAAAATTTTAGATGGTTATTTTATAATGGGGAAACAATGTCCAAGTCAAGACAGCATAGGGTATCACATTAAAAGCCCTTTGTCGTGTATATGCTACCTCTTTTCAAGCTGTTGGTTAGTTCCATCTCATAGACTCATAAATATTATAAGCTATTGCTATTGTACTTGGTTATCCTCCAGAACTTGATGGTAAGATAAAAAACACTACATACTATAATCATAGATGATGGATAAATTAAACTGGTACCAGCTTAGAAGCCTTACCTCTATTATCTAGCTTTCATAGTTCTGAAAAGTGTGAAACACACTATGGAAGAAGGAAAGTAATGAACAGTCTCACCTGGCTGAGAACCCTGTGTGCTACAATATGGACTATCCTGGCAAGATATGCCTATTGTAGCAACAATGGCATGAATGATACTTTAGTAACCAACAACTTTCTGGTTTAAGATTCACTAGGAAATTCATGCCTAGCTCTCTTAACTGGGCAAAAATAAAATCATTGTCTGAATAGATCACAAGCTCTGGAACAAAACCTGCAATTATTCTGTTAAATTGATATAGTATTAAATTATCTAAGTACTTCTCTTTATACCTGCAGATTAGTACATGACAACCTTTATCAGAAAAGCCTCTTTTTGTAGGAAATGGTTGACTAGTTATTGGTCAACCTACAGAGAATAAGAGACTGTAGAGTGCTAATCTTTAATGGACATTCATTTCACAACCCTTTCTCCCAAGGACCATGGTTCATCATGGAAAAGGGAATAACAAGATTTTAAGAGCCATATATAATTGATGACTCCAGCAAAACTATTTTTTTGGATACAATCAAAAGGTTACACACATAAACTTACAGTGGTTTGGACTACATGCATGAGAACTTAACAAAATCTGGCTAGACAAATCTAAGCATGGATTGACAAAGGGGTCATAAAGACTCACCAGTAGCCAAGGAGCTATTGGCAACTGATAACTGCTGGGAAAGACTGAGTTAGCTTTCTTCAGCAATGTGGTTCCTGGGAGGCTACCTATACTCCACTAGATGGACTATTCCCAGATACATGTTGATAACACTGAGTGGACACAATGGACAAAAACAGCAACAAAAACAGTTGCAGTTGGGAGGGAATACTGAGACATCAGGATAATTTAAGGGGAGGGAATAAGAAATGAATTTGATAAAAACATATGCCTGTCCTAATTTATTGTTGTTTGTGTTTCATTTTGTTTTATCAACCTGCCACAAGCTATGGCGATCTGGGAAGAGGAAGCTCAGTTGAGAAAACGCCTTCTTTAGATTGGCCCATAAGCAAGATTGGCCATTTTCTTAATAGTTAATGTGGGAGGGCCTAGGTTGCACAAGAAAACAGGATAAGCAAGCTATTAAAAGCAAGCAAGTAAATGCCATTTTTTCTGTCTGTTGCTTCTATTCCCTTTTGAAGTTCCTGCCTTGAATTCCCTTTATGCTGGACTAAACATTGTGAGTTGGACAAATTATTTACTCCCTAGGTTTCTTTTGGTCATGGTCTTCATACCAGCAATAGAAACCCAAGACAGTGCTTATATGAAATTCTCAAACAGTAAAATAAATCATATACATCAAGTATCTCAATAAGTTTCTTGAAGGAACTAATTCTTGAAAGTAAAATTGTAAAATATTAACACCATTTTAGTAAAATAAATGTTTTTTAGTTAAACTGAGTTGTAGTATATTTCAGTAGATGTAATATAGGATGGGATATCCTCTAAAGTCAGCCTGTTTGGGATCTTGCATTATCTTATCCTTATGAGATAATATGAAATCATACAAGTAGACAAGTTGGTACCTCTGAATGAACTGTCCTAAAGAAATGATTGATCTAATAGATATTAGTATGTTCCAACTCCATGGAATTGAGGAGAAAAAAGTAATTCCAATTACTGAAATAAAAAGTTTTTTCTTTTGTGTTAAAATATTTTTGTTTCTTAAAGCTCAGCATTTTCCTTAATGAAAATTGATTTGTATGTACAATTGAATAATTGAAAGAGCAATCATGTGTTCAATCAGGACTTTAAAATGCACTATTTGGAGTCATTTAATATTGGTAATTAGAAAGGCAATGCACTCACCTCCTGAAAGGAAGTATGTGAGATCAATACAATAGGATTATAGCTTATAGGTTTATGGCTGTACTTTGAAGAGAATGATCATGAGAGAACATGGGAGATCAGCGTGAGAAAGTCTGGAACCTTGTAAAAATCTCTTTAGGAGAAAAAAAAAGCATTATGGGACTTGCCCTTGCCATTCCACAGTTGAGAAAATTAATGCCTCCATTGTAGAAGGGTGAACCAGAGTCCCAACAAGGTTGTCACACAGATTCTGCATATAGTAGCTACTAGAAAGTTTAACAATCATCTCAGGTTAGCAGCCTTTTTAAAATAAATAACCTGAAATAGTTATAATATCCTAAGGTTTTGGAACTTCCTAAAAACACAGCCAAAGGACGTCTACAGAAGAATAGTATTAACCCTGGACATAGCTTACTGTACCACCTGAAGCACCCTAAAGAAAAGCTCTACACATCAAACCACCCACAGTGTAAATGGCTAGAGATGCTGAGGTCCTTGTCAGGACAAGCATTCCCACAGTAGCAGCCATAAGTGCACCACAGTCTGAACTGGCCAGCACATGTACTCTGTCCTTATAAATGTTCATCGATTCTCTCCCCTGACAAAGCCTGCCTCTTGCTTTGAGTATCATGTGGCCTAAAAGCACTTATCCAAATCAAATGTCTGAAACTGCCTTGTATCTGTTAAAAAGACAAGTGTCACAAACTTGATGGCCACTACTGGTGCAGTTAGTATGAGAGAACCTTGTAATAAGCCAGTATTTAGAGTGTCTAAGGGAACCACATCACTTAACAGAGGCCGATCTCTCATTTTAAGAGCAATTTTTTCAGGTTATATGTGGGAGTTCCTTCAAGCTCTATGACTGTCATCAAGAAAATGAATCCTGAGAGGCAAGAAGGAAAATTCAGCTCAACCTGACTTAGTTGGTTCTGGTTCAGACCTCTAGAAAATCTGATACTATGTAGTTTACTATAAGCATATTTAAATAGGAGAGTAGTTAGAGGGTAGATTCCTAGTTGTAATACAATTACTGGTGCACAGGAGGCATAATGACACTGAAATGCTACTCAAAGTACGGGCCGTTTTCCTCCAAGAAGATGGTTTCTAGACATAAGCACCATGTATTAGCTTAAGAGCCTTGGGAAGGATCTGGTCATACAAAGAATGTAGAGGTCATTTTGATTATTACCATTCCTAGCTGGGGGAACTGGCTCTTCAGATAACACAGATTGCCAGGCTATTGGTCACCTCCTATTTCCATCCTTCTATGTGGAAAAGTCGGTCATACATATTTTCTTTTAAAAAGACAACACTTATACTTAACATTCCTGGTTGCTCTGGTGACTTGTGTGCACCAAGGGCTTTGTGTTTCCAACAGTGCTGTCTGCACCATAAGTGCTGGAATTATTAGAGCATACCCATACCTACATGGGCTACAAAGACAGTTGAGCATTTCAACTTTAATATAGTGCCCTAAAGCGCCTTAGTTATAGCCAAAAAAGCCACAGTTAGACTGTCCCATACTGTCCAGATGGAAATAAAGCCAGCAATACATAATAACCAAGATTCCTGGACATCTTCAGTAGAAAACCATTTTCTAGGAATTCCACAGGAAAAAGTCTATGAAAAATATGACGTACATTGCCTTAATAAGGATTTTCATTGCTGTGAAGAGGCACTATGACTAATGCAACTTTTATAAGGAAACTAATTAAGGATGGCTTAGAATTTCAGAGGTTCATTGTTATTATAGCAGGAAGTAGATCAGTGTGCAGACAGACATGGTGCTAGAAAAGCAGAGTTCTGCATATAGATGTGCAAGTAGCAGCAGGAGACTGAAATTGTTTTTACACTGAGCCTAGCTTGAGAATATAAGACCTCAAAACCTCATATCCACAGGGACATACTTCCTTTATCAAGGCCATACCTCCTCCAATAAGGCCATAACTCCTAATAGTGCCAGCCCCTATGGTCAAGCATTCAAACACATGGACCTATGGGGGCCAATCCTATTGAAACCGCCATATTCCACTCCCTGCCCCCATACACTTGTGGCCATACCATACATTTAGTCCAATTTCAAAAGTCTCCATAGACTATCACAGTT
The DNA here is from genome assembly GCA_964023405.1 of Apodemus agrarius. Classification (NCBI taxonomy): domain Eukaryota; kingdom Metazoa; phylum Chordata; class Mammalia; order Rodentia; family Muridae; genus Apodemus; species Apodemus agrarius. The sequence goes on along the minus strand of OZ030007.1, from coordinate 151,482,716 downwards.
CCAACAATGTTTAAAAGTTCAAAGTCTCTTCTGAGATTCATACAACCTTTTAACTGTAATCCCTTATAATGTCAAAATCACAATGTAGATCACAAAGATCCAGCATATCATGGCACAGGATATACATTAGCATTCCACCCAAACACAGGGAAGGCAGCACAGTGAGGAAATACTCACCAAAACAAGACTGAAAACCAACTGGGCAAACGCTAAATGTTGTGTGTCCTTCCTGCTGCCGAAGTGCTCTTCAGTGTTCTAACTGCTTTCATCTTTGAGGACTGCAACATACCTTTCTGTCTTGGGTTGTCACCACACTTTGTGAGCAGCTTTCTTCGTAGGTATTTCATGACTCTGGCATCTGTTGAAGTCTCTAAGGCAATTGAGGCTTCACCTTAATATCTTCTGTTGTTGCTGTTCTTGATGGTAAATCTCATGCTGCTGGCATCTCCAAAACGATGGTGTCTTGTTGCAACTGGTCTGCACTTTCACCAGTAGCCCCTCATAGACTCTTCATGGTGCTATGCCTCAACTGCTTTGCAGGACCCCTCCAACCTGGGCCTTCAACTAAACTGAAGCTGCCTCCTTCACCAGTGGCCTTTCCTGGCCTCTCACAGTGCCAACCCTCAGCTGCTCTCCAGGACCCCTTCATGCCTTCAAAACCAGAACCACCTGTGTGTCTCTCACAGATTATCAATTCCTTCTGCCATCCTAAGTTTCAGCCTTGGCTGCTTCACAGCAAGGCCTCAGTGTAGGGACACCCCTGACCAAATCATGACCTCAGCAGCTTTCTTTAGTCACAGAGGGAAATTCCATTCGTGATTCTAAAGCCAGAACCACATGACCAAAGCTTCCAAGTTCTGCTGCTTGCTGGATCTGGAACATGGCCCCCTGTGGAACAGTGGACCATACCAAAAGACAGACAACCTAGTAAGGTCAAACGGATTCAGGAACCCAGGCAATTCTCATAATTGAGAACAGTAGGCATTTAAATCTATTCCCAACCAGGTTCCTGTCCTGGAACATTGAGAGGGGTTAGAGAAAGGGCTGAAGTAGCTGAAGGGTTTTTGCAACCCCATAGGAAGAACAAAAACATCAACCATCCAGAACCCCCGGAGCTCCCAGGAACTACCACCAACCAAAGAGTACACATGGAGGGGCCCATGGCTCCAGCTGTATAAGTAGCTGAAGATGGCCTTGTTGAGCATCAATGGGAGGGGAGGCTCTTGGTCCTGTGATGGCTCAACTCCCCAGTGTAGAGGAATGCCAGGGCAAGGAGGCAGGAATGGGTGGGGGGATACCCTCATAGAAGCAGAGGGAAGGGAGATTGCATAGTGGGTTTCTAGGGGAGGGGGTGGGACCAGGAAAGGGGATAATGTTTGAAATGCAAATAAAAATAATAATAAAATAAAATCTTTAATTTTTTAAAAAAAGTACAGATGAGAATGAGATGACTTCATTCATCTCATTCTGGGTAGAGGAAAAGACAGGCAATATTGTCTAATTGACAAGATCTAGAATCACCATGGAGATATACTTCTGGAGGAAAACCATGATTGCAAAGGATGCTTTAGATTAAGTTAATAGAGGTAGGAGGGCCTATCTGTGTTTTAATTCTCAACTTGACAATCTAAAATCATCTGGAAAGAGAGTCTAAATGGGTGATTGTCTAGATTAGATTGCCCTGTGATATATCTGCGGTGATTGTCTTAATTTTGTTAATTATGATCCCTGGCCATTTGAACTCAAGATCAGTGCAAACAAAACACTTCCTATTTTTATTGTTAAGGCAAGCATGTAAATATCATGAGGTGACATTAGCTTAAGTAAATACAAGTACATCAAGGGAATACAATGGCTGTTAGGTCTTACTTTTGATCATATGAAAAAAGCCAAGAATATTCTTCACAGGCCTTTGTCTTTCCCAGAGAAATAGTGTGGACGTGCTGGGATGTTCCCTCTATGTTCTTGCTTTCAAGGGCATTCACATAACATTGTTTATGTAATTCTTTCTAGATGGCTATCTTGTAAGAAGAGCAATCTGAACTTGTTCACATTTGTAGTTCATAGTAAGTTCACGGCTTCCTTACACAGCCTCCCACAGTCTTCAGTACAGCTTTTTAAAATCTGGTTTGAACCTTCCTTGACTCCACAAATTCTTGCACTTTTTATGCCTACCAATATCATCATGTAGAGGATCCAAGATCTGCCTTCAGCTTGAGCAATACAAAGGTCTCTGAGAGGAGAGCTCCATTGGCTCTTTTACGTTCTAGCTGCCTGGAATGGCTGTACACAGCTAAATGAATCCTAAGGAAACACTTTCTACGTTGACCCTATGCAAGCAAGGTGGCGTGTATGCTCTCCCTCCTTAAGGGAAAGTATTTCCAATGAGTTTCTTCTTTTACTCTCTTGAGTCTCTGGTGAATGCCATCTGAACAATTCCTGAAATGCCCTCAAAGCATCTATCCTCTTTCCCATTCAAAATATTTTATGAGACTAATCTCTTCAACAAACCCCCTTTTCTGTAGCCCCATCTTTATATATATATGTATATGTGTGTGTGTGTGTGTGTGTGTGTGTGTGTGTGTGTTTCTGATTAAAGCACAAGTTTATAAACCTTTGTGTTTTGGACTCATTAATTCTGGCTAGCAGCAGGCAAGAATAAATATGAAATAGCTTGAATACGCCATTGCTTTAAATTTTTCTATCAGACTAATCAGTACATCACTTTGAAATTTAGCCTCTCATTAAGGTTTAGAGCATCAACAAGATATAGACTGTTCTTTGGCACATGATAACATGAACGGTCTTTAGTTGAATTCCTAACATAAGTATCATTCTTTCCTGAAACCTCATGAGCCTGGTCTTCTGATAATATCTTCTGATTCTCACTAGAATTGATCTTTAAGCTTTGCCTAAAACATCACAGTCTTTCTGTAGCCCTTCCACTAACATTTCTAATTCCTCCTTCACAGAGTTTCCAAAATTTAGGAACTATATGGCCAAGCTTTGTGTCAGAAATAATCCCTGATGTGACATTTGTATAATACTTGACTTCTCAAAGCTGATACCAAGATGCCTGATATAAAATGTTAAAGGAACAAAAGCTTTCACGGGCTTAGTTCCATAATTCCTGCTCAGGAATTGTGGGCCCATGCTGAGGCAGAACAAGGCTGAAGACCACATAGCATGGGGTGAGCTTAACTGTGGCATACGGGATGGTGCAAGTAGTAGCTCGTGTTAAAACGAAAGATCTGAGAGACAGAAAAAGAGAGGCCCAGAATGGGATAAAATCCTAAAAAATACACCTCCACCTCTAGCAAATGTCTCCATTAGGCCTCCTCCATTAGGTCTCATCTGTTCAATGTTTTAGAACTCTTAAAACAGCACCACAGGTAGTATTCAAACTTCCAGTATTTTAGTCTTTTGAGGGGAATACTTCCTATCTAAACCATAACACCCAATTTAGATAGAGTCATAGTAACCAAAACTTATTACAAAAACACAGACCAAGAGATAGGACAGAGATGCCAGAAACAAACACAAGAAAAGTCAAAATATACATCGGAGGTATAATAAGGTACAAATGGTGCTTTGAATGTACACTGCAAAACACTGGCATTTGACTGCTTTCTCTGGTGCTGCACTAAAATCAAATTGTGGTTATTTGAATGACAATGTCCCCCATAGGCTCCCAAGTTTGATTACTGGTTACCCATTGGAAGAACTCCTTGAGAAGGACTGAGAATGTGGTCCTTTTTGAATAAAGTATGTCACTTGGGACAGGCTTTGAAGTTTCAACGGATGAGTGCCATTCCCAATAAAGAGAAAAAGCAAGGAGAAAGGAGACAGGAGGAGGGAAGAGGAAGATAGGGAAGGTTTAGACAGGAATGGAAAGGAGAAAGACAGAAAAATAGTCTGCTGTCTCTAGCTAAACAGCCAGCGGACAGGGAAACTGAAAACTCAAAACACTTTTATGTGACAACCACTGTACTCTAGCCCAGGGTCACAGAAAACGCATGTCCTATTGTGCTCATGTCTCCAAAGGCCCAGCAAATGTCAGAGTCACTGCTAAGCTCTAGAGAAGCACTTCAACATTTCCATATGAAGGCATCAGAAAACACCATAGAAGAAGCCAAAGCGTTCATCTTCATTAGGTTTAACAAGGGCTCTTTCAACTATCTGCTCTACTAAGGCCAGTAGGGTAATATCAGCAGCTGCCAAGAACAGCCACTTCTCCCTCCTCCTCCTCCTCCTCCTCCTCCTCCTCCTCCTCCTCCTCCTCCTCCTCCTCCTCCTCCTCCTCCTCCTCTCTCTCTCTCTCTCTCTCTCTCTCTCTCTCTCTCCCTCTCTCTCTCTCTCTCTCTCTCTCTCTCTCTCTCTCTCTCTCTCTCTCTCTCTCTCTCTCTCTCTCTCTCTCCCAGAGAAGTCCCAAAATCAGAATGGCTACCCTTGAGCACCAGTATCAAGGATTTCCAGACCTTCAAGCGTCACTGGAGGGCAACTGGGAACTTCCAAGCTTCCAGGACGTATGATGCAAGACACCGAAAACATCTAAGTGTTTTATTGGAAATCATTCATCATTCCAATAATCAAAATGATGTCAAAAGGAGTAAACAAAATCTCTCTCTCTCTCTCTCTCTCTCTCTCTCTCTCTCTCTCTCTCTCTCTCTCTCTCCCAGAGAAGTTCCAAAATCAGAATGGGTACCCTTGAGCACCAGTATCAAGGATTTCCAGACCTTCAAGCGTCACTGGAGGGCAACCGGGAACTTCTGAGCTTCCACCACCCAGGGACGTATGATGCAAGACACCGAAAACATCTAAGTGTTTTATTGGAAATCATTCATCATTCCAATAATCAAAATGATGTCAAAAGGAGTAAACAAAATCCAGGACTAAAATAAGACAAATATGAGAACTACCAGTCATTGTGCAACTATTGCAGTGAATGACAAACACACCCTTAAAAAGTATGAGAACAAGAGTATACCCAGATACTAAAACCAGGAAGCTTAAATGAAAAGTTTAGAACTTCGAAACTCAGTAAGCAAAATACTTAAAAACTCAACAAATGGGATCAGGACAAAATTAGCGGAGTACAAGAGAGAACAAAACATTTCACTGAATCTAAACCACAGAGAAAAATAGTAATTAAAAAGCAAGTTTATTAGGCTTGTGAGACTACACAGTAAGAAACAGTGACTTTCATGTCATTGGAAACCATGAAAGGTGGGAAATAAGATGAAAAGCATCCGAGATGTGACTCATAGATCTCCTAAAGGGTGAAAGAGAGCAGGGACCTTCAGAACGAGCATCTCCCAGCAGAGTTGCAGAGTGGAAGACTAGAAGCAGGAGGACACATTAGCATTGCTTCAGAATAACTAGGGATGAAGAAAAAAACAAAATTCAAAGCAGCATGAAAACAAACAATTTGTTTACACGGAAATAAAACCAATTGGAATGACATGAGACACTATCAGAAACCCCCGAGGATCAGAAGCAAGTGGCAGAGATTTCAGGTGCTAAGAAATGAACAACTTTTAACCCAGGATTTTAGTGTTATCCCAAGTGTCTCTCAGAAAGGGAAGAACTCAGATAAAATATAAGAAATGATATTTATTTCTAAAAGGAATCTATGGAAGTTTTCCATAGTACTTTATGAAGCCAGGAGACTGTTAACCTGAGCACAGAGTGACCCAAGAATCTGGGTATGCTTTTCTGCAAAATCATTTCTGATAGCTAAAGAAAACTCTCAGCAATTTTTGGTGTGGTTGTAAATATATTTTATTTATTGGGGGTTGTTTGTTGTTGTATTGGGCTTTTGTTGCTTGAAAAAGAACTTAAAGGTTGGGTGGATAATGACTGGATTGGATCTCGAGGGATTTGGGGGAGGGGAAGAATATATTCAAAATATATCTGAGTTTTTAAAACTGTTTTAGATAAGAAAAATATAACAGCAATATTTTTAAGTAAATGAAAGTTGGGAAAATAAAGTAAATAATATAAAAATTAATTCAGCGGTGGATGGAGGGTAAAGGTAAAGAAAAAGGTGAAATTCTGAACCTAAATTGTTGCTTTCGGTTTTTTTATAGAGCACAAACAATATAATCCATAGACAGCACTATGTAAAAGGCTCACATTGTTACAAAAATGGAGCAAGCTGTCCACTGCGTGAGATGCCGCAAGGCCAGGAGCAGGGCTTCCTCTGAGTCTAAAGGCCACAGAATCAGAGAAGGCAGAAAGGAGATCTCTCTGCTCTTAGGTTTTAATCGTTCCCTGGCATAATGAATCACCAAATTAAATGTTGGGGAGCTCATTGATGTTATTCAAGCTCTTACACCATACAGTAACTGGCCAGATGAATATGGAGTTTAGCCACCATAGCCTTCATAGCCACATAGCAGTCAATTAACTGCTGGTGTTTTTTGTGGCCAGCTGGCCAGCTACTATGAAGTAAGCAAAGAGGCTCTATACCTCACTTCTGCCTTCTTTAAATACTCCTGGGGCAGGCCATGCTGGTTGTAGAGCTCAGAACATGCTTTGATATGGGGACCTGTGAATCAATGTTGCTTGGTTTTTCTCTTTCATCCTGTTTTTCTTTCTGTAAATAAATGCTATTAACATTAATTGGTTTAAAAAATTACCTTTTACCTATTAGACTGACAGGTTATATATAGACCACTATAAAAGCTATACATGGTGGCATAATAGAAAATAAGTCCACTTAACTGATGAATTGGATTTGAATTATTAAACAGTTAAAAAACATCTCAAAAAAAAACACATCTCAACACAGTGACCCATGACAATGGTTCACCAATGATTCCTCAACCACATGCTGTCTAGAACAATTTAAATATGACAATATAGTCAATCTGCACACAAAGCAGAAATGCCGTGTTTTAACTTAAATGGGAGAGTAAAGTTAAAAACTAGCCTTGAGAAACATGAGTGTTATAGAAAGACAAAGGGCCTAGCACACCAAGAGAACACAACACTGTGTACCCAGGCCAGAACTGAACTGAAAAACTGACAGAATTGAGGGAGAAATAACAAATCTACAACCCTCTCAAAAACTGACTGAGCCACTACACTGCCAGCCAGTAGATTAGAACATGATATCTAAAAAAAGAACTTGATATCAACAATAGAAGACCTTCTGGGGGAATCACCATCCCTGACCTCAAGGCTGTACTACAGAGCAATAGTGATAAAAACTGCACGGTACTGGTACAGGTAGGTAGATGAATGTAATAAAAATTGAAAACCCAGAAATGAATCCACAAGCCTATGGTCACTTAATCTTTGGAGCTGAACCATCCAGTGGAAAATCGATAGCATTTTCAACAAGTGGAGCTGGTTTAACTGGCTGTCAACATGTAGAAAAATGCAAATTGATCCACTTATCTCCCTATAGAAAGCTCAAGTCCGCTGGAGAACATCATCCTACGTGAGGTAACCCAGTCTCAAAAGAACACTCATGGTATGCACTCACTGATAATTGGATATTAGCCTAGAAACTTGGAATACCCAAGACACAATCCACATATCAAATGATGTCCAAGAAGAAGGAAGGAGAGGCCCCTGGTTCTGGAAAGGCTCAGTAAAGCAGTGAAGGGGAATACCAGAACAGGGAAATGGGAAGGGGTGGATGGGGGAACAGGGGGAGGGAAAAGGGCTTATGGGACTTTGGGGGAGGGGGAAGCCAGGAAAGGGGAAATCATTTGAAATGTAAATAAAGAAGATATCAGAACATGCAGAAGGATGCAAATTGACCCAATCTTATCTCTTTGCACTAAGCTCAACTCCAAAGGGATCAAGGACCTCCATATAAAACCAGAAAAACTGAATCATCTAATAGAAGAGAAAGTGGGGAAAAGCCTCAAACAAATGGGCGTAGGGAAAATTTTCCTGAAGAGAACACCAATAGCTTATCCTCTAAGATCAGGAATTGACAAATGGGACTTTATAAAATTGCAAAGCTTCATACTCAAGGCATAATTAGCAAGTGAAAATATTCCCAAGAAGAAGGAAGGAGAGGACCCTGGTCCTGAAAAGGTCCTGGATCCTGTTTTGTAGGAGAGTACGAGAACAGAGAAATGGTGGCGGTGTGTCTGTGTCTGTGTCTGTGTGTGTGTGTGTGTGTGTGTGTGTGTGTGTGTGTGTGTGTGAGAGAGAGAGAGAGAGAGAGAGAGAGAGAGAGAGAGAGAGAGAGATTGGGGAATAGGCGAGGGGGGTGCGTGGGGGGGGAAGAGGACTTATGGGACATATGGTGAGGGGAAAGCCTTTGGAATGTAAACAAAGAATATAGAAAAAAATTGCAAAGTTCCTGCAAGGCAAAGGACACTCCAACAGGACAAAACGGCAACCAAAGATTGGGAAAGCTTTTTACCAATCCTACATCCAACAGAGGACTAGCTCATAGTGAGCAGGAAGGAGACAGAAGAAGGGAGGGAGAGAGAGAGAGGATGGGGAAGGGAGGAGGGAGAGGGAGACACTGGTCAGGGGAGGTTGATTGATTAAAACTTTCAAGTTTCTGCTACATTATGCCCCAAACTGGTACTAAGTTAGCTGGGGCCCTGAGCTTCAACACAGAAGTCTGTATGGTCGATTGTATCTTCATAACATAACACCTAGAAGTAGTTCAGAAACATCCCCAGTGTTACTCATCTAGTGTAGCGGGGAAATATTTAAAAAGAACCTCCCTGCCAACTCTCTGCAGCAGACAATGCTTCCAATCCCGGCAGGGTCACCTTGACCCAAGCTCCCGGGCAGTCCTGCCCACCGGGCCATCTCTCCAGAGGAGGTCCTGGGCTACTGGTGTTTAAACCACTTCCACCCAGCACCCACTCATCCCAATTACCTAGTAAAGCATAACTTAAATAGTTAACCAATTATATTTATGTATAGGAAACTCCCAATTACAATATGCCAGTTTACAATGATTAGTTTTCTCCCAATTTTCTCACCTTTGGATAGATTAACGTCTGCCGACCTAGCTCCTTAAGACCTGCAGCCCTCTCTCCCTCTCTCCCAGCTCTGCTTGCTCTTGCATACTATCTCTGACCTCCCAGCCCTTAGCTTCACCTCCTCTTTCCTCTCCAGTCATAAGCCTCTCGCTGCCTCAATGTCATTGGATAGGAAATAAGTTGCAACAATCTCGACTTCTCCGGGACCTCCTTCAACTTTTCTGTATCCAGGGCATACTCCCTGGCCATCTTCCCAAGGACTCCTTCCTGATCTGTTCTCCCTTCCTTAACAAACTTCGGGTTCTGAGCTAGCTGCTATATCACCAGCTCACACTTAGAGCGAGCTGAAACTGCCTTGGGTGCTAGAAAAGAAGCCACACAATGATTAATCTCATTCCAATAAAGAACTGATGGGCATTTCCATTTTTACAAGCAAATTTGAAGTGTTGTGAAATTCTAGGCTTGGGGGAGAATTTTGTTTCCGGAGAAGGGTCGGAGATGAGTAAGTAGGTTAGAAAGATCTTTCCCTGGTATGATAAACTTGGCACAAGTCTTGCTGAAATCTTACATAGTGTGTGTAATGCTATTTTTATCATCATTTTGATTTTGTATAGTAACAGTTTCAGGCTTTTTACTTATTTCTAAACTGGAGATTTGCGTTCTTCTTGTTGTTATTATTGTTCTTGTATCATCTGTACCCAACCCTGCACCCTTTGCAAATGTATTGCTCATCCTTATCTTTCTCCAAAGATTTATTAATTTTACTAATTATGTGAGTACCCTGAAGAGGGCAATAGATCCCACTGCCAATGGTTGTAAGCCATCATGTAGTTGCTGGGAATTGAACTCAGGACCTCTGGAAGGGCAGTCAGTGCTCTTAACCCCTGAGCCATCTCTCCAGCCCCTCATCCTTAACTCTCAAGAGACACTCATATGTCTCTCAAGGATATTCTAAACCTGAAAGCCACTCATAGTTTAGCATTATATCATCTATATAACAAAGCGTTTTTACATAGGATGGGTAGGATAACAAAAGCTTGTAAAAATCTGGATAAAGTGTTTTTAAAATTCTTTTTTACCTGTTACCAATTCCAAGTATTGATTGGGTGATCCCAGCCATTTGAAAGTAAGGAGATATTAATACAAAATGTTCAAAAGGTCCACTATAGTGTGAAAAGTTTCCATCCACTTGTATCAGTGGCCTGTCTTCCCCATCCTGGGGCACTTTTATGAAACCTCCCTCATTTTCTTCACCACTCATAAACTCATGACTAGCTTCAACTAACTCCCAAACCAGGAATTCAACCTGGATAGTGCTGCTGCATTCACCTGGCTGTCAAGGCTGAATTCATCCCGTGCCTGAAACTGGTGAACCCTTGGCTGATATTACAAAGGAGCTACAGTCGATTGATGACTCTCCATGGATACACTTGGCTTCTGAAAAGATTCCTGGTTGGGTGTTCAAATTTTCATAACCTCCAAAGACGAGCCTTGGCTTTGTCAGGGATAGAGAGGAGGGGTATGTGGGAGAGGTGAAGGAAAGAACTCAAAATCAGATCATGAGTTGCAAGGTGATAGCATTATGTTCTGCTCGAGACAGTTCCAGATTTCTCTCTCTCTCTCTCTCTCTCTCTCTCTCTCTCTCTCTCTCTCTCTCTCTCTCTCTCTCTCTCTCTCTCTCCTGATCATGACAGCTTTCTCGTGCTTTTCTAAAACTCTGGATAGCTCATGTATTTTCTGACCAAACTCAGAAAAGCTGCTGTAAAAAAAACTTGAATTTTCTGACCAAGTCAGAAATCCTGTTAGAAAAATTCTAAAAGTATTTCTTGGGTTTTCTGATCCAAATTAGGAAACCAGAAAGCATTCTAAAGGAGCTGTGTTCATTCTTCAGACACCTTTCTCTCTGGATAGCTGCTAGAACTATGTTCACTCTGTAGATATTTCCAACCAAAATCAGAACTCCTGTTAGAAAAAAATTCGTAAAGAGCTGTGTTTGCTTTCCAGAGATCTCCAGACATCTTAGCTCTTGCTAGGAAAAGTGCTAAAACAAAAAAACAAAAAAAACAAAACAAGAAACCCCCAAAACCCCACGTTCTATTGCTCTCTGCTAGGTCATCTCATGAAGATCAAAAGCTCAGTTTTCATCTATAATTTAGTTATAATCGATTCAGTCATTTACTGCAGGTTCCCTGTCAACCATCCCATTAATCAGCGTCCCATGATCCCAGCCCTTCAATTCTTAGAAAGAGACAGCAAGTACAAGAACAGACAATAAGAAAGCTGGTGGACAATACCCTGGAATTCCCATTCCTTTCATACCTGGGCCTGGAACAAAACTCCCCCAGTCCCAGACTAATCTTGATCTAAGGAATCTGCCCACCCCTGTATCTGCCCCTGTATCTACCTATCACTGTATCTTTCTGACAAGCTGGTTCACGGTGCAGCTGCCCTGATCTTTTAGATCTGTGAAGCTCCTTATACAATTCATATTGCATCTTTATATTGCATAGCTGAGAAATTATATATTTTTGATTCATGTTTTCAGAGTTCTTTTCCACAGTCTTAAGGGCTCTTCTGCAGGTCATAGTATTCTACCATTTTATTGAGATATTAGACATAACCTCACCTTGAGGACTACTGCCATCTTTGATTATCAGGAAATCATTAATTGCATGATAGAACATTCCACTGAAGGAGAAACATAAAGTGTGTGTGTGTGTGTGTGTGTGTGTGTGTGTGTGTGTGTATTCTACAAATAAGCCTTACATTACAACAACCACAGAAACTCATAGAAGCCCCTGCCCTTCTGGCTCTGTTCCAAGGGCAGGAATCATGTCACACTGTCCCCGCCATGGCCAAGAAGGACTCAACACATAACTAGAAGAAAAATGTATGCAGTATACATAGGGAAGGGACACGCATCCTTAGTCAACTGCAATCCTTTTCATCTGAATTACTCCATCCCCATATCCACTTAGATGCTCATTGCCTATGTGGTTTTAGGGGTCACCAGAAACCAAGGCCATCCCTGGTTTCACACCCAATATTCTAAGAACCAAGCACCGATAAGTTTTCAAGTTGGCATGGGAAGTCCAGTCACTCCACATGGTTCTCACCTGAAGGCACTCCTGGACAGCATGTTAGGAAATTGGCTGTCACACTTCCCAAGGACAAGTGCTCCTTTCCCCAACAAAGCCTGGCCCAACGAGGCTCACTGTTATCTTCCCAGCCATCTGTCTCTGCCTACCACTAGGGTGACACACTAGGGTGACAACTGCTCACGACCATGTCCAACTTAAAAAAAAATGTGGGTGATGTAAGCCAAGTCCTTATGTTTAGTGACTGAGCTATTTTCATAGCTCTATAGTTTCTTTATTTGTTCAAGTGTTGCTGGGCTTCAGGGTGACTCCATTCCTTGGCTATTATTAATTCTACAGCAGTAGGCATCCGGTACACGTTTGTGGCATAGTCCTGTTAGTAGACAATCAGGACTATATAGTCATTGCGTTTTCTGGTTTGTTGAGGAGCCCCATCCTGATTTCCATAATGGTTGTTGTAGCTACACCATCTGCACTGTTCCAAGGTTCCACTTTACCCACATTCTGGACAGCATTTGTGGTTTTTGTTTTCTTGACAACAATCATTTTTTTAAATTTTATTAAATATTTGCTTTATTACATTTCAAATGGTATCTGCTTTCCTTGTTACCGTTCTGAAAACCTCCATCCCATCTCCCTTTGCCCTACTTACCAATGCCCCCCCACACACTTTCCTGACCTGGCATTCCCCTACAATGGTGCATCAATCCTTTACAGGACCAATGGCCTCTCCTCTCATTGATGTCTGAAAAGGTCATCTTATGCTACATACGTAGCTAGAGCCGGGGGTCCCTCCATGTGTACTCTTTGGTGGGTGGTTTAGTCCCTGGGTGCTCTGGAGGTACTGGTTGGTACATATTATTGTTCCTCCTGCAGGGCTGCAAGCCTCTCCAGCTCCTTTGGTCCTTTCTCTTAACTGTTCCCTATGGGAACCCTATTGGGAACCCTATGCTCAGTCTATTTGTTGGTTCTGAGACATGGGTATTTTGATCCATCTTCTAAGAAGGATTAAAGTATCTACACTTTGGTCTTCCTTCTTCTTGAGCTTCATGTGGCCTGTGGGTTGTATCTTGGGTATTCTGATCTTTTGGGCTAATATCTACTTATCAGCCAGTGTATACTACGTGTGTTCTTTTGTGATTGGGTTACCTCACTCAGGATGATATTTTCTAGTTCCATCCATTTTCCTAAGAATTTCATGAGTTCATTGTTTTTAATAGCTGAGTAGTACTCCATTGTGTAAATGTACATTTTCTGTAGACATACCAGAGTGATATAGAGGGCATGAGGTCCATGTGATTACAGATAGCACTAGAGAAACAAAACTTGTTGGACACACAGGCATTTTTCTTCAACAGAAGAAATTGTCACCTGTTACCTGGAAGGCTGAAGTGGATGCTGCTTAATAACCTGGTGACTTTTTGCTATTCTATGGAGCAAACACTCACCTGAATTTCCTTTATTCTGAGCACTGTTTCACAGTCAATAGAACCCATCATTATGAAAGAGATTCTATGTACTTTGCAAAAGAGTTTGATATTATGTTTATTATAAAACCCATCTTCACTTATACTGAACATTGTATCTCAATCAGTAGAATTTTTCCTCCTGCTTATTACAAACATGTTCTTCCCAGGTGCTTATCCTGAGCACTACTTCTGTCAATAGAGCCCATTTCTGTAACAGAGATCAGGTGCTTGACAAAGGACATATATTTCGCAAGTGAATTTCAGTGCCCTAAACTTGATTGTGAAAATTGTCACAAGGAAACTCTTTCCCAATGTTTTACTGTGTTTAAACATGTAAAAGCTAAACTGCTTGGGGCCAGACTCCAGGAGTTTGAAACAGCCTGACTGTTCACTGTTCAGCTGCACTGAAACAGGTTAAATTCTTATCCCATTTGAACCTTTTCCTGCTGCCCAACAAGCTTGCAGAAAGAGAAAGCGATGGAATCTCAATACTGTTTTAAGTTCCTGTGCTTGTTAAAGATCTTGAACATGTTTTCATATATTATTGGCCATTTGTATTTGTTTCTTTGAGAGGTGCAAATAAAATTTATTGGCATACTTATGAATTAAATTCTTTTTAGTGTTTAGTTTTTGAGTGCTTTATAAATTCTAGATGCCAATTCTCTTGCCAAATGTATAGTATGAGTTCTATTTATAATATATATATTAATTTCCCAGAGTTTTACTTTTCTTTGCTTATTTATTTTAATGAGCTGACAGTAATAGTGAATTTTACAATAATAAAAGGGAATAGTCAAAACTTCTATGAGAATGTTTTATTTTGTTTTGTTTCTCCTTTTTGCGATGCCTAACACTAATAAGAAATTCTGATCAAAATCCAGGACACCTAAGCAATTTTCCTGGCAATTTTACATTTTTAAGCTTTTTGTTTGTTTGTTTAATGCTTTTGAGGCAGTAGGTCCTCGGAGAATGAAAACTGTAAAAGAGGTGGATGAAGTCTTATGCAATGGCCAAGTTTATTCTGAGCATCAGACAATTTATACTTGGAGGGTGGGAGGGGGGATCCAGGAAAGGGAAATCATTTGAAATGTAAATAAAGAATATATCAAATAAAAAATCCAGAAAAAATGTGCAACATGCGTAAACAGTACAATAGCAATGACAAATGACACAAACAAGAAACATGTTCTTCCATACAATGATAATATTCACTTGTAAAGAATAATCTAAAGGGAACTCATTCCTACCTGCTACACATGGGAAGGGCACAGAAACATAATCCAAGAAAATTTCATGTTCTGAAAAAATTAAGGGTCTTGGAGTTTTCTCAAAGGCACTCTGAAATCTCCTCACACAACTCCATTCCTGGCACATGTTCCAACACTTTTCTTCAATTAAACAAGTGTTTACTGGATTGTTTCTCTCTTAAGCCATAATAACTTTCCAATATCTTTTGTTCACTGACATTGTAGTGTTATTATGCCACTACTCTAATTCCTTTTCAAACAGTGAGAGGTGGAGTGTTTATGTGTGTCCTTTCCAAAACTTACATGGAGATTTAACTGCCATTAAAGATAAAGGTAGAAATATTTAAGAGGCAATTAAGAGGTTCGTGAGGGCTGTGCTCTTAGGGGCTACCTAGTGCCATTTAAAGAGGACGTTGATCTTCTATGATGTGAGGTGCAGCTCCCTGCATTCTGGAGAACACAACATTTAAAGTGCCTTCTACAGGTTAGAGGATAGCTTCTCCCCAGACACCATGGCTACTGCTACTCGCTTTGTCATTTCCCAAACTTGAGAATTGCGAAAGGTTTATTTCTATTCTTTTAATGTAAGAGATTGTATCACTCTATTATAACCACACGGAAAGACTAAGATGGGGGAAAAGATTGGCTTACCAAAAAAATGTCCACAGGGTCTTGGTTAGGGTTCATTGCTGAGAAGAGACCTAATGACCAAGGCAACTCATAAAGGACAACATTTAATTCAGGCTGGGTTACAATTTCAGACATTTGGTCTATTAGCCCTTGGGAGGAAGCATGGTAGTGTATAGGCAGACAAGGTGCTGGAGAGCTGAGAGTTCTACATCTTGATAGGAATGCAGCCAGGAGGAGACTGAATCCAGATTAGGCAGAGCTTGAATGTATAGACCACCATGGAGCCCAACCCTACAGTGACATACTTCCTCCAATAAGGCCAAGCCTCCTAATAGTGTCGCTCCCTGGGGACCAAGCAATCAAACATAATAGTCTATGGGGGCCATACCTATGTAAACCGCCACACCCAGTTCTGATGGATAGAGAACTCAGAGTATATCAAGAGACTTGAACATGGCATTATAAGACATGATTTTTCTAGAAAGTTTTGCATGTTGTAATACCATAGACCATGAAAACAGAATAATGTGATTTTCACCATCTTTTGAGTGGTTTTAGAATGGTCTGACTTAAAATGTCAACTATATAATATGAACAATCATATAAATTAAAGTAACATTATTCATGCATAATTTAAATGCATATATGTATATATCTTTATATATGTGTATATATAGATATATAGAGAGAAATATATGTATATATTTCTTTTTCGTGGATAAGTAGAGGCTCTTGGTGTTCACTATTTCTTCTAAAATGATTGATTTCTACATTGCTTCACCCAAAATCACAGGAAAATATACTAAACAAACTATACTAAACAAAAAGTGAGAATTCTGAACCCAAAGATCTCCTAAAAGCATGACCGACCTTTAGAGCTCAGTAGAGACAAACACTGCTTGACAAGGTGCATCATAGGAAAGTAGGACACCAAGAACCAGGCACGTTCTGGAGCAGCTGGAAGGAGGCCTGGTCAGATGCCTCCATGACAGACTGGCACAGAAGGTCAAGTGTCAATCTAAGGTAACCTTGGCTATGAATCAGATGTGACATACTATGTAACATAAAATGCTAAGGACAGAGAAAGCATAGCATAGCTTCTAGAGAGGGCTTCAAATTAAGAAATACGGTATTAGTTCAATGTCTGAAATGAATTGTTATTGGTAAACATGGAAAGTACAGAGTGAGCACACAGCTTCTGTTTAAAGTCAATTTCTGCATTCCCAGAATCACTGAAATGGTCAATGAGAGGAGCCCTTGCCTGACCCTACCGAGATCCATAGATAAAAACCTGAAGACTAAGCATCTAACAAAGAACATCAAAATATAAAACACTTCATACCCACGGGGCACAGCAAAACGAGGGCTCTCACTAATTACTTGGACCCCTGCTCTCCCACAGTTCCTCCGCACCATTTCATTCACCGTAGATGCTCTTAGGACACAATAGTAGATGCTACAAGCTACAGGACCTGATAACTAATTGAATACTTTCCTATATAATGTGCTTTACAGTGAGACTGTCACTTAGATGCGTGCCAGACTGTAAATGATACCTCTTCAGATGTTAATGTGAAAAACAGTTTTAATAATTCTGAAAATTATGACAGCTCTTAATTATAATAAAAAAATTACATCATTGGCATTAAATAAGTTTATGTGACTATGGTTATGCATTATGGAGTGTGTTTTCAAGGAGAACTGGATGATATGCGTAGTTATTGTATGAGAGAGGAAAAACAAAAGGAAAGAGAGCAAAAAAATGATAGAAAGCAACATTCTGTAGCAGTTATGTCAGACTAATAGGTTCAGACTAAGAAAAGCAAAGCCATGTTTCTCATGACTCAGTGAATCCCATTCAGACGTCAATTCATAGTAGAAACCTGTCGTGGACACTGCCACCTTCAGTGCACCCCTCTGTCTTTTTCATAGTAGGAAAAACACTTTTGCTCAGTAAAGCAACATTATTACTTATTCCCATAGCAGAGTATTATGCTGTGTGTATCCCTGGGACAGCAACACATGCAACCCAGAGACAGATGAGCTTAGCGGCTTATCTAATTGCATCTACTTTCAGAGCAATCTAGAGCGAAGACACAAGTGGACAAAACATTTGCGGCTATCTCATGCAGTGGACGTGGTCCTACAACGATGTGGGTGAATTAAGTATAACACAATTCCTAAAAGTTCATCTTGCCATTCGGTTTTTAAAATGTACACTTTTCCATCTGGATCTGAAGGCTGTTCCACAAGAGGAATCTATACCCAGTAGTTTAAATCTTGTCAAGAGCTCACTGTTTGGAAAGTCATAGGCCCTGGTGAGAAAACTTCTGCTGCTGTTTTCTCCACGGACATGCTGCAAACAGCGTACTCGGTATCTGTGTTCAGACTCTGATCTGTGGGTCTTTTGCCCTCTAAGGTGGACAACAATGCATAGAGAGTCTTAACAGTTGGTCAAAGGGCAGAGAATAAAATCCCTGATAAATGCTCGGCCCCAAGTGGCATATCTGTATGAGCTCCCAGCCCAAGGCTTAGAGAATATTATGGGGAGAGAGGCAGAAAGAAGAGAGCGGAGGATGTGGGCAAGTCCTGTGCTGTCTGCTGGACAGGGCAGGCTGCCATACCTCACAGCAGCTCTGCTTACCTGCATACGATCAAGCTGATGGGCTGTATCGACAGTTGGGCAGGAAGCAGCAACTGGATGTCGACTGCAAATGGGTCTCCGTAGGTTTAACAGAATGAGAGGATGTGAAGGATCATGGAGGGAACTGCCTGGGGGGGGGGGGAAGGAGGAGGCAATGTGGAGTGAATTCATGTATACATGTATAGAATTTGTCAAACAATAAAAGATAAAAAAGTAATTTATATATTTAAGTAAGAGAGGTGGTTTATTAATAGAGCAAAGATTTCTATCTTGCCAGTGTAACTCTCTGATTTGCATTAATAAAAGACATTTAAAATATTTCATTTCCCTCTCTTCCATAAGTTGTTTTTTGCATGATTTTCCATGCGTTTATAGAGAAGAGAGCAAACTACACAGAGAGGAAGTAGGGAAACAAGTCCAACCGAAGAGGCCTAAACAGTGGGAGAAGGCCTCTATGTAGCAGAGTATGACTCCCTCGGGAAGCAGGATGTGAGAATGGGTATATAGAGATATAATGAACCAACTGAAAATATATTGATGAAGGAAGCCATTTCCTCCTTGTCAGAGAGGAATGACACATATAAGCAAGCACCCATGCATATGTATAAACATTAGCAAAACCTGAATTCTAACTGAACTTAGGTCTTGAGGTTTACGCCAGTCTCTATAATACATTGACATCTCTTTGTTTGATTATGTGTTGATTGTAATTATAAAAATACCTTTAGCCAGATAAAATGATAATGGGTCATATGGTAACAGAGAATATAAAAATTAATTTCAATTCATATACAAAATTCTATTACAGAAAGATATAAAATGTTATCAATAAAACTCTCCAAGCATACAAGTATATGATGGTAGGATAAAGTGTTGTGGGAGAAATGGGACGGAAATATGAGTTCAAGGAGAAAATGGAACGATGTAAAATTTCTGGTTGCTAAGAGCTTACTCCTGTGTTTTAAAATTAATAATGGTGGGCAAGAAATTGCTATTGTGTGTAGAGCACATTGCTTTGATACATGAAAAATGGTGACAATACAATTTTATTATAAACTGTCAATAGCTAAAATATGCCAGTCATCCTCTTTTGAACCTATTTGAGGAATATAATTTTTATTGTCAGTTTAGAAATAGATAGTATAGATCTCTTTTTTTAAAATTCAAGGCATATAAATAATCCCCAAAGATGGGTGTCTTAATTGTATTCACTCCTAGATAATAGCAAGTTCATGAAATGAATTAAGTAGGCCAGTGATGAAACTGGAAGATTGCTTGGCTCTAATAATATAAACATGACACCTCCCTCTGTGTCTTGACTTGTCCAGTGTCTCAGTTAAGGTTTCCATTGCTATGATAAAACATAGGACAAAAATCTTCCTGGGAGGAAAAGAAGTAGTCCATCATCCAGAAAAGTCAAGGGAGAAACTCAGGCAGGACGCTATAGGCGACTGGTCCTGAAGTTGCCAGTGTAGGGGTGCGGCTTGCTTCCTTGCTCCTTATGGGTTCCTCAGCCTGTTTTCTAATAGCATCACCTAGGACCACCAGCCCAGGTGTGGCTCCAACCACAGTGATCTGTGACCTCCCATACTAATCATCAATCAAGAAAATATATCAAGGTCTTGGCCACAGGACAATCTAGTGGGTACAATCTCAATTGAATTTTCTTCTTTGCAAATCACTCTAGCTTGTATCAAATTGACAAAAAAACTAGTCACCACACCAGTTTTCCTTCTGCCTATCATGTCTAGCTCTTCTTTCTGTTGGCCAGCTGACCCACAGCTTCGCCAGTCTTCAACTATTTACTTAGCCTCAAATGTACAGACCTGGTCCTCATATACACCTCCTCAGTTTGCCCCTTCAGAGCCCAGCTTAGCTACTGGATATGCACAGATTCTTACTTTCCCTGTAGGGCATCACGAGAGACCTACCCGCCTACCAGCTGCGAAGCTTCAGAGGTCTGTTGACATTCTTTCTGTGGTCCTTCAGATTTTCCTTCAGTGATCATTTCCTTAGCTCCCACCCAGACTAGAAAACCACAATTCCCACAGTAAATCTCTTATTCTGCTTCTCGGTGAATACAGTCAATGTTACTTAAAGTAATTCCCTAGTAGCATATTAGTAAGTTAGTTCTGGCATGGGCTGCCTGATCAGCTTTGCTGTGAATGGCAAACGGGACATGAAAAGTTCATGATATATAGGAGGTTAGTGCTAGAAGGTTTGCATTTTTCATGACTGTCACTGAAACGCTGACCTTGGAGCTGATTTCTAGATGTTTCAGAACTAAATAAGGAGAAATGAAACAAGAAAGACAGAAAAGAGAGAAAACCATTTGAGGTCTTAGAACAGTTAAAAAAGAGAAACAGAGAATTCTGAGAAGCCTTAGTTAAGAGTTTTTACCTGTCACGGCTGAGAAACCAGCCAGTAATATGAAGGGCAAAGCCAGAAAGAGACGCGGCAAGGCTGGAGAAACAGCTCTTGATAGATGGAGGAAGAACACATGCTGACTGACACCTGTCCTTCCTGAAGGCTTTGATTAACCAGTCGTCGTGAGTACAGCATCCTTCTTTTCTTCCTTATTTTCTTGGCATCTATTTACACTTATGAAAGGGAAACTGATTAATATCATTTATTTAAAATTTTTACTCATATGATAACAAATTGTTGTAATTACAAATGGAGCATATATAACCAAACTGTTGCTTGCATGTTTACAATTTCTATGATAATATTTTGAAAATATTATGAGGGAAATTATTCGAAAGAAATTATTAGTAACTATTTTTTTCACAAAGATGTTAATTGCTGGGTCAAAAAATATGTGAGTTGAATTGTTCTTCATTTAAAAGCCAAGAGAAATATGATATTTGACGATGAAAATCTAGGAGACTCAGAAAGACTAATCTGTGCTATCAATAAACAATCAATCCTACATGCATAAAATCCAAGAGGACTAGATACATAAAATGTTTAGTATTCTCTGAGAAGTATCTGTGAAACTTGTGAGAATTAAAACAAAGCCACTCTGTCAATTTTTAAATAAAACGATACATACTTTTATGTCACATTGACAACAACTAGAATCATTTTGGAAGATGTAATTCAATCAAAATTGAATTCAACTGAAAGGCCACAAACTAACCTGTGGGGGAGCCTATGGTACTGTTTCTTGATTGATGATTAACGTGGAGGGCCCAGAGTACTGTGGGCAGTGGCACCCCTGAGCACCTGGTCCTTGGTTAGAAAGCAGGCTGAGCAAGCCATGAGGGACTGGCCAGTAAGCAGCCCTCTTCTATGACATCTGCATCATGATGTCGTACGTCTATGACATATGTCTATGACTCCTGCCTCCAGGCTCCTGCTCAGCCTTGATTTCTGCCCTAACATCCTTAAGTGAGGGACTGTTACATGGAAGTGGAAGTGAAAGTTGCTTTTGGTAGTGGTATTTTATCATTTCAATTGAAATTTGAACTTAAATATAAATTTAGGGAATTCTGCAGAAGGGTAGAATTCTAACATATATCCCAGTAGTTGCGTGAGCTATACAAAGTTCCTTGGAGAATGGTTGTCTCATAACAGAAACAGCTCACAAAAGACTCTAACTCTCAGAAACACACACACATACACACACACACACACACACAAAGAATAGCTACACAACTGTGTAATCATGACATGACATCTCCTTTGTTTTCAATCACTGTAGCAAAAGATTATTGTTCACAGCATTTTATTTAATTCTCTGCATAGGTCACTGACATGTAGACTCATTTGGCAATGCTCTGATATTCTCTAATAAGCTTAATTATCTTTAGAGAGTCTTTGTACATTTCCTTGGTTAATTAACACTTTTCCAGGAGCACGGTGGAAGGGAGTGGCTTTTACTGAGTAACACATATAGAAAGACCTTCACACTCTTCTCAGAAATCAAGGTTCAGAGAACAATCGGGACATGAAGTGCTGTACATTCCTGTGTAAGTCAGACACCGAGAGCAACAGTCTCAGGACTTGGCATGGAAAGTTGGGTCAGATCAAGAGAATGAACTGTTAGTCTGGGATTATGAATCTTTAAACCAGAGTATTCAGACCTCAACTGTGCACAACCAATGCCAAACTGTTAAACAAGAAACAAAAGCTCTCCAAGCCTTTCTTTCCTTTGGAGACAATCAGAGCCATCTGTTCCACCATTTTCAAAAGCTGTTTCAAAATCATATATTCAGGTCTTACCTACAATTGTACTTTATATTCTAAACAGAGGTTAAGATTGAATCACACTCTCTATGGCCATGTACCTTTGCTTGTCCATCAGTCTTTTACCTGTTCTATCTATCACCGATTTATTTAAAGACAAGGATTCAGTTTGCTTTTCTTGAACTCGCAAGCCTCCAGCCTCTGCCTCCCAAAGCCTGAAGATTTCTGCTTGTCCTGCCTATTTGTACCCTGTACTAAGATGAGCACTCAGTTTATAAAGTCTTGGGAGAAAAGAAAACTAAGCAAAAGGAAATAAATGATACTACCAAAGTTATAAATGAAGGATAAGAAGTAGGGGTATAATTTAAGATATTCTCAGTCATTTGGTATATTCCTTTATGATGTCTCACCATTTTCTATGCAGTACATTCAGGCTTAACAGCTGTAGTATTCATACTTGTAGATAACTCAGCTGAGATTAGAACCTGAGTAGTCACTGTCAGGAAAGGAAAAGCAGCAGAATTTACATTTCGTTGGCCAAGAGTAGTAAGGCAGAATGCTGATGCCTCAGTTGGCTTGACTGCGTCTGGAGTACTCATTCCTACCCTTGTCCAATGAAGCAGAAAGTACTTGATTTTGAAAACAGAAGCTTCATCATTTCCACAGTTACCAGTCACAAGTTAATTTTCATATACCTACAAGAAGGGTAGCTTCACACCTTTTTGTTTGTTTGTTTTCAGAATAAAAATGTCAGACTAGCCTCCTAGCTTTCTAAAGGGCAAGGACAGTCAGCTGGAAAGGGAGCACTGAGGGGACTGGGAGAGTACCTGGGAGCCCTGGGGGGAGGGGGAACTGGGTTCATATGGACAGCCACAGTTATGAACAACACAAGGTAAACAGGTGAGAATCACATCATTAATTTAGTAAAACATTTACCAAAGCTCTGAGGGGAGGATGGTACAGTCACTGACAGACAGCTTCACATTAGAAACACAAGCTGAACAAGAAAGGGTAACCTAAAAGTCTTAAAGACTTTTTTTAATTTTTAATTAATTATTTATTTATTTTTACATTTTTTAATTGAATATATTCTTTATTTACATTTCAAATGTTATACCCTTTTCTGGTTCCCCCCCTCCCAGAAAACCTTCAACCCATCCCCCCACTCCCAGCCTCCAAGAAGATGCTCCTCCAACCAACCCATTTCCACCTACCCCCTTGATTTCCCCCATGCTGGGCATCTATCAAGCCTTCATAGGACCAGGGACCTCTCCTCCTACCAATGCCAGACAAGGCATTCCTCCACCACATTTGTGGCTGGAATCATGTGTACCCCTTGGTTGATGGCTTAGTTCCTGAGAGCACTGGGGGACTAAGAGAGCATTGTTCAACATTCGTGTGTGTGTGTGTGTGTGTGTGTGTGTGTGTGTGTGCTTTCTTTTGTTTTTGTTTCTTAAGAAGAGCCTTAGACTGTGGTGATATGATAGGGAGCATGGAATTATCTCAATATTCCTATCTCTGTTAAGGCCTATTTTGTGACCAATTATGCTCTCCTATATTTCTTTAAAGAATTTTTGTGTTTCCTCTTTAAGGACACCTGTTGTCCCGTGTTCTCCTGTATTTCTTTAAGGGAGTTGCTTGCGTCCTTCTTGAAGTCCTCCATCAGCATCATGAAATGTGATTTTTAAATCTAGATCTTGCTTTTCTGGTGTGTTGGGGTATCCAGGACTTGCTGTTGTGGGAAAACAGGGTCAGTCAGATGGTGCCATGTTGCCCTTTTATCTGTTGGTAATGTTCTTGCTTTTGCCTTTTGCCATCTGGTTATCTCTGGTGTTAGTTGGTCTTGCTGTCTCTGACTGTGGCCTATCTGTCCTGCAAGCCTGTGTGTCTATACTCCTGGGATTCCTGCTCTCTCTGTGCTCTCAGGCCTCTCTGCACTCCAACTGCTCTGAGTGCAGTGATTTCTCAGCTTCTCTGAGTGCAGCAGGTTCTCTAGAGTGGATCAGGAGATGGTATCTTCACTGTAGCAGATCTGCCAGAGTCTGCTGCAGCAGAAAGGCCAGGCAGCAGAAGAGGCAGAAGGAAGTCTTAGAGTCCTGATTTTCATTTATGTAAAAAAATTTACATTGGATATCCTTATTGTAAAACATTGAAACCTTTGAACATGAAGACATACTACAATGGAATATTCCACATCTTTCTCATGTGAGAAGTCACAACCAAAATGCGATGCATTGGAGGATCAAGTGTTGATATCAGTCTCAAAGATTATTAATAAAGAAAGAAACCTGTTTCCAGGCTTACTAAAAATACTGTGGTGTCCTGTTGTGTTACCCTTAGGATATGGATAGATATATATGAACTTTAAACTAGCCCCCAAGACAGCTCACTACATAAGGTAAACATTACAAAGTCCGATAAAGTCCAAACTCCAGAACACGTCTTGTCAGCTGTTTTAGATCAGGGATAACCATCTTGTAATTAACAGCATCTAAATCAGACATTTGCTTTCAGAAGTAGATGTGTTAGTGAAACAGGCAATTCATCTTTTCTCTTCTGCATGATTTCTGCCCAGTGATGGTGTGGATTTTAACAGAAAACTGGAAATAGGAAATAGGAAATTAAACTTACTGTAAGTAAAAAAGGAGGAGAAAGTCATACATCGTAATCATAGGAACTTGTGGTTTGATAGAATTTGTAACTCAGTCTATATTTTATGTCAATAGTTGACAAGACTTTTCAGGCTTGAGCATTCAACCCTCATTTTATATGCTTCACTATATTAGAAAAAGATTGGGTGGAATTCCATTCTGACCTTTCCCACAGTTGTGCCTTTAAATGTTTCTTTGTTTTTTTAGTCTTTTGTTTTCTCATATATTTCATCTGGACTGCAGTTTCCCCTCCTTCCACTCTTCCCAGTTCCTCCTCCCTCCTCTCTCCTCCTCTCTGTCTCAGAAAACAGCAGGCTTCCTGGGATATCCACAAAACACTACAGCAAATTAGAAAAGCCTCACACCGAGCTTGGACAAGGCAACCAGCAGGAGGAAAAGGGTCCCAAGAGCAGTCAAGAGTGAGAGGCAGCCCTCATGCCCACTGTTAGGACTCCTACAAGAACAAAAATAGCCATAACACATACGCAGAGGACCTAAATCAAACCCGTACGGCCTCTGTGGTTGCCGCTTTAGGCTCTGTGAGCCCCTCTGAACCCTGCTTAGTTGATTCTGTGGACATGGTCTCCCGGTGTCCTTGACCCCTCTAGCTGCTACTCTCCTTCCTCCACTTCTGTAGGGTTACCTGAGCTCTATCTAATGTTTGAGTATGGGTCTCTGCGTCTGCTCCCATCAGTTGCTGGAGATAACCTCCCTGCTGATGATTGGGCTAGGCACTGTGTACAACGGATACCATTAGGGTTTTTTGTTTTTGTTTTTGTTTTTGGTTTAGGGGGGTTAGTCATGGCTGGTTCCACCCTAGGTCTCTAGGCAATCTAGTCTCTGCTTCCTGGCCATCCAGGCAGTGGAGGAGAAGATGCAGGCTCCCTCTTGTGGTGTGGGCCTCAAGTTGAACTAGTCATGGTTGGCCACTCCCAACCATTACCCAATACAATTGCCGGCAGTAGAGGTTACAGGTTGTAGGTTGAAGGATTTGTGGCTAGCTTGATATATTAGTCCCACCCCCTTGAAACCTTATCTAGTTACAGAAGAGGGCTAGTTCAGGTCCATATTCCTTATTACTAGAAGTCTTTGCTAGGGTCACCCTTAGAGATTCTTGTGAGTTTCCATTGCAGTAGGTTTTCACCTCAACCCTGAATCTGTCACACACAAAGCCTGTACTGCTTCAGGAAAAACACAAAAGATCGGAACCATATGGACATGTTATTAAATTCTCTCATTGCTAGTCCACAATCACATACTCACTAGTTTATTTTCTTGTATCTTATTTCTGTTCACTTCATCTCTTATTTATTTTTTACAGATCCAACAAACCACATGTCATCCATGAACCTGGCTTATACTTAAGAAGTTACCTACTAAAATAGGCTTAGTCCAGTGTAATAGAATCTCAGTGTCTGAACAAGAAATCTAGAAACACTATTTTGAAACATAGTAGGAAACATTTATTATTCAAGTTTTGGTAAATATCTGAGAATTAAAAGAAAAGTTCTGAAAGTCAGAATTCCAGCAGCAATGGCTCTTGTAGATTTGACCACTGACTGTGGTCCAATTAAAGTGTCCAAAGTACACAAGATATTAATGCTAGAACCAAGGTTGAAGTGATTGTGATGACTTCTAAAGGGAACTGGTAGGTCGTCATAACCACCTAGTTCTTATACCTCTTTCTATTATGACCCAACATAATGGAACTAAACTAGGTTTTCCAGATGTAACAAAATACGCAGGTTTCCCCATTAAAATGTGAATTGTAAATTGATAACAAATAATATTGGCAACAATATTTGATATCAGTTTTGTTCCTGGATGCTGTTAGTGGTGCCAAAATGATTCTTTTTTTATTTATTATTATTTATTCTATATTCTTTATTTACATTCCAAAGGCTTTCCCCTTTCCCAGTTCTCCCCTCACCATATGGCCCATAAGTCCTCTCCCTCCCCCACCTATTCCCCAATCACCCCCCCACCACCATTTCTCTGTTCTGGTACTCTCCTACAAAACTGGCTCCAATCTTTTCAGGCCCAGGGGCCTCTCCTTCCTTCTTCTTGGGAATCTTTTGACTTGCTAATTGTGCCTTGAGTATTCAGAGCTTCTGGGTTCATTAATATCCACTTATCAGTGATTGCATTTCATGTGTATTCTTTTGTGATTGGGTTAACTCGCTTAGGATGATATTTTCCAGATCCAACCATTTGCCTACAAATTGCATAAATTCATTATTTTTAATTGCTGAGTAGTATTCCATTGTATAAATATACCACATTTTCTGTATTCATTCCTCCTTTGAGAGACAGCTGGGCTCCTTCCAACTTCTGGCTATTATATATAAGACTGCTATAAACATAGTGGAGCATGTGTCTTTATTGTATGCACAGGAATCCTCTGGTATATGCCCAGGAGTGGTATGACAGGGTCCTCTGGAAGTGTCATGCCCAATTTTCTGAGGAACTGCCAGACTGATTTCAAGAGCAGTTATACCATCTTGCAATCCCACCAACAGTGGAGGAGTGTTCCTCTTTATCCACATCCTCGCCAGCACCTGTTGTCTCCTGAGTTTTTAATCTTAGCCATTCTGACTGGTTTGAGGTGGAATCTCAGGGTTGTTTTGATTTGCATTTACCTGATGACTAATGATGTATTGGTACAGCAATAGGCAAGTAGATCAATGGAATAGGATTGACGACCCAGAAAAGAACCCACAGAGTTATGGTCACTTGATCTTTGATAAAGGAGCTACAACCATCCAGTGGAAAAAAGATAGCCTTTTCAACAAATGGTGCTGGTTCAACTGGAGGTCAACATGCAGAAGAATGTGAATCGACCCACTCTTATCTCCTTGTGCTAAGATCAACACCAAGTGGATCAAAGACCTCCACATAAAACCAGACACACTGAAACTAATAGAAAAAAAAACTGGGGAAGACCCTGGAGGACATGGGCACAGGCGGAAATTTTCTGAACAGAACACCAACAGCTTATGCAATAAGATCAAGAACTGACAAATGGGACCTCATAAAATTACAAAGTTTCTGTAAGGCAAAGGACACCATCAGAAGGACAAAACAGCAACCAACAAATTGGGAAAAGATCTTCACCAACCCCACATCTGACAGAGAGCTAATATCCAATATATACAAAGAACTCAAGAAGTTAGACCCCCAAAGAACCAAATAACCCTATCAAAAAATGGGGTACAGAACTAAACATCATTAGTCATCAGGCAAAATGATTCTTTTGCTTCAGGCATAGAATCACCTCCTACAGAAGGAGACACAGATGTGGAAATAGCAGATATCGTGGGGAATGAATGTGACGGGTGGCGGGAAAAGACTGTACTAGGAGCTATGGGCAGAAATGACTAACAACTAAAGTAGAGTTTGGATAATGTCGTGGGAGAGTGGGATTTACACAAGGCTTGAAAAGCACTTAGAAAGCAGGGACAGGAGGATCATCACTAGTTTGAGGCTAGCCTGGTCTACACAGGGAGTTCCAAGCCAGCGTGCGTTGTATAAGACTCAGTCTCAAAAAAGTGAAACACAAACCTTTAAGCAGTAAAAACAGAGCTGGACCTTGACAAGTGGGGATAAAGTGGACATTTAGAGGAGAGAGCGCTTTTTATTTTCAGGAGCGAGGGACTCCTAAACTTAGGAGAATGAGCAGGGGATGTAAAAACAAAATGGCTCTGCCATGGCTGCTCACAGGAATGGTCAGCGCTGGGGATAACTTGCGTCAAACACATTTTGGAGGGCTTCTGTGAACCAGTCTGCCTCCATCTTAGGCTTGAATGCCATCTTATAGTGAAGACAAAATTGAGTTTATTTCTGTTTATGATTTACTGTCTATTTTCTAAGGACTGGGGCTATGCCTAACCCGCAACCTTAACTACAAATGGCTCTGTACTGACTGTTCCAGAAAATAATCACCATGCTTTTGTTTCAAAGGACTGTCTTGCCATGAGCGTCTTGTTATATTCTGTTCTGTAACTCCCGTTTGGAAGCCCCTACCACTGGGCTATAGCAACCTTGTGTCTTATGTCCAGTGCTGACCTCTCGGACCCCAGCTTTAGGAGGAAGGAGTCAGTGAGCACAAATAAAAACTCATGCTTAATTCATATGGCTCAGTGGTCTTTTCCTCAAATCTTTGGTATTAACACTTCTCATTGCACATGGAGTATTTATCACTTTCATTCTGAGATCGAGGCAGGGCAAAAAACGGGTCTGTGTGAAACGGTAAGAGTCAAGGAGAGCAGATCTGAAGTTGTTCGTAGTAACTGCTCAGGGACAGGTGAGGATGGAAACTGTATCCTGTCCAGTGCAGAAGATAAAGAGGATTTTGAGTAGGATTTAATTAGAAGTGTGAACATTTATCAACTAAGTCCATGGGACAACTTGACTATGGTGGCATTTTGTGTGAAATGCTGTTAAAAGTGAAGTCAGTTTGGGGGGTAACGTGTAAAATATTTGATGGGTAATCATTAAACAGGGAAAAGGAAAAAAAAGTGTGTGTGGAGGGGAGGGGGAGAGGAGGACCCTCCTGTGAAATCAGCCTTAGGTCTCTCCAACAGCCACTTTCATTTTATCCTTGAAGGCCGGGTCAGTCCTCATGCTTCAGGTCCTATCTACTGAGCCATTACCCCACCTCAATCTAAGCCCAGTAGACACTGGTGGGGGAAGGCGACAGGGAGCGCGTCCTGCGGTATCTGCCAGCTGTTTAGGATGACCTGTGAGGCAGGGCCCCTTTCCAAGGCTGGTGGGCTGGGCGGGGAGGGCCGTCGGGCAGGGTCTCTTCTGCGAGCTCACTGCCGACTGACGAAAAAAAACAAAACCCCCCTCCTCCAGGCCTCGGTGGCTCCATCTGGGGAAATCCTAATCCTTTCCCTCCCGCTCCCTTGGCAGGGTGCCCGTCACCCGAGCGGGGGAGGCGGTGCGAGGCGGAACTCTAGGGTCAGGGGGAGGCGGGAGGGGGGAGGGGGAGGGGGAGGGGGAGGGGACTCCACTAACTTTGTTAGTTCAGCCTTGGGGGCCGCTGTGACATTCTGCTCCGGGGCTGCGGTCAGGCCAGAGCCTCCGATCTAGAAGCCAGGGCCCGTGCAGAAGCCGTCGCTCCCTACGGAGCCGCCAGCGCGTCCCGATGCAGGGAGCCACGACCCCAGATGCCGCCTCGCCGGCGCCTCTCGCCCTCCTAGGCCTTCTCTTTGCCGCCACCTTGCTGCTCCCGGTCCTCTTCCTCCTCACCCGGCGGCGCACCAGGTAAGCGCGCCTGGCTGGCCACGCATGCGTGACATCGCCGCCACGCGACCTTGTGGGCACCCGAGTCCGTCCTGCAGGGATGGCGGGTGCGGGCAGACCTGGCTGCCGGGCACTGGCATCTGCTGCAGCCGCTGGGTGTCTTGATAAGATTTCTTCACTCCTCCACACGCTCGCACACAGGTTACAGTTAATGGAGTTGCAGACTGAAGCTACTCAGGCTTGCATTAAGCATCTTGTACGGCCTTCACGCGGGCCCATGGATATATCGCAGCTCAGAACTCCTTGCATTTCAGGAAATTGTCTTGAATTTCATTTAGCTCAAAGAGAAATAATGTTTTAAGAAGATGCTGGTGCGGGCTATGGCTGCTGCTCTGTGCCTCAGTTTACCTGATTATACCTTACTAGGAGAGAATAGAAACCACAGTATTTGCTATCACAGGTGAGGAGCAAAGGTGATGACAGTTGTGTCTTCGCTCTGTTACTTTTCTCAGGATAACAGTAACCTCAGAAGTGCTCAGGAATCCTGCTGGAATTTCTCCACGTGAAAGTGGAGAAATGCAACTAAACTTTTTCACTTCAAACTTCTTTTCTTTTTCCTGCACAGTTTTCATGGCTTTTCAAAACCAAGCAGATTGGTTTGGGGAGAGTAGTAATTACAATTTAGATATCTGTCAATACGTGCATGTATCAGTGTGTGTCATAATTTCTCTATGGTTTTAGGGACAATGACACAATTGTACTGCATACACATATCTGCCCATTTCTGAAATGTCAGCTGAAAAATACTCAAGATAATAGCGTTTCCACTTTCTCACACTGAGTTCGAGGGAACTTTGCGGAGGCTTCCGGTCCCTCTTCTGCAGTCTTCATTCAGCACAGGAGGTGATTGGGTCTTTGACTTCAGGCCCATGTGATTCTACGCGGGCTCTAACTTCTCACTGTGCCACCGAAGTCCAGATGTGCAGACAGGAAGGCTATTTGTGCCAGGCTCCATCTACAGGCGGGGCAGGAGCAGATGGAGCTCCCCAGTTCATTCTAGACCAGTGAGGGTAATCAGGTTGGAGTGTGAAACTCAGGATAGTGTTTCAGGGGAGGTAGAAGGCAAGGTTGGCTTTCCAGGAGACGCTCTGTTTACAAGCCAGTTTTTCTCTGTTCACCGGATGCTGTTTGCTGAAACGTTCATGCTAGCAATTGCCAATTCCTTCACACCACAAAGACTAGTCTATAGGGGACTGCATTCTAAAGCACCTGACACGCTGTCATGCACTACGGAAAGATGTTCTAGTTCAGAGAGGCCCATGTGACTAACGGCTTCTGTTTTCTGTGCCTGGACAATTCACCACTGTAGGAAAGTCCTGTCTGATGTGATGTGTAAACAGGAAAATATGGCTAGAACAAAATTTTCTCAATGCTTTAAGTATAGTTACATGCCTGAACGACTAGTAATATAAATATATAAGTATCAGGAAAACACACTCTATTACAGCTTGCTTTTCCCACCTTGTAGTAGGCTGTAGGTGCCTCTGATGATGAACATAGAGAATAACACACACACACACACACACACACACACACACACATACCCTTGGATTGTTGTGGATATTGGAGTTGTAATAGATGTGAAACCTCCCTCAGTCATAATTTATATAATTACCAATGATCTATTAAGTCCCTGTTCTCTTACATATTGCTGATATTGATATTACAATTCATTTTGGTTACATCGGTTGGATAAAGAAAAATAAAGCTTCACTTTTTTTATTTTCTCCTGTCTTTCACTGTCTCTGTGTCTCTCTGTCTGTCTGTCTGTCTCTCTCTCTCTCACTCTACTCCCTCCGCTCTAGTGTGTGTGTGTGTGAGAGAGAGAGAAAGAGAGAGAGAGAGAGCGAGAGAGAGAGGGAGAGGGAGAGGGAAGAGGAAGAGGGAGAGGGAGAGGGAGAGGGAGAGGGAGAGGGAGAGGGAGAGAGAGGGGGGGTTCTGAGGGTCAAGCCCAGGGCTTTGCTCTATTTCTGAACTACTTTCACAACAAAAGATTCATTGAAAAAGAAAGAAAAATCTAACTTCTATAAACTTTGATGGAGCTATCTTTGAGGGTTTCTTTACTAATTTGTTTTCTTTTTAGTTATTTCTACCCCCCATCCCTGCCAGAATTGGAATTGAGCACAGGACACTATGTGTTTAGGCAAGCACTCTACCACTGAGCCACACCCTCAGCCCTTTCTTATAATCTGCATAGAACTTCAGACCCTTTTGTATCTGCTGCAGTTATTTTACTTTTTATTTTGTATTTAAGGGTTTCTGACTGGACAGTGGTGTTGAATGTCTTTAATTCCAGCACTCAGGGGGCAGAGGCAGGCCAGTCTCTGTGAGTTCAAGGCTAGCCTGGTCTATAGAGTGAGTTCCAGGACAACTAAGGCTATACAGAGAAACCCTGTCTTGGGAGAGAGAGGGGGGGAGAGAGAAAGAGAGAGAGAGAGAGAGAGAGAGAGAGAGAGAGAGAGAGAGAAAGAAGAAGAAGAAGAAGAAGAAGAAGAAGAAGAAGAAGAAGAAGAAGAAGAAGAAGAAATAAGGAGGAGGAGGAGGAGGAGGAGGAAGGAAGGACAGAAGGAAGGAAGGGAGGGAGGAAGGAAGGAAGAAAAAAAAACAAAGGGAAAAATCCTCCTTTTCTAGAAATCATTTGAGTCCTGACATGACAAAAATACCCAACAGTGCTTTCATTACCAATTAATGCGCAAGGAGATGGTATCCACACAACGGTGACATTCAGTTTCTATCCCTTGAGCTCTGTGTTCTAGAATGCTTGTACTTCAGTGTTTTATAGGAATGCTGCATGTTACAAAGACAGTTGCCAGCCTTACCCACAAAATTGTTAAACCCTGGGGATAACAAGGCAACTCCAGAGCTGCCTGTCCACCACTGTGTCTTCTGTTTTTCCTTTGTCCCCAGACCCACCCCCACACCTTTCCTTCCTTTATTCTTCATGAGCTTGGATCAGAGATTTAGCCAAACTCGGAGGATAGAGTGATCCTTCCACGTTACAACCTGAAGCTAGAGGGGCAGACCACTGCTTTTAGGACACTTTGAGCTTTGGGTGGGGTTACTTTTTTTCTACTAAGACGATGGCTTAGTGAGATTGTGAACCACAGATACCATCATAGCATTCCAAGGGCTATCATTCTAGGAAGGGCGGGACATAGTTTGAATCAGCAGGATTGCCTAATGGCAGATGAGGGAGAAAGTAATAACCAATAAAAGTTACATTTCCCCCTTATTTTTTCTCTGTAGTTCTCTGTACTTGTCCAAAACAATTACTTCCCTATTCTTCTTGTTCAATAGCATTACCAACATATAATAAAACCTTCTCAGTAGACCAGAGACAGAAAATAGCTATCTACAGACCATAAGGCTATAAGGCTTGTTACAGTAGCCCATATGCACTGAAGAGGACGAGATTCAACCCTAAGTGTCCTTTAAGTGTGGGTGCCTGTGGGGCTTTGCTCAGCCTGCAGCTCCACATCTGTGACTGCACACTTAGAGAGGTGGTCAGGAATCTCAGGACTGTTTAGATGCACATATTCTTTTTTAAAAGCTCATTTTTCCTTATTAAGATTCCTTTCCTTGATTTTTTGTTTCTCCAGTAGCCTCAAGCTGGGTGATCAAATAATATTGGAGTCTTTTTTTGCAGGGAAGGGTGATACTGTCTCTACGTGATCTCTTTTGCCCTGGATCCGTTTTTTAAAGTTCTTAGTCTCACCTTCGTCTGCCTTGGGTTCTTCTTCTTCTTCTTCTTCTTCTTCTTCTTCTTCTTCTTCTTCTTCTTCTTCTTCTTCTTCAGTAAATACATAATTTTCATAATTAGTCATCTGTGGTAATGTCAGTTCCCAAGCAACTTCCCAGTAAATTCTATATGAAATTATGAGACATTCACTAACAGTTCTAGCCAGGTGGTGTGAAGTGTATGTGCCTGTTCATGCATATGTTTTGTTTCTCTTTTATGTACTCACAGGTATTTTATTTCTGAGACTTATTTTTATTTTATCTGTATGAGTGTATTGCTCGCATGTATTTTTTCAGGTTTCAAATTTTAAATTAAGATTTTTGATCCATTTGGCATTCAGTTTTGTATAGGTACAGGTTTATTTTTATGAAAATGAATAGCCAGTTTAAAATTTAGTTTTTTAAGGACATGGTTATTGATGGAACTCTAACCCACTAAACTCTGGAAATCATTGATCTCTTTCTTGTCTAATTTTGATTTTCCTAGCCTGTTCATATATGTGGTTTAGTAACATACATTCAAAGCTCCTTTGTAGTTGTTTATTTCTTTATCACCCATTAATATTTCTTTATATGATTGTATGCAACATGTTCTTCTAAAGAACATCTTAATGACTTCTAATTTTGAACATCTGTGCAGAAAGTTGCTAAAAATAATCATGTGGAAAATTTAGCAAAAGCTTAAGTTTTTAACTTATTTTGGCAAATACCAAGAATATAATTGTTTTGCATATTAAATGTATGCTTAACTTAGTTTAAAACTGACAGTCTGTATTCCAGCGTAGATATGCTATTCTGCCTCCTCAGCAGCGGTGAGTGTCCTCACCGACCCGCAGACCCACATCCGTGGCAACACTTGGTATTTTCAGCTTTAATTCATAGCATTCTCCGAGGTGACTAGTACCTTGTCAGCATTTTGATTCTTAGTTCGCTGATGGCTTTTCATACACGTTTGCGATCCATATGTTTCCCTTGGTCAGTTGCCTGCTCAGGTTTGTTGCCCAGTTGTTAGTGAGATTGTTTTGCTTTGCAATTGGTAAATCTTAAGTGTTCTTTATATATATTTGGGCACCAGCCCTTTATTAGGTCTGTGTTTTGGAAATATATTTCTTGGATTTGTGGATTGTCTTTCTATTCTAAGCTACATCTTTTGCAAAGCAAATGTTCTGTATTTTGATGCAACGCAATAGCTTCTTTTTTTCTTTGATTGGTCATGCTTGAGGACTAGTATCCAATATATACAAAGAACTCAAGAAGTTAGACTCCAAAGAAACAAAAAACCCTATTAAAGTGGGATACAGAACTAAACAAAGAATTCTCAACTGAGGAATACCAACTAGCTGAAAAACACCTAAAGAAATGCTCAACATCCTTAATCATCAGGGAAACGCAGTTCAAACAAACCCTGAGATTCCACCTCACACCAGTCAGAATGATCTGATAAGATCAAAAATTCAGAGGACAGTAGATGTTGTCAAGGACTTGGAACACTCCTCCACTGCTGGTGGGATTTCAAGCTGGTACAACCACTCTGGAAATCAATTTGGCAGTTCCTCAGAATATTGGACATAGCACTATCTGAGGACCCAGCTATACCACTCCTGGGCAAATACCCAGAAGATTCTCCAACATGTAATTAGGACACATGCTTCAGGATGTTCATAGCAGCCTTATTTATAATAGCCAGAAGCTGGAATGAACCCAGATGTCCCTCAACAGAGGAATAGATACAGAAAATGTGGTACATTTATACAAAGGAATACTACTCCACTATTAAAAACAATGACTTCATGAAATTTTTAGGCAAATGGATGAAATTAGAAAATAGCATCCTGAGTGAAGTAAGCCGATCACAGAACACACAGGATATGCACTCACTGATAAGTGGATATTAGTCTAAAAGCTCAGAATACCCAAGATACAATTCATAGACCACATGAAACTCAAGAAGGAAGACCAAAGTGTGGATACTTTGGTCCTTAGATAGGGGGTCAACATACCAATGGCTCACAGCCAACCAATGGACTGAGCATAGGGTCCTCAATGGAGGAGCTAGAAGAAGGACCCAAGGAGCTGAAGAGGTTTGCAGCCCCATAGGGAAAACAATAATATATACCAAACAGTACTCCCCAGAACTCCCAGGGACTAAACCACCAACCAAAGAGTACACACAGAGGGACTCATGTCTCCAGCCACATATATAACAGAGAATGGCCTTTTCGGACATCAATGAGAGGAGAGGCCATTGGTCCTGTGAAGGATTGATGCTCCAGTGTAGGGGAATTCCAGGTCAGGAAAGTGGGGGGGGGGTGGTAACACTGGGAGGAGGATAGGATAGATGGTTTTCTGAGGGGTAATGAGGAAAGGGGATAACCTTTGAAATGTAAATAAAGCAAATATCAATAATAAAAAAGATGTTCATGTATTGCAACATTTCTTTTTGTAAATATTTTTTCTGCTTCCTGCCATCGTTTACATAAACAAGTGAAGTTTTAAATTACCCAAAGTAATACATGTGATTGTTTTTGAGTTACACGTGTGGATCTTATGAGAGGAGGCAGTTTCATAAACCTCCATGCCCCTAACACTCCTGAATTGAATACAAGTTCTCATTCTTATTCATTTTGATATCTTCAATGAATACATTTCATATCTTTGAACCATAATGTATCAAACACCTGCAGCTGTACCATGTGTATGCTGAGTACTTGTCTTACTAGGAACCAGAGATATCCAGATAAATCTGTACAAAACTGTCATCCATCCAGTGGTCACTGAAACTTTCGTTAACAGATTAGTCTAGGTACCTATTGGCAAGAAAGCAAGCTAACAATATTTTCTTCATTTATTCTTATTTTATGTATATGTGTATTTTACCTACATCTATGTGTATGTACTATGTGCATGCAATGCCCACAGGGGTCAGAGGAGGGCATTAGATTCACCTGGAACTAGAATTACAGAAGATTATGAGAGGCCATGTAGGTGCTATGAATCTAATCTGGAACATCTGGAAGATTAACTAGTGCCTTTAATGGCTGGCCTATCTCTCCAAACCCTTGGAAATATTTTCTGTCAGTAGCCAGCTACTGAAAATGTTGTTGATGGATACGTCACCAGACTGTATACAGTACAGATTTTCAAGGAACTGGTTAATTATTTGTGCCTTTTCAATTTTTGAGTCTACTTGTTTTCTTCGAAATCCTGCTGTGCCTACGTGCCTATATTATTAGCCATTTACCTGTCATAATGTAAAAATAATCTTACCCAGTAGTAAGCCATTTCTACCAGCCCTTGAGGTCCATCTGTTCTGCTTGTGTGGGACTTTCTACTGCACAACTTCTCAGGCAACATTAGCGAAGTGCTAATTTTACTTTTTAAAATCTTTTCTTCATATGTGCATTTGACAAAAACAGATTACGTGGAAAAATAATTTTTTCATAGAATAAAATTTAAATGACACTTAAATACATGGTAATGATTCCTTAATATTTGATTCAGTACAAATGAGATGGTTCTGTCAAGACATTTAGATTTTGTAATTATTTCTTTGCACAGGAGAGTTAAGAACACAATTTGTGGTAACAATTTCTTTCTTTTTTCTCTTTCTTTCTCTCTCTTTCTCTTTCTTTCTCTCTTTCTCTCTTTCTCTCTTTCTTTCTTTCTTTCTTTCTTTCTTTCTTTCTTTCTTTCTTTCTCTTTTTTCCCTTTTATTCTGAGACAGGGTTTCTCTATACAGTCTTGGCTGTCCTGGACTCACTCGGTAGACCAGGCTGGCCTCAAACTCAGAAATCTACCTACCTCTACCTCCCAAGTGCTAGGACTAAAGGCATGTGCCACCACTGCCCAGTAGCAAACTTTCAAAAGTTGTCATTTCTCTCTCTCTCTCTCTCTCTCTCTCTCTCTCTCTCTCTCTCTCTCTCACACACACACACACACACAGAGAGAGAGAGAGAGAGAGAGAGAGAGAGACAGACAGACAGACAGACAGACAGACAGACAGAGACAGAGAAGCAGAAAGACAGCGAAATAGAAAGAAACAAAGAAAGAGACAGAGTACAAAATGAAATGTAATTTTAAAAAATCCTTACAAGAAATGTTTGGCAGATAGTGCCGTTCTACACAAAGAAGTTGTTTCTCCTTTAAATGACAGTTGTTCAATACCAAAATCTCTAGTGCTCAAGTACCATCTACCAAATAACATAAATTTTAGTTGTCTCTAGGTTACTTTTATACCTGATACTACTGTGCTGCATTACCTAAGGATCAGGATAAGAGAAGAAGGTCATTCAGTGCAGTTGCTGTTTCTTCTTAAGTATTCTCAATTGCAGTTGGTTGAATATATGGATAAGAAATCAGGAAATATGAAATATCACCCATGCTCAGTCACTCCCCGAGGAGCTCTAGAGATGTGTCCATTGCTACTACTGCCCAGTGAAGGAGAAGAACCATGTGGCCAACAAGAGTGATTGTTTTTATTTATCTTTCCAATATTTATGAAAATAGGAAAAGGAGATGGGTCTCTCAGAGAAAATTCATTGCCACAAGGTAGTTAACCAAGGCTCACAGGCAGAATTTTACGATTCATAATACATGTGAGAGGTATGGGGGCTCTACAGACATGTCAGAGGCTTTGGTTAAAGAGCTGAATAATGTGTATACTGTGTGTAGTTCCTCTTCTTAAATCCAGACTTTGGATGGATTTGGTTCTCGCTACCATTCAAAACAAATTTCTGGGATTAGGGAGGCTTTGGGGTATAGCAATTTCAGCACCAGCTTGAGGACTGAAGTTTGGAACCTCAATACCTATGCAAAAGCCAGACAAGCGTGATGGCCTGCTTTTAGTCTCAGCCCCGGGAAGGAGAGATAGGGAATCTCTGGAGGAAACTGGTTGGCTTGACCAAGCACCCTTGTTTTAGTGAGAAATCTTGGCTGAGTATATAAAATGGACAATGTGGTGGTTTGAATAAAAATGGCCTCCATAAGCTCATGTTTGAATGGTTGATCTCCATTTATTGGTGCAACTAGGGAAGGATTAGAAGGCGTGGCTTTTCTGAAGTAAGTGTAGCCTGGTTGAAGGAGGTGTGTCACTGGTGTGGGCTTTGTAGTTTCAAAAGGCCATACTAGGCCCAATCTCTGTCTCTCTGACTCTCTGTTTCTCTGTCTCTCTCACTCTCTGTTTCTCTGTCTCTCTGACTCTCTGTCTCTGTCTTTCTGACTCTCTGTCTCTCTGACTCTGGGTCTCTCTCCCTCTCCACCTCCACATTCCCCTTCCTCAACCCCCCACTCCCGCCCCATCTCTCCCTCAACTTGTCGATCACATATAAACTCTCAGTTACTGCTACAGTTCCTGCTTCCCACCATGATTATCATGGAGTAACTTGTAAGCAAGACCCCAAGTAGATAATTTTTGCTTTAAATTACTTTGATCATAGTGTTTTCTCATGGCCATAGAACAGTAATTAAGACAGAGAGGGGTGGAAAAGGATATTTCAGTCTCTGGCCTCAACGCTCATACATATCATGGCTATGCCCACCTAAACATTTGTCCCTAAACTTCACGTACATATGACCATATACATGTGAATATTCTTTCATGGTTCTATACCATACACTTGTATGTACATATCGGTGAAGGAAGACAAAGATAAAATGGTGGCGGATGGCTGGGATATAAGAAGTGAGAACCTCATGACTGTTGCTGCCTTGTTTTGTTTTGTTTTGTTTAATTTAGGGAATTAGCTATGCTTGCAGTTTGAACCCAGGAAATTGCTACTGGCTTTGCAGAGGCATCAAGGATGAAGGAATCCATGATCAGAGAAGACAGACAGACTCTACTTGTTGGGACAGAAACATTTTTTCTTAGAGGCTCCAGAAGGTGGCCTGACTTATCTGCCCTGCCAACACCATGATGATACCCATTAAGACCTTATGTTGGTCTTCTGGGCTCCAAATCTGTTAGATGATAAATCTGTAGTAATTTGAATTCATGGGAAAACAATCTTATTTCCTATGTTTCTCTTATTGAACTGTAATTACTGTTCAAGGAAGGTTCTGAAGGAAGAGCGAGATTGAAATGTGGCTGACTGTACTGGTTGCCCTTGAGAAGCAGCATTAGATGCTCATAAATTGCATTCATTTTCCCCCACGCTAACATGGTGGTCTCACAGGTGGTGAGGAGTCATCCGTCTATGTCTCCTTCTTATCCAGTAATTCATAGTAAGTTTGGAGTGTTTGTCCTTATCTGCATTTCAGTGCATCTTCCAAATGTCTGAAAATGGAAGAAAAGCTATAGCCAGTGGACTTGATGCACACCTATGACGGCTGCCTTCAGCTAGATAATGTAGAGCCGGAAGGACTGGATATTGACATGACCTGGGCTACCAGAAGTGACCTTGCATTGTCTCTCCAAAAATAATCGTGAGGCAGGCTGCAGGCTGTGGAGGAAGAACTGACAGCTTCTCGCAGGAGAGTGGCTCTGCTCTTCATCCAAAGTAAAATCCCATTGAAACTGCTCCAGGTTACTGTTCTGTGAAAGGCAAAGGACGAGACTGTGACACTCCCTTAATGAATAAGAGAAGGAGACATCAATTACGCCCTTCATTTTACAGCTGAAGTGCTCACTTTATGGCTGCCCCCCCTTTTTTTAAAATACAGAAGTATGCAGAATGGATATTTTTGTCTATAGAAAAGTAGAAAGGATTAATTAATTCTCTAATTGCCGAATATAAAAATTAATAGATTTTTAAAGAAAAGTGTAACTATAATATGATTTAAATTCATTGTCATGTCTTCTTGCAATTTCATCCTAAATAATTAATGAAGAAAAATTTACAAGTTTTAGTGGATTAAGCACCTAGTGCAATGTGAGACGCTGAGTACCAATGAGGAATGAATGAATAAGTGAACTGTTTGGTGCAGTCATAGTTATTTTCCTTCCAGTATGAGTATTTTAGGGTACCTCAATATCACAATATATAAAATACATACAAATTGATATTCAATGGCATACATGTCATTTCTTCTTATTTAAAAAGTTAAGAACTCTTCAACAAGTTATTTATTAAGAATGTTTATAAAAGAAAGATTATATAGGTGCAATGATTATTCTTCTGCAGAAATATATTTGAAAACACAGTATTTGGAGTGCAGCCAACACCGAAAATTCCCGTTCTTTCGAATGTACAGTTTCAAGAGATGTCTAGCTCATTTTCAGTTTTAGGTGTTGGATTTTCACATCAATTCCCCTTCCATATACACGGAGAGATTACTTCTTTAACAAAACAAAATTTCTCTGTGAAAAGAATGACCATTTTTGTTAACCATACCCACTTATTCAAAAATGTTTGACTATGGTAATTTAAAAAGCTTAGCAGGATGAAGTGTCATAGCATGTTAAAAGGTAATTTTATAACTGAAAATCAAAGTTGTCTTAGGGAAAGCAAAGTCTTGTGTTGACTGTAAGATAGGACGCAAACCATTTAGTCCTAGAAAGCAAGGAGCTTGTTGGTTGATCTTGTTCAAGGGCAAAGTGCTGTGGAATTGTATGTTGGTAATGCTAGTCTTTTGGTATAGGATGCGATGGAATAAACTTCTTTAGATGCTAGATGTCACCTTTAGAGTTGGTGTATCGTATAGCTGTTTCTGAAATAAAATGATGTCAGCAGAACCTTTTTATCTATCAGTCATATAACACTTGTATTCCTTATCACATTGCATTTTATTAAATCCTCTAAGAACATTCTTCATCTTACACAGGCATAAATTATGTCTCATTTAGGTAATACTTCTGACTCATAATGCCATAAGTTCATAGCTATGATGTTAATGTAGAAGGATCTAAGTCACATTGTTTGAATAGCAGAGGAGATAGCTCAGTGATGAAGAGTTCAAAGCCCCAACACCCATGAAAAGGCAGTATCTACATAAAAGCAGTTAGTTGCTGGTTCATGCCTTTAATCCGAGCTCACAGATGCCAAAGGCAGATGGACTTCAGAGTTTGAGGCCAGCCTGCTCTACATAGTGAGTTCTAGGTCAGCCAGGGCTACATGGAGAAACCTTGTTTCAAGACAAACAAACAAAAAAGGCGTGGTATCATGAGCCCATAACTCCAGCACTGTTGGGATGGAATGGATGGATGGAGACAGGGACATCCTTGAGGCTCATTCTCACCATAGCTAAATTTGAGCTTAAAGCTCAGTGACAGACTAGTCTCAAAAAATGAAACACCAGTTCTGATGAGCTTTGGACTCTACACACATGCATAAGTGAACACACACATAAATTATTAATAAAATAAAGGTAAAAGACAGTTTCCATAATGCCTGTCCTTTAATGCCATTCTATTCTTTTTACTACTCTTGTGTCTCTGAGATAGGCACGTCCCTTTATTAAAAATGAACAAATTAAGACCAAATACACCTTAAAAGCATTTCTCCTAGAAATTCAATGATGATTTGCATACATGGATTTGAATTTTTAAAACAAACGGTATATTGTTCAAAGAAGAAAGCAGGCACAAGTGGCTCACCCTTTCCTGTTTGCACTACACTGTGTAAACATGTGAAGGCTAGACTGAGATGTGGGACTCTCCTTTCCTGTCGTAGTGCCTCCCTGGCTCTGTAATCATTTATAGAGCATTTGGAATTCTCCATGTGTCCAGGCTTCTCTGCATTCAGATGCAGAAGGGAACAGGACTCATGACGTCAGAATCTGTAACATGGTGGGAAGGTTCAGACTGAGAATCACAATTTTACCATTCAGAAACTTTAGAAAATTTCTTCCAGACCACTGGTTTCCAATGAAAATGCACCTTGAAGGAACCTAGAGCCAAAGGAGAAAGGCATTGTCATCTTCCGGAAACTCATTAAAGACAGTTCAGTCTTTCTTCTTCTAAGCATCCTTGCTAAAGTGGGCTGTGCAGGCTGTTGCATGTGACTTTGCTCGTTACTACTGCACGTCAGAAGTAGAATTGTACACTGAATGAGAAGGGGTTAGACAGCTCACATCTTACTTTATGTAACTGAGCCTCGTAGTTCATGTGATATCTATAGAATGCCCTGAGGAGAAAAGTGGGT
The DNA here is from genome assembly GCA_964023405.1 of Apodemus agrarius. Lineage (NCBI taxonomy): Eukaryota > Metazoa > Chordata > Mammalia > Rodentia > Muridae > Apodemus > Apodemus agrarius. The sequence goes on along the minus strand of OZ030007.1, from coordinate 151,439,698 downwards.
TTCAAAATTGGTTTCAGGATTTTCATATTTTATGTATAGGCAAAGATCCTCAGAACCATATCGTATAAAAGAAATCATGACTTTGTTGATATATCTTTGTATTCATATCTGCTACATCTTTCACCATGTATGTAATACATTCATATGTATGCATGTGTGCATGCATGCACCCACACACATATATGCATGTATGAATATGTGTATGCATCTCAGACTACTTCTACCCTTTTTGTTTGTCAGCGTGTTGTGCCATATGTTGTGGAGCATTGTGCTAAAAGATAAAAATATTCAAGAACTATAAAATAATTTCTTCATTTCAAATCTTAAATGAATAGATCTGTGTTCCATTGTGCTATACTGAATGTTGCACTCGACTACTTAATTAAAAAACAGTGAATGCATGTGAGAAACATAAGCAGTCAATTTCCTGCACAAACATTGAAAATTTGGCGATGGTGTCCTCTGAACCTTCTTACCTTCTGGGATATATCATCCTAATGTCTTTCTCATTGCACGATCGAATTCTGGTACATTCAAATTCTTCTGTTACAGTTAACTTTTGAAGCAGTGGTTGCTACATCTGAAGATTTATATAGAGCTAAAGGCTGTCCAGGCTGTGGTGTCACTCCTGAAGTATTTCTTTTCCTGCAAATTTTTTTTTATCACAAGCTGTAGCACATAGCAATTTATTTGCCCCCAAATGTAATTAGCAAAATTAAATTGATAGATAAAAATATCTTATTATATTCTTTTGAAAAAGACATGTATGAACTGTGTTCTATCTTGTATGTAGTGTGTACAAATGTTCTCTCTATATAAAGAACATAAATGTGCTCTCTCTATATTTCATATAGTATACTAGTATGTTTAAACAGTTAATCCATTTTGTGTAGGTGCTGTAATGACAAATCCTCTCATTTTGATCAGTCTGCTTCAGTGGGAGTAATCAGTCAACTTTTTAGAAACTCTGTACTTAGTTTCTTTTAATACAGTCTATCTTAAAGAGAAAAAGTCAACAAATGCTAGAGATGAAATAGAACCCAATGCCAGTGGCTATTTGGAGGTCACCAAAACTATTATTTGCCTTCCCAAAGGCAAGCATGCAGCAAAGGAGTTTATAGAACCATGTTTGAATCTATAGGATGGCCTGATTAATGCAATAAAATTATATAGATGCGATTATAAAATTATATAGTTACCTGACCCTGTTTTTTGTCAACTGCACTAAAGTTTTCTACTTCTCTTTAAACTTTATTTAGGACATGCACACATTTATTTGCGAATTTGCCTCTTTCCTCAGGACAGGTAATTACCCCTTAATGGAGAAGCAAGGAAACATGTCGACACTGCTTTGTCACGGGATGATTTTTGGCTGTGGCCAGAGCATACTTATTACCCAGCCTCAGGCACCTGAGTAGGAAGAATAAGTGAACCAGGAGCTATGACTAGAAGCGGGCTTTCTTTTTCTTCCTCCATCTGTTTGCCAACCTTCACTGAGATCTTATTGGAATACCCAGGTTGAGAATACTTGTTCCTGTTGAAAGAGAATAATGAGAATCATGCTATACATGGACTAACAGTAGTAAAAGTCCCCCAGGAGTGAGAAAGGCGTGATGGCGCTTGTCACTCTCTCTGACCTTTGTTTTCTCCTCTATGAATTATTGAGCTGGACTGATAAATCAGTTTTGAATACAAAGACACTGCTATACTCCGGCTGATCTGCCAACACGTGCATTTAACAATGTGGATGTTACCAGCTAGCAAACTGCACATGCCTCTTCATGACTCTTGCAGTGTCCTTCTTTCTGTACTTCTAGAGTCAACACAAATGCCCCAGATCTGTGCATTTTTCTCAGATCTCCTAGGCAAGCTTGACTGTCTTCTCCCCAGAACCTCACAATTCACACCAAATTACAATGTATTTAATATCCACCTCCACCCAGCTACTATGACTGCAATTTGATGTGGATCAGAATCTGTTTTTTCATTCATTGTGATGCCTGCAGCATTTAGAGACATGCCTGGCGCCATGTAACTCACTGGCAAACAATCCATTGGTAAAAATGCCTAGTTATGAAGGAGAATATGGTATCTAAGCCTTTTGATAATTTGCTGAATAGTTACTGCTATTTTAAAAAACGCTGAGAAACCTGGTGTATATTGCTCATTACTTAAAATATGACTCATGACCGCACATGTTAGAAGAGGTCAGTTATTGAGGATTTCGTTAAACTATTTTTAACAATAGTTTCAAGATTCTGTGTATTGGGAACAGAAGGCTCCAGAGTCCATAGTAAATGTAGGACGATGAGAAGTGTCTGATTTTGATGGTGAGCGCAGGGCTGCTTCTTCTGCGAAGCAGAGTGTTTTATTGCTGCTCTTCAGTGGGATTGGCTGAGGACGTTCAAAACTGAAAGTCAGGAACAAGAACTCAGATTTGAATAAATTCACCTTGGAATCAAGACAGCGCAGAATTAAGATTTGCAATAAGAAGATCATTTATAAAATTACGGCGACAGGTGTAGGAGTTCACACCTGTAATTTCAGCATTTTTGAAGGGGAGGGAGGGACACCTACAGTGCGGGTCAGCTTGCCAACATCACAAGATCCTGTCTTGAAAAACAAAACAAACAATTCTAATACCATATTTTAACATATAACATATAAACTAGATGAAGCACTTGTTATAAAAAGAAAGCAGAGGGTGAGATATTTGACTTTCTCATTTCGCTTGCTAATAATAAACCAGAAAGTCATTGTCAGAGTGAGTGAGAATGGGGCGCTCACATCAGAAATAAAGAGGATTTGAATACTCGCCCCTCTACTAGCTGGTAGGAAGGCTTTCGGCGAGATAGTTTACCTCCAGAGACAGGAGTTGTAGAGAGAGATGGATGGTTTTGAGAAGATCCCATGGCTTTACCTATGAAGTAGGCAAATGTGTACTTCTCAGACAATAATTACTGTTCTCCTTAAAATTGGGAAATATTGAGGTAAATGCAAAATAGAATATGTTCCAGATCTGTCTCTCAGGACTTCACAGTGGAGTTAGGAACACATATAGTAAATTGAATCTTCAAAGTTCACACTTCCCTCTCTATGAATTCAAGATTGCTGTTTGCCTGTATTCCTTAGTTTTACGTACTTTGTTTCATTCACACACTCTCCTAAGGTCATGCTTTGTATTGAGAGAATTAAGACTATTGCTGCGTGTGACCATAGGAACTTCCACCCTATCTCTTCTCAAATTTTAGTTTTCTCATTCTGAGCAAAAAAAAAAAAATAGGTATTGGCTGACTAATATGTTAGTGTATGGTTAGCTACTGATTATGAAGCAGTGAAAGTCACACACACACACACACACACACACACACACAAAACCCAAAATGCATGGCCACATACATAGCTTAGCAATTCCATCAGCAAAAGGGTATAGGCTATTGGGATAGAGCTATACCCCAGAAAAACAAGCAATAGTAGCAGGACTGAGTCAGAGTAGTAACTATTGGCTTTTGATGATGTAGGAGAAGGCAACTAAAGAGAGGAGAGACTCTGTTCAAGGGATGAGCCTACGTTATTGGTCATGTTACATATGCAATGTATTCTCTTTGGAAATGTAATGTATGGACATTAATTTTTATGCTCAGTCTTAGCGGTTTTGGGGTTAGGAAGTAAAGACAAATGGGAATAGTTTCCAGCTCGGGACAGTTCTCTCAGGAGCCACATCTTCCCTCCACCACTTAAAATTTTACCTATCCACTATTCTTCAAATATTCTCAAAATATGTCTTCATCACAGTAATTGGCTAATAGCAAGTGACCTTTGAGTCTTTGGTTTGGGTGTTTTACAAACCGTTGTTCTTAGAAAAGTTCCTTTTCCTTTAGGAGCCAGGAGTTAAAAAGAAGTTAGAGTCTAGTAGCATCTGTTGGGTCTTCTGCCTTGAGGGAAATGGGAATGTGAGCACCTAGAAGATTAGATAAAAGTCTGATTCTGGGCTTACTTCAGCTTTACCCTGCTGTGGATGGCACTGGAGTTGTTTGTATGTTGATGCTAACTTCAATCTCCTAGGGAGGCTGCAGACAAGGAGTGAGTCATACTCAGGTGACTTCTTGAGAACCAATCCCCTAATTAATAAAGGAGCCAATCACTGGATGAGGAGGTGGGACTTGCAGATTGAAAGGAGGAAGAGAGGAAGCAGGATGGAGTTAAGTTTTGGACAGGAATAGCGTGAGGACAACATGCAGCTATGAGTGTCTCCCAGTTTCAATGGCAGATCTGCCAGGATTCACCACTGGAGGATTTAGATTTAATAAGATTTACAAGATTAGGATTTTAGTTGCTGCACCCAGTGATTGAGCTGCCATTGTTTCTAAACTAAGTCTGTGTGGCGTTTACCTTCACAAAGCAGTGCAACTGTGGAAAAGTGTGGTTTGTCAGATGTGCACCACAAAGGCCATGGGGGATTTGAAGCATAGGGCTGGAGTGGTAACAATGGGTTCCTAGCAAGCTGGGTGGAGATGTTTTGGGAGCTCAGTGCCAGACAGTCTTCATGAGATAAAAACAGGTAAGCCTTTGCCCACCAGTGCATGGCTGGCCAGGCCACTGGAGCAGAGAGTTGCCAGTACAAATGAGGGAACAAGCCAGTTCATTTTTAATATTTCCCAGTACAGAAGAATTTTTAATCAAGCAACCGGGTTACTATGGCAAAGAATCACATCCACAGGTATGGTCTAGCTGGAATGCAGACACACCACACACATTTAATCCCTCTGACTAGATGCAGACATGCTTTTAGTACAAATGTTAATTCCAAATAATGGCATCTAATTGAGGGGCAGACAAAGTGATGAATCAGAGAAAGATTTGAAGCAATGAGATAGGTTATGCCCAACTTTCTCATGAGAATAGCACAAGAAACAGAGGTGACTATAGAGAACGCAGTGGAGAGAGAGGGAGGGAGGGAGAGAGAGAGAGAGAGAGAGAGAGAGAGAGAGAGAGAGAGCAGTTTCACCAGAACAGATTTACAGAAAAGAGTTGCAGGTGAGGACAGACTGAGCCAGAGAATGACAAGGATCCAGAAATCAGAAGCTGAGAAAAGCCTATTTGAAGCAGTCAGCTTGGAGAGGAGTTTGAACCAGTGTAGCTGAGTTGAACTAACCAATCAGAGTTCGAACAGAACTAGAAAGTGTGGGCTTACTCAGCAGTAAGCCTCCGAGATGACAAGTACATCTGGCAAATAAAAGATATAATTATTTCCCAAGCTTGTTGCCATTGCATTAACATAAGCCCTCCCATCAGGTTTCAATATTTTTCTCCATCCATCATCTTCTGTCAGGCTATATGTAAGCTTCTAGACCGAACATGGTGTTAGTGGAGTTACAGTTTTGTCTATGAATGAATGTACAGGGAGAATAACAAGATGGCTGAGAGAAACCATTGAGGATGATAATAATTGACATGGATGTGAAGGTGAGAAATAAGCCGGAGAAGCCAATGGGAGGGTGATTCAGAAAAGGTCAGAAAAAATCTAAATTCCTAGGTCTGTCTACTGGGCTTCTCTTCACACCTGAGTCTGGGTTTGCTCCTGACCTGAGGTACCAGGAACATCCCTTCATGTTTATGCTATTTCTAGTGGGGTTTCTATTGCTTACGACAGAAAGAATTATGTTAATTAGTGTAGATGATAAAAGAAAACTAAAGGTGGTCAGCCAAAAACAGTCTCTAAGCAAGGGATTTTCAGGTCTTACATTTAAGTAAGGTTATTATTAATGCATAATACATTATGCTTTAATTACATTAGATTTGGGTCAAGGTTATTATTAAAGCATTCCTGATTTTCTAAATACTCCCATTGCTAACATTGTCACTTAGTTTGTAGAGAATATGGTTTTAATTTCAAAATTTTAGGTGAGTTGGGATGAGCAGACCAAATCCCTCAACTAAAATTATTCACCCCTCTCAAATTACTTTGAAACTCTGAATTTTAGTTTCATTTATGGCCAGTGAATGTTTAGAGTGTCAGTGCATGCTCCTGGGGGAAGGATGAGATATTCACCTTTTCCCAGGATACTATTTTATAGCTCCAGTGCTTCTACTTACACTCTGCAGGAGGATTACAGGCTGCACAGGTTTTGACCCTGGTACACAGGTCACCATAAACACACTGAAGTACAGTTGCCACCTTGGGAAGCTGCAGGTCTTTCATTTGTGTTGTTTGTTTAATGTTTAATTGGCGGAATATTGGTTTTCAGTTTATGGTTCAATAATTTTATGCTTTATGGTAGATGAACATTTTATTGCAAATTAAGGCTCCTACAATAATGAGTGTATAAAGTATGGCCCTCTTAGTAGGCATTCATAGAATGGCAGGAGAATGTACTGTGCAGACCTTTGCTCCATGTATTAGCATCCCTTTTTCCACTTTCTAGATCTGATATGGAAAGTCAGTTTATCACTTTCTCTATGCCTTGGATTTCCATTGAAGGGACTGGGTCGGGGAGAGGGGAGTGGGCCTTGTACTAAGACCCACAACAACGTCCAAACTCTAACTTCAATAATAGTTTTTCTGCCCAATTATTTTTTCAGAATTGTGAAATTTTTAAAAATTATTTATGGTACACCTTTGTTCTGTTTGTTTGTTCAAGACAGGGTTTCTCTGTGTAGCACTGGCTGCCCTGGAATCCACTCTGTAGACCAGGCTGGCCTCAAACTCAGAAATCTGCCTGCCTCTGCCTTCCAAGTGCTGGAATTAAAGGCGTGCGCCACCACTGCCCAGCAACCTTTGTTCTTACCTATGGTTTAGGTGTTAGCCCTTATTACAAAATATTGCATGCATGGTAACGGGTGGAAACATTGATAGATTTGATAATAAGCTACTTCCCGGTATGGCTTTCCTAGTTGAAAAGTTGGGGAGATTAAGGGAGGGAGGGGTAGGGATGGAGGGAAAGAGAGAAAGGGGGACAAGGGGGAAAAGAGAGGAAAAGAGAGAGGGCAAGGGAGGGAAGAAGAAAGGGAGGGAGGAAGAGGGAGATCGTGTTTAGAATTAATTAATTAAAGTTTTGAACAGGAAATGCCAGGCAGAGTGAACGTTAAGAACACGGGCGAGCCAGCTGCCCTGCTGGCTGAATTTTCCAGGAAAGCTTGAGGGAGGCCATGAGGCCGGACCCAGGGTTTGCTGGGTGAAACTCCGGGGAGCAGAGGGTGTCCAGCAAGCGCATGCTTGGCTGGAGAAAGGGAATGGAAGTGAAAGCAGGCGAGCAGTGGGAATAGGAAGGTGAAGATTATATTTGAGGAAGAGAAATGTGAATAAGCAATTTTCATAAGCAAGATTTTAGAAATGCATTAGAACCATGGCAGTGGTGGTGCATACCCTTAGTCCCAGCACTCGGGAGGCAGAGACAGACAGATCACTGTCAGTTCGTGGCTAGCCTGGTCTACAAAATGAGTTCCAGGTGTGATGCAGAGAAACCCTGTCTCAAGAAACAAAAAATAAAAATAAAAAACCTTAAAACAAACAAAAACTAGAAAGCAACAAAACACAAAACAAAAAGGAAAGAAAAAAAGAAAATAGTAATACATCAGAAAAGCAAATTACCAAAGAATTGCTCTTCCAAAATAAATAATACTTTATTATATGACCTCCTTTGTTTAACTGTCGGACTTATCTATCACTAAAGGCATGTGTAAAGAACTATTATTCATCAGTAACTATAATAAAGAATAATAAAACCGAATGAAGAAGATGCTTGGGGAGCCGGAATACTACAGAATGTTTGAGTTATTTTTGTTCCTAAGATTAATGCATAGAAGAGTTACCTGAAAGTTCCTGAATGAAGTTGAATGTCCATATATAATACCATGAGAAGTGGTTCCTTCAAAAAAAAAAGCGAATGTGATCTGCTCTACTATCTGCTTCTAGTCCACAGCGTTGTGCTTCAGGAAACATTGGCTTGCTTCACGAATTAACCAGCAGAGTGCACAGAAACTTGCTGAAGTAATTTATCTTCTTACCCATGTGTACTTTGTTGCCTTAAACTAATTTGATTTAAGCAGCAATAATCTCCTCTTTTAATTTCCTTGCATGTAAGTTGTTATCAGTGTTATAGAAATCTAGAATTTGGAGGAGGGACGGCAAGAGTTTGCTCATCATAAATGAAATTGATAACCTATAAGTGATAACCTAAACCTATAACTTGAGAGAAGGTAAGTCAAAAGAAATTCAGTATGACCTCTGCGTATCAGGTAGGTTTGTTTTTTGTCACATAAAAATCGTTTGCATATAGCTCAACTCCCATTTACACTTAGGACCTTAGTTAAGTAGTTATAAGATAAAATTGCAATTATGATATTGTTATTGCTGCATTAAAACAACAACAAAACAAACCATGATGGTGGGTTGCAACTAAGGTAACTGCCGTCCCAGAAGACTTTGCATAAACCCAATGTATATGTTCTATGCTATCATTTATAATAGTTTTTAGCAAACTAAAGACATTTTTCACATTTGAGAATTTGAAAGCAGCTCCGAATCTCAACATTGGAACAGTCCCGCCTTTCTTATTTCTTGCTTTCTCATATACCCTACAATCCTCAGCATCATGAACGAGCACTTTGGGGACAGCAGTGGATGCAGTTCACGCAAGGTCTTGGTGAGAAGATGGGACTTACATCTTCAACCATATGGAATGCTGAAATTTGGGGGAACAAACCAAAATGTTAATCTAAAATCTTATTTAGGAAACAAAACTTGTGTGACTAGAAATAGACCATGTACTAAAAATATTCTGGTATGTGTGGATTCTGGTGCATAACAGATGTCACCAAGGAAGGCTTTAGGGGTCAGCAGAGCATAGCATGGTTTTCCATTCCAGGGAATTATTAGACTTCCCATAGTCTGGGAACTTCAAATCTTTTCTACCCTAAGTTGCAAATATATATTTTCAAACCTTTAAGAAAATAAGTATTCATTTTCAGATAGCCCTCTACTTTCATTTATGATTAATGAATAAAAACTGTCCATGTGGGGCTGGAGAGGACATTTGGTGGTTACAATTGCTTAGTGCTCTTAAAGAGGACCCAGGTTTGGTTGTAAGCATACACACTGCAGCTCTTTTTATCCGGGATTCTGTTTATGGTTAATTTTATATTTGCTTTATTTTCTTAAAATATAAATTTGTTTTAGACTTGGGAAGATAGGCGGTGATTAATAGCACCTTCTGTTCTTGCGGAGGACCTGGGTTCAGTCCCTTGCATCCTTATATCAGCTCATAGCCATCTGTAACACCAGTTCTATGTTATTTTATGCGTTCTTCCAATCCATGGAAATAGGGTATGCATGTGATTCACTTACAGATGACACATACTAAAATACATATATAATATATATGTAAACAAATAAATAATTAAAATTATATGTTTGATGTCATACAGTGATGCTACATTTGTGTAATCATTTTGACAACCATGCCCATTAAAATGCCCATTGCCTTCATGATGAGTTTGTAAGGTAATAATATTTAGGATTTACACAGTAAGTTTCAAGTATGTATAATTCCCTATTATTAAGTATTGCTAATAGTGTTAGACTTGTAGAAATTGCTCATTTTCTAACTGGAAGTGTGTACTCTTTGGCCAGCATCTCATTTCCACGTCTCCCAGTGCTAGCAATCTGCATCCCACCGACTCTGCGCAGAGCTCTTGAAGTGTCATGCACCATTGCTGTTGTCCTTTTGTCTTTATGAATGCGTGTTTGCACTTAGTCTCATGCTCTCCGCATTAACTTACGGGAGGTACACAAGAGTTCCTTCTTCGTAAAAGATGGATATTTTACTGTTTGCTTAAACTGTCGTGAATTGTGTTGCCGTGAACGAGGCAATCTGTTTTTGGTTTTGTTGCTTTGTATTTATTGACTTAAATATTTATACAGTGCATTTTGGATCTTCTTTCTGCTTCCCTAATCCTCCCAGATCTCTTCAACTCTCTACCCTCCCAACCTCATGTTCTTTGTCTCTGTAAAGAAGGGAAAAAGAAAGAAAAAAAGAAAGAAATATCATAACAATTATTGGTTTCTCATTTTTTCTTTCTTCCTTCCTTCCTTCCTTCCTTCCTTCCTTCCTTCCTTCCTCCCTCTCTCTCCCTCCCTCCCTCCCTCCCTCCCTCCCTCCCTCCCTCTCTCTCTCTCTCTCTCTCTCTCTCTTTCTTTCTTTCTTTCTTTCTTTTTTTGTGTGTATGTGTTACATAATGGGAGCAGGCATATAGGCATATGTGGAACCAGAGGTGGGCATCAGATCTTATAAAACTGCTCTCCACTTTAGGTTTTTGAGACAGGTTTCTCAGGGAACCTGGAGCTCGCTGACACACTAGACTAGTTGACTTACGAGCCCACGGATGCTGCCCTCTTCGTCTCCCAGTGCTGGGATTTTAGGTTCACCCTGCCGCTCACGGCTTTTTCCGCTGGCTGGGGCAATCCAAACTCAGGCCTTCATGGTTGGATAAGTACTTTACTTACTGAAGAATCTCCACCTCCCTATCACCTACACATTTTCATTAAAAGGTTGTGTTTGTAAGTTGTGAGTCTGTGGGAGCATTAGCACACCGAACATTACTAGCTCCATTCTACTGAGTATCAACTATGTGTCCGACTATGTACCAGGGTCCAGGGCCCACTCTTTTTTTTTTCCTGAGACAGGGTTTCTCTGTATAGTCTTGGCTGTCCTGAAACCCACTCTGTAGACCAGGCTGGTCTCAAACTCAGAAATCTGCCTGCATCTGTCTCCTAAGTGCTGGGATTATAGGCATGTGCCACCACTGCTGGGTCCAGGGCCCACTCTTTTTTTTTTTCTTTTTAAATTAGATATTTGCTTTATTTACATTTCAAATGTTATCCCCTTTCCTCATTTCCCCTCAGGAAGACCCCCTATCCAATTCCCACACCCCTGCTCACCGACCTACCCACTCACTCCCACTTTCCTGACCTGGCATTCTGCCACACTGGGGTATCTAGCCTTCACAGAACTAATGGCCTCTCCTTTCATTGATGTCTGAAAGGGCCATCCTCTGCAAAATATGTGCCTGGAGCCAAGAGTTCCTCCAGGTTTACTCTTTGGTTGGTGGTTTAGTCCCTGAGAGCTCTGGGGGTACTGGTTGGTTCATATTGTTGTTTCTCCTGTGGGGCTGCAAACCTCTTCAGCTCCTTGGGTCCTTTCTCTAGCTCCTCCACTGGGGACCCTGTGCTCGGTTCAATGGTTGACTGAGAAGAGTGGCCTTGCCCAGCCAAGCTATAGACTGTCTCACACCACGGTCCCACAGAGTGTCCCTTTCTGTATTTGTCATGCACTGGCAGAATGTCCCAGGTGACAGCTGTATCAGCCTCCTGCCAGCTAGAACTTGTTGCCATCTGCAATACTGTCTGGGTTTGGTGACTCTGTATGGGATGGATCCCCAGGTGGGGCAGTCTCTGGATGGCCTTTCCTTCAGTCTCTGTTCCACACTTTGTCTCTGTTTCTCCTTCATTCTTAGAAGGGGGCATTTTGATCCCCTTCTAAGAAGGACTGGAGTATCCACCCATTGGTCTTCCTTCTTCTTGAGCATCATATGGTCTGTGAATTGTATCTTGGATATTCCGAGCTTTTGGGCTAATATCCACTCATCAGTGAGTGCATATCCTGTGCATTGTTATGTGAATGGGTTACCTTGCTCAGGATGATATTTTCTAGTTCCATTCATTTGCCTAAGAATTTCATGAATTCAGTGTTTTTAATTGCTGAGTAGTACTCCATTGTGTAAATGTACCACATTTTCTGTATCCATTTCTCTGTTGAGGGACATCTGGGTTCTTTCTAGCTTCTGGCTATTATAAATAAAGCTGCTATGGACTTAGTGGAACATGTGTCCTTATTACATGTAGAAGCATCTTCTGGGTATATGCCCCGGAGTGGTAGCTGGGTCCTCAGGTAGTACTATGTCCAGTTTTCTGAGGAACTGCTGAACTGATTTCCAGAGTGGTTTTTACCATCTTGCAGTCCCACCAGCAATGGAGGAGTGTTCCTCTTTCTCCACATCCTGTCCAGCATCTGCTGTCCCCTGAGCTTTTGATCGTGGTCATTCTGACTGGTGTGAGGTGGAATCTCAGTGTTGTTTCGTTTTGCATTTCCCAGGGCTTCTCTTAAGGTATTCTGGGAAGTTGGTTTCCTTTTGTTGTCCTCACAAAGAGAGCTTGTCTAGAGGGCCAGTCCATGGTCCTTAAGGCCACTCCCAATGAGCCCCTGAGCCTGAGCCTGCATCCACTGTCTCTGATGTATTTGCAAACCCATACTCTACAGTTTCCAGGCTGTTTTGACTGGTTTAGACAAAAAAAGCTTGGCTTTTGTTGGGCCAATGCTTCGGCACTCGGCTGGAACTCTATAAAATATGCTCACTTCTGGGTCTCAGACTAGTCAACATCCTGCAAGTGAATGAGCTGGAGCCCTGGCGGGTCTCCACAAAAACTGCTGGAAATTCCCGTGGCATTTCTGAGTCAGAGCCGCATTTCTGAACCCATGTTTTTAAACACAACGTCAGCAAAACTGAAAGTTCTTACAAACTGTCCTGTCCTCTACCTCCGCATGGGCTAAGAAGCCCCATAAAAATAAACATCTTCAAAGGCACAAAGAAAAATGAGCTTCAAGATCTCTGTATCATGGCATTTGTATTTATGAAATAGGGCTGTGAGTCTTGTGGTCTCTGCAGACCATTCCCAGCTGAGTCCTATTATGTAGAGCCCACACTGACAGATTATGAGATGCCCGTGGGAGGGCATGCTTTCCACGTTCTGTTCTTCAGTATGCTGAAGGCTCGATGCTTACCACCTGATGGTGGAGTACAGGATCCCAACATTCGGCGCTGTTTTCCTCCTCTCCTTCGTAGATTTATTCTGCTTCCAAAACAAGTCCTGATCTTAAACACTTGCTGAATGTTGATTCTGTGTTTGGATGAATGCTGATTCTACGTTTGGATGAATGTTGATTCTACGTTTGGATGAATGTTGAATCTATGTTTGCATGAAGGGCCTTAAGTCAGAGTATGTTCCCTTCACTGTACTTATATGTTGATATTTCTTCCTAATTGCAAAATTTAAAGATGCGCCTCACTAGTGACAATTTCACAAGCATTTTCATCACTGTGCTTTACTGCATGTGGACACCATGTTTATTTTACTGATATTTATATATATATATATACACACATATATATATGTATATATATATACACACATATATATATGTATATATATGTATGTATGTATATATATATATACATACATACATATATATACATATATATATATAACCAGGAGGAAGTACTCAGAAGATTCTAAGGAAAAGGAGAATAGATACAAAGTTTAGGGGAAATATAATCAGAAGTAAGTCAGTTATACAATGTTAAGATTTTAACAAACAGATTTGACCATATTTCATGCATAAATATCATACAACCTCACTAAATATCATACATCTATTTTACAATGAACTCTATATGAATGTGAAAAGCATTTTCAGCTTTATTTTATTTTATTGAATTAGAGCTTGACAATTTAATATGTTTATAACATGTTCTGCTTATTCTTATTCTCTGTCCCCACCCTCTCTTCTTTCTCTCCCACTCTAACAACTTTTCCTCCTCTATCAGTGCCCTGCCAAACTTCTTTAGTTTGGCGTTTGTTTTTCCACCCGTGTAGTTTGACCAGGGTTAGCAATATGGCAATTGGATTCATATTATCAGTTAGACTCTGGCAGGGTCACCAATGCCTACACAGTAGAAAATGACGACAGTCTTTAGGGGTCCCTGGGCCCTTCCTCCATCTGGGCCTGGCTGTCAGTGGGCCTATTCTTGTGCAGACCCAGTATAATTACAGTTCTGGATTCTGCCTTATTTTTAAAGAACACGGCATGTTACACACTCTAAATTCTGCTTGGACATGAAGCTGAATTTACCTACACTTAACTAAGAAAGAGGGCTTTCCATTTAGGTTTTTTTAAAAAAGGAAATTAGGAAATTCGGACATTTAGGGAAGTATAGTTCACTAGTGGGATGCCGTGGAAGCCAGACAGTCTTCCTAGTTGCCTGCTTTTAAATGGCCAGGAATCGAGTGTATACAGAGTGGCAAAATGGCACAGCTGTGTGGAGCTGGAGTCAGTGTAGAGAGCAGAGGACCATTATAGTCAGGGTATGTTTAGACGACATGATAACTGATATGGATATCCATGAGGAGTCACCTAAAATATTACTGATACAAGAGATCAATGAGACCATGAGTCAACGAATGATGACTGATATTAGATATGCAGGAAACCCTAAACAGTCATATTCATTATACACCACTTCTGGCCACCTTGTATGGATTTCGTATTGCCTTAGGTCACAGGTCTTTTCCTTTGTGTGTTAGCCTGTAGGCCATTGCGTCTGTCTCTGTGTGTGCCTGTACCCTGCTACGTGTGGGCTGCTTGTGCTAGCATGTTCCTGAGTGCCTGCAGGAGACTGCCTGCCCATTAGCCGTTGCCCGGGATGATTAAAGGATGCCTTATCTGCCTGTGACTTCTCACGTCCTCTCCAGCCTCACAGCTTCCCCTGACCGGCTTCTTTTCCTAGCTTCAGAGTCAGCACGCTCTCACCTGTGGATCAGCAAGCACATCTCCTGTGCCTCATTTGTTCTCTGTGCCGTCCAGGGATGTTTTTGTTCTTATATGTAAATGTAATCTGGTGACTGAAGGCAGTGGGCTGTAAGTTAAATAATCCACTGAAACAATTTCATTTGTTTAATCTCATTCATTTCAGGCGTGTTAATTCAGCTTGCCTCAGAAAGTAAAGTTTTACCAAATCTTTATACTTTTAGTGTCATCGGTGACAGATATGTGGAGATGTCATTCCTCCCATTATAAGCAAACATCAGCATACTGTGATTATTTTTGTCTTTTGGCTCGCCTCCTTCCCCCCCCCCAAAAAAAAAAGGTTTCCAAATGTTTGCTGGCCCTTGTTTAAGAGGAAAAGCTATCAAACAATTGTGGGTCTTAAAGGGCAATGAGGGTAAAGGGGAGCTACGGGAACATGATGTACTCTTACTGGTAGAGGAAAGAAACAGAATGTTCTTCTACGAGCTGTGGAATCTGTCAGAATTGGCCAGTTCTCCTGTACCCCAGTAAAAAAAGTTGCCATTTCTGTTCAAATGGAGCAAAAAGTTATCACATGTATTAAAACATGGCAAATATGTGCATATAGACAGGCATGCACACAACACACACATACACCTGGCAGCTGGCCTGTTAGGAGGGAAACGTGTCTGCGTCCAAATCCTAGGTAGGCTGTGAGCTAAGTGTCTGATTCCTGGAGATCTTCCCTGTACTGCTGACGGTTCCCTGGTTCCCTGGTGTTTCTGCGGAAATGCTTTCTGTAGAAAGCTAGCGAGTGGCATTCCTTATTATCCTAGAAACTACACTATTCTCTTCTTCCATGTCCCTCTCATGGTCCTTCCTAATGCCTCCATTGTTCTAGAATCCTCTGCAGAAAAAGAAGCATTAGTGCTCATTCCTTGGCTCTCTCCAGTTTTTTGTTTATTTGTTTGTTTGCTTGTTTGTTTGTTCTTAACTTCCTGTAGAAAAGTTGACTTCTGGAATCTGATCACATCAATTAGCTCTTCTACTTAAAACCACATCGGATGTCATATAAGTGTGACAAAGGTTAGACAAGTGTGGATATCCTGGGCCTGGGCTCCTGCACCTTCGTCACCAGTGACTGTCACCCTCTTCTTACCTGGACATTCTCTGTGGTATAACTGGGCTCACATCCTTCAGTTCTTCAGGACTGAGTAGACCCTTCCATGTTAGTCAGTGTATCTTAAGCATTTAAACATGCATATCAATGTAATTTCTTTTTCAACAGTTCATATTACTGTTAGGTAAACAATTCCAGTATTAAAATATTCCCAAACTCTGAGATGATCTGAAGATCTTAAAAACAACAACAACAATAATAAAAAACAATTTATGGATGTAGTTCATCAAATTAGCACAGCTACTACAATGCTAGAAACATACTCATGACACTCATGCGTTTGGACAGGCTATTTGAAGTCTATCCAATATATGAGTCCAACTGTTGCTCTTAGAAGAATGCTTGCCCTGGCCTGGGACGTGGGTGCTTTAAGAATCTTCAGTTCTTCCCCTGCCCTCTCTGTGGATAGGGTTCTGGCTATAATGGCCTCTTTGTTGCTTGGATGAACTTAGCTGACACCACCATTCTCTTGTGACTAGCTTTTGGTTCCCCGCTGGAATCCAGAGAGAAATTTAATCATCACTATGATTATTCATCACACTTACTCAAATTCTCTCCTGTTTCTCTGCAAAATGAACCTATCTCATTTTTCTTTAGAATTTAGTTTTCTGGAATTTGTGGTTCTGTGCAGGCTTTTGTCTGTTTATAGTGTATATACCTCTTAATAATACATTAAAAAGGCAAGAGTCTTCAGGCACTAAGCTGTCCAGACACCGTTTCATGTTGAGCAAATAAGCAGATGTCACCTGGGTCTGGTTTATTTTATCCAGGGAAAAAGTCTCTTTCTCTTTAAGGGAGATCTTATGTGTTTCAGGGGAATCTGGTGCTCCTTTCGTTAATATGTAGAGGAAGCCATTTTTTGTTTATGAAACAACAGGAGCTGATATGATACTAAATACTATTAGTGTAGTGTTTCAGACTGGATCACAGCAAACAATCTGTGTGTGATAGATGAGATAGAAATTTAACAAATCCCCACACAGTGATGATTGAGACAGTTTTTTCCTACTAAAATCATTATTATTATTTTTAGGAGAAACTCTGATCAAGTTTCCTAAATGAGGTAGTGTAGTAATGATTTATAGCTAATGATATATTTCAATATAATTTTTCTCTTTAGATTCTCAATGAAATTTGAGATTCTTTTTTTTTTTATTGTATATATTCTATATTTACAATTCAATTCCCTTTTTCTGGTTCCCCACCCCCAAAGGTCCCACGTGTCCTTTTCCCTCCCCCTGCTCCCGCATCCACCCCCTCCCACTTTACTGTTCTTGTACTCTCCCACAATGATGTTTTGGTCCATTCTAGCACCAGTGTCCACTCCTTTCTTCTTGTGAGACATCACTTGATATGTGATTTGTGTCTTTGGTGTTCTAAGCTTCTAGGCTAATATCCACTTATCAGTGACTGTATACCATGGGTATTCTTTTGGGACTGGGTCACCTCACTTAGTATGACATTCTCCAGCTCCATCCATTTCTCTAAGAATTTCATGAATTCATTGTTTCTAATGGCTGTATAGTACTCCATTGTGTATATATACCACATTTTTTGTATCCATTCTTCTGTTGAGGGACATCTGGGTTCTTTCCAGCTTCTGGCTATTATATATAAAGCTGCTATGAACATAGTGGAGCATGTATCCTTATTGCATGCTGGTGAATCTTCTGGGTATATTCCCAGGAGTGGTATGGCTGGGTCCTCCGGAAGTATCACGCCCAGTTTTCTGAGGAACCGCCATACTGATTTCCAGAGTGGTTGTACCAGCTTGCATTCCCACCAGCAGTGGAGGAGTGTTCCTCTTTCTCCACATCCTCGCCAACACCTGATGTCTTCTGAGTTTTTAATCTTAGCCATTCTGACTGGTGTGAGGTGAAATCTCAGGGTTGTTTTAATTTGCATTTCCCTAATGACTAGTGATGTTGAACATTTTTTAAGGTGTTTCTCAGCCATCCGAATTTCTTCAGGTGAAAAGACTCTGTTTAGCTCTGTACCCCATTTTTGGATAGGGTTATTTGGTTTTCTGGGGTCTAACCTCTTGAGTTCTTTGTATACATTGGAGATTAGCCCTCTGTCGGATGTGGGGTTGGTGAAGATTTTTTCCCAATTTGTTGGTTGCCGATTTATCCTTTTGACAGTGTCTTTTGCCTTACAGAAACTTAATGCTTGAAGACCTTGTTAACCTTGTTAATATTTGAACTTCAACTTTTTATACTCACCTTTAAATTGAAAACTATTAATTGTGTACTATATATCTTACTTATATACTCATTAATATTTTAAACAGGCTCTCTAACCTAGGTTAGCCACAGACTCCTGACATAGTCACAGACAATTTGATTTTCTGATCTTTCTGTTTTCACTTTTTGATTGGGACTATAGATGCATGTTACCAGTCCAAGTTTATACAACGCTAGGAACCAAACCCAGGACTTTCTGAATGCTAGCTAAGTATTTTATCATTAGCCATTCTTTGCTACATTCCTTCATTTTGTGCTCTCTCTCTCTCTCTCTCTCTCTCTCTCTCTCTCTCTCTCTCTCTCTGTGTGTGTATTTACACACACACACACACACACACACACACACACACGTATGTGTATTGCGTAGGCCAGAAATTGATGTCATCTATCTTCCTCAATTGGTCTCTACATTACTTTTTGAGACAGCATCTTCTCTCACTTTCTCTAAGGTTAAAGGGTCTGGCTGGCCAACAAGTCCCAGGGCGTCTCCTGTCTCCACTTCCCCAGTGCTGCCTGCCATTGCAGACTTGTGCCATTACACCTAGCTTTTACACTGCATATTTTCTCAGAGGCTCAGAGTTTTAGGCATCTACATATACTTACATACATAGAAAAAAGGGCATAGTGTTTTGCAATTTCAAATCCGGTAGCGTGTAAGTGCCCACAGAGAACGTTAGAAAAATATTCACTTACTGAGTCTCATTCGGTATCTCTCCCACCCACACCATGTCCCATATGTCTTGCCTCATTAGAAGCATATCTTAAGATCATTAGAACTCAGTGGGTGGCCACGATGCGTTGGAGAGAAGCTCATAATTAATATAAACCTCTTGGGGGAGATTTTTAGGATTTAACTTATTTTACACACACACACACACACACACACACACACACACACACTTTCTTTTAACAGAAATTGGACAAGGCATTTAATTATGAAAGCACATTCTAAAGTATGCAGCCACAGGGATAAAACTTCCTCGCTGTAATTGTTACATAATTTTAAGTGTCTTCTGTCAATGATCCAACTAGAACACTGATTTCTCCTAAAGTATCTGGAAACTAAGACTTAAGCGTCCCTTTCTCCTGTCTAGTATATATCATGGATCAGGCAGTGGCATCTGCTGGCAATGAATGATATTGCCTTCTAATTCTATAGGTGAATTCGCTGTTCAGAATAATTCATCCCCAGGTAGCAGATTTTTTTTTCCCAAAACAAATGTACACACAAAACAATGAATAACAATATGGGTGGCAATGGTGTTGTATGGAATGCCACATGAGGAGAGGAGAAAGTAAACTTGAAATGATTACAAGTATCTCTGTTGCTTTGTTTTTCATTTAATATCACATGTCAGGTCCCGACACTGGTGTACGTGAGCCTCAAAGAAAATCCCAATCCCAGAAACTAGGTAGGATAACTTGGTGTTGGACACACATAAACTAGTTAGAAAGGAATTTTAATGGCAATGAATGGTTTTTATATACTGCCACATACACACAGTTTCATTTTTTTCTAAAGACGGAGTTTCCTATATTCATCAAAAGTCATGAAAGAGTTGAGTGTGGATAACAACGGCCAATCATCCTGGAACACTTGAGATTGGAGCTAAAGGGTCGTGAGTTTTAGAACAGTCTGGGCAATGTAAGGCTGTTTCAGAGCATCAGCCAGTAAAAAAAAAAAAAAACTGCATGAAACAAAACCAATTTAAAAACATATGCTATTTGATTTAGTGCCAAAGTTAATAACTTATCCTTAGAAAATAATCAGATACGTGCTTAAAGATTTGTTAAAATATAGTTATTTCATCTCTGCATACATATATAATAGCTATTATAGTGTTTTATAGTAAAATATAAATTATCTAAAATAAATAGTAACAATTTTTCAACATATTATGATATATCCCTAAAATAAAATTATATACATCCACTGAATATACAGCAACATTTGGTGGTATGAATAAATGTTTATATTATATAATTAAGGAAAAGATGGGTTAACGATACTGTATGATGTCTTTGTGAGGGGTAACACTCCATATGTCAGTACTTTGTGGTTGCACAGGAGATGCACCCACATGACAATTTCACACTGATTTGCCCACATGATTATCTCATAGTGACTTTCCCCATCTCTAGTTGTATAACTATATGTGTTAAAGATTTGTTCATTTTGTTTTATGTGCATGAATGCTTTGCCTACAGGTATGCCTGTGCCCTTGGAGGCTAGAAGTCAGCACTGGATCCACCAGAACTGTAATTACAGATGGTTGTGAGCTGACATGTGGGTGCCGGGGAGCTGAACTCAATAGCAAGTGCTCTTAATTGCTGAGTCAGCCTGCTAACCCCCAAACTAATATAACCTTTAAGGGGAAAAAAAAAGATATAGCGAAGTAATCACCACCAGGGATTCTGAACACAAAGAGACCTCTCAGGAAAAACAAGCAACAAAGGCAAAAGGGATCAAGATGATGCCATTGGCATAAGGGAGCCGTGCTGGCATGCTGCATGAAAATGTGAAAGGCATGTGAAAGGATAGGTTGTGTCAGACATGCGTGAATCAAGGAATCAGCCATGGTATCGCAAGATTAACACCAGGATTTGAATCACCTTTGCACACAGGAAACCATAAGAGAGCGCAGAGCAGAAATTAGGTTCGGTTCTAAGAAACGTATCCTATCCTGGGGAAGAGAAGATCAGGTTTAATCAGGACTATGTGACTGAGCCTCTGCATTCTTCATCTCCCTTGGAGGACACTCACCCACCACTGCACTGACAAGCTAGAGAACCATTGCCTGACAGTCAAAGCTCACTCTCTAGTCTATTAAGCATTGCTTAAGGCTACTCATGTACTTGGAACAAGATGGAGAACAAACAAAACTAAGCCAACAGATGGAACCGAGATCGTATTTACCTAATTTTCCTTCAGGAAGCAAAAGACTGTTGAAGGGAACAGAAGGCCACACTGGCCAGTTTATGTTTAGACAGTGCGGTGCTGATAAGGATCTCTGGTATAAATCCGCCAAAGGATGACAGACCGCTGGACATCTGGGGAACCTGGGGCAAGTGGTGATAGAATCTAATATGTAACTATTTCTGGCAAAATGACCCTTCTTGAGGGTTTTTGTCAATATGGCCTTTGCCTTTGTCAGCCTTCCCATATGTGCCTGCTTGTTGGCCTGTGTGCCTCTCTGTGGTCTCTGTGCTGCTCTGTGACCATCTCCATGCCTGTCTGTATGTTGCAAGTGCAGCGCTGTGTGCTTGGGTGCCCGGCGGAATGTGGCTGCCTAGCAGCCTACCTCCAAGTGAACAAAGCTCTGGGTTTATTATCAGCCCACAGCTTCAATTAAGCTCTTCACCTGCCCAGCCTGTCCCAGCTCTCTCTCTCTTTCCTAGCTTCAGAGTTTAGACCTCACCACTATGGCTTCAAACATCTCCTTAAACTGAGACTGTTTGCAGTATATAAGTGTTCTAAATCTTGCAAAAAAAAAAAAATTGAGGTTGGAAAACTCCGGGACTCAAGACCAGTGTATTCAAATCGGTCAATTCTGTAATCCACTAGCATTTTTAGATCTTGGTGTCACTGTCTAAAGAGTGAGATAAAGGTAGGATGTCCTTGGAATCACACAGTATAGGCTTGAAATCACCTCTCTCTCCAGACTTGACATTTACACCTAATTTAAAGCTTCTGTCTCTTCTCTTATGTGCCTTCCCACAACTAAATAAGGAACTGTGGAGGGGAATGAAAGACACAGCAGGCTTGACTGAGGGGTAGCCTGGCTCTTCTCTCTTTCCCTAGAGCATCTGTACAGACTGTATGCTCAAAAACCTGGGCAGAACTTTAGCAGCATTTTATTTATTTATCAGGTTCATTCAAGAACCATTAAATAGGTGCTCTTCGTACTTGAAACTTTGCAGACTCAGATGAATAAACTTTAAAGAACCCTCTTCTGTCAGAGAACTTTGTCGTGCTTCTTATTTTACAGACGGTGCTTCCCATTTGCCTTCCGCTTCCTCTTTGCTTTTAGGGAAAATATTTTGATGAAATTTGATTATATATATGTGTGTGTGTGTGTGCGTGTGTGTGTGTGTGTGTGTGTGTACACATATACATATATATGACATAGAAATGCTGGAAACCACTGGCCTGGTTTGGGAGACAGAACGGTGGTGGGTGACAGTTACAAACCGTCAGCACTTTCTGTTTGCCATGGCCTCCACCTTAATCCAGTTTTCCAGCATCATTTGCACGAATGACTATAATGCATATTTTTCTTATTGCCTTCTTGTGTTTTTGGCAGTAAGACCAGTGATCTACTTAAAATTCAAGTTGGAGAATGTCTTTTGTTCACATTTGTATACCTAATATCTAACTAAATTGAGTAAGATCTGTCTTTTCCATGCCTCCAAATCCATGGAATTCAGTATTGTAATTGTCTCTGCAATGCTCTTTCTTTATGACTTCATCAGAGTCTGCATTGTAATCATCAACAATCAACTAAGATGAGCAGTAGGGCTTCCGTGAGTAGTTTCAATAGCATTTGTTGGAAAAATGAAAGCTGTTAGTTTGGAGGTCATATTAATTGAAGTGATAGGCAGAGATAAACTTTAGATATAGTAAATGTACGTGTAGGTGAAACAGGAGTAAATAACATTGATGAACATTTGATGTTTTACTTCTTGATAGGGGAAGATAAATCTGTATCTCGAGGAAGGAAAACCAGGAGTGTGGTCTAGAAAGTGTCCTGAGAAGGGTACCTCAATGTATCCTTTCATCCCCAGGACCCAGTATCTGGATGTAAGAATCATGGCACAGTTGGCAGTCAGAAGATTCAAATTCTTCAACAAAGTCAAATATCCAAGGCAGGAAAAATTTTTCACAGATTTAGCATGTCATATTTCGTGGTTGTCAATGGAATGTCAATTTCAGCGGACAGTTTTGCAGAAAGGAACTCTGGGAGGAGAAAAGGAGTACAGACCATCGCAGAAGGAAAAGAACATAGATAAGATGTAAATATAGAGGAAGACACATCCATAGTTGAAGTGAGAGCTATATAAAGACCCATTCTTTCTTGGATAAACATCCCGTATCTTGCTTTTGCTGTCTATCCGCATTAGAAGCTTTGGCCCCCGGGCAGGATGAATGAAGTGGGTACATTTCCAGTCCAGTAAGCACAGGTCTTTTGTAGTGCCTGGATTTAGTAGCACAAAAGGACATGAGGAGATGGAGATGAGAACTGTACCAGCAATGGGCCTTGTTAGGAGAAGAGTCATCTCTAGGTCCCCAGAAGAGTTTAGGGGAGAATAGCAGGTATACATCCTAAATGTAAAGGTTTAAGGGCTACCTGCAAGGGATAAGCCGTGGCCTCCATTCTTCCTCTAGCAACATTTGGGCCCAACCCTTTGGGTAGCTTCACATGCCCTTGTGTTTTGTACTTTTTTTTTTAAATATTCTTCTAGTATGTAATAAGAATATATAATTAACTTCTTAAATGCAATAGCTAGTTCATTTCGTATTACAACTAATGAAACATAAAATTTGTGTTCACATTTTACAGATCAAATGTCTTTTTTTTTGGTTTTTCAAGACAGGGTTTCTCTGTGTAGCCCTGGCTGCCCTGGAACTCACTCTGTAGAGCAGGCTGGCCTTGAACTCAGAAATCCGCCTGCCTCTGCCTCCCAAGTGCTGGGATTAAAGGCGTGCACCACCACCGCCCAGCCAGATCAAATGTCTTAGTATGATGTTATATTACCACAAACAGCATATTCTTATAATAAATAGTGTAGCATGTAATGTAATATATAAATATATTTTTAGTTATATTTTGTTATATAAATATATTTTTAGTAAATAATGTACAGTTGTATTAATCTAACTTAGCATAGTTTACATTGATTTATAATAGTAAACTATGGGAAAACTATAACAATAGTATTTTCATAAACTTACTGGAAAATCAGATTTTAATGTAGACTTATTTATACAGATTGGGGCTAAAGACATGTAAACGGACATTATTAACATAAGCTTGTAGTCACGTTCATTTACTCTCTGTGTCCCTAGAGAGTTGTGGTAAACACAAGGAGAATTTACAAAAATAGATAACATTGGTCCTTTTGAGGAACCATTTCTAAATTCTTATGCTTCAAGTAATATTAACAAAATAAATAATCATAACTTGTTTAATCTCTTGTTTCTATGAATGTGTTTTTTGAGATACAAACATTCTGGATAACAGGTAAGAAGTTCTTACTCTTCACACTGACTGTAAAATTGCAGTTTAATTAGAATGATAATCCAAACTTAACTCGTTACTGTTTACTCTCAATTATCAAATACAAATATATTCAACATCAACACTTGAATGTTCACAGCCATTAGAAGCAGATGACTGGAAAATATGTTTAATATGCTTTATAAAGGAGGATAAGGAACTGTCAGGATCTCTTTCCTGATTTCCAATGCAACCCCCTAGAATGATGTTTCTTTTGACTACAAAAAAATGGGGAGAAAAATGTTCTTCTATTTATTGGAAAATCAACACTCTGAGACCTCAGCCATATTATCATTTCAGATTCTGTGTTGCAGGAATGCTGCATATATCAGGCAAGAGGGTTTATACTGGAGATTTAACAAAAGACTTAACCATACATATTTATTACATACATTTTATTCTCACTTCCAAATTTAAATACATCTTGACTTTTTTAGTAGAGAGAAGTACCTCTTACTATCATATAGATTAAAAATCATGCATTCAATAGTTGACTCAGGGGCTTTCACTAAACTGGCCATGAATGCTGAAACCATCTGTTTTTCTGGACGTTGTCAGGGTGAGTGAGGCAGAGGCAGCTGTCTGCAAAGGGACGCTTGGGATGATGAACCGGCCCATTGTTTCTAAGCAATTCACTGGCATTCAGAGGCTCTACCCAAGCGTACTACAGAGCAATCAAAATCAAACTATTGTTTGTACCGATCATATTGATCTGAAAAGAACGTGGTGGGATGACCCCATTGTAGATGCAAATAGTTGTTCAGAGCAGCTGTATGCTGGCCAATATGTACCTCAGTAGGACAAGGGCTTGGAAGCTAGAGGGCTCTCTGCACCCTACTGAGGGCGAAAAAAAGATTATGGCAGATTGAACTGCAGTTTAAAGACACTGGAGGGAATGAAGACACAGGTCTGTTGGTATTAGTGGCAATTTTCTTTCACACACAAAAACTGTCAATATTTACTCTACGGTGGCAAAGCTATTTTTATAGAAAAGCTTTCTGCAAACTATCATTACAGACTTCCTATAAAATTAATGACCTAAATCTATCACAAAGTAGCAATTTGTTTGAGTTTCAAATGTTAAGTCCTGACTAGATTCACAAATTAGTGAATGCCCAATCTCAGTTTATCTGAGAAAAAAAAGCATAAAAGTTTTACAATTTATGTACAACTCCTAAAACGGAGAAACAATCATGATATTGTAATAGTTGCGTGCTTATTAAGAAGGACATTTTTGCCTATGCAGAGAGAAAATGGAAGCAGACAAAATGGAAATTAAGCAATTTTGGTTTTTATATAATCAGAACGCAGTGTTCTATCCATTAACATTTCAGACTTTTGGTTGTCCTTGTCACTTCATTGCGTGCATGCTAATATCTTCTCATATAAAATTTAATCTGTTGAACTAAATGGAGGAATTAGTATCTGAAAGACATCTTTCATTAAGCAATTAACGAATCTCTCCAACAAATCTACAAAAGCATATGTGTTTATATTTAACAATTACTTGTATGATCACCCCATTATAACATGCATATATTTTGTGTTTCTTGGGGGTATTATCATATCTGAACTTATTGCTTATACTGCAGGGCATTAATAGAATGTGTTTAAGACCATTTCTTTGTGTAGAAAAAGCAGCCATCTATTGTTTATGGACTTTGCATGTCCTCTATGGTTCAGTTTAGACAATAAAAAAATATCTCTAGTAGAAGGCTTTTGCTATGGATGGAATTTTGTGAGATTCAGAGGGCTGAGTGGAGGTGAGACAAGCCACAGGTTTAGGTTGTAGTCGTAGAGAAAGGCTGATTGTAGATACGAGAAGGCCTACTGCTTCTCTCAAGCATTTAGGGGCCAAGATGAGATTAACTTGTGTGCTTTTAAAGAAAATATCTAGTTTAGCTTATTTCCATGGCTTCAGTAATTATTTCTGAACCACAGTTTAATTAGCTGCCTGCATCTCTTTGTTTGAATATACAGTTTCTTCAGTGCCACTGTGATCACAGTGTGGGGCAGACCCTGTGGTAGACAGCATTATACTTTGGGCTGGATTGTAAGACCCTGTCCTTAATAGCTAGAGAAGGTGAAAAACCAGTTAACAGAAAAGGCAACAAATATCTTTGTTGATCAGGGTAACATTACATATAAATGGCTCATCTTCAATAATTATTTTCCTCTTAGTTAATTTATTGGCTGGAAATTTGTACTGATCTTTAGCATAGTCACATGTTTCTCTAAGTGTTAATTGAAAGAACTTAAGATTCTGAAGAAAGCACATTAGACTATTAAAATTATTTAGGAAATTAATGATGTTATTTTGATAACCTTACTGTAATGTACTAAATGTATGTTAAATAGGAAAGCTTAACCTATTATATGGAAAGAAAAATTTATTATTCCATTGTAATAAAGCCTATGTTGTTTACTCATACGCAAATATATGCACATATATAGGTATATGTATATAATATGCACACATATAAGTATGTATATTTATAATATTCACACACATAGTTATGTATATCTGTAACATGTTTAGCTATGTGGTTCAGGGAGTGGTTAGGAGTCAAAGTTGGAAACAATAACTATTGATATTGATAATTTAGAATATATGACAAGTATTTTAGAGAGGAGCAAAGCTGATCACATTAAGTCACCTCTACTGCAGGGAACAGGGGGAAATTCAATAAAGCTTTTGCCTCCCAACTAGGTTTCCAACTTCCTCCAGCTAGGTCTGCATCTTGAAGCTTTCATTCTCTCCTCAAAGAACCCAAAGCTTAATCTGGGAATTTTACACAAAGAACTATAGGTAACTAAGGCAAGCTAGAACCCAGAGAGGTGGTCTTTCCCTGTGAAGAGCAAACCAATTGGTTGCCCAGTGCTCAACTGTCAGTCCTGAAAACATACATACGAATAACATTATATGGACCTGAGCAGGATACATATATAGCTCAACAATCACAAAGGTACCTATGCTTCTGGAGATAAAACCAACCAAGCAAGGGAAAGAAAGGTAAAAGGTAAATTGACTCTGCAAAGTCTATATGTCCATCTTCCAACCTGTTGTATGGTGGACCCCTGCATGCAGATTCTCTGAAGAATTATCTCTCTTTGCTATTGTGTACTATTTGAGTCTGGGGTATCATTCTTTGCGAATCATCACGGACACTTACCCTATAAACGAAAGAGTGGGAGTGGTGTTCACTTAGCTAACGCTTTGCTGAAGGAGTGACTTTTAACTCTTGACCTCAAGCTGAGTAGAAACTTCCAAGTTCCTCTGTAACTGTCAAGCCTTAAAGGCATTTTCAGACCAGCTGGCTTCTTAGGTGTAAAGTGTTAGGTAGTCACATTGATAAGAGAGAGCTAGGCATGCATACATGCAGGATTTGCTGGAGTTGAAACCCCTCTTTGCAAATCTAGCTTGTTTCTGTGAAGTTGTTGTGAGAATACCCTTAACATACGTGGAGGTCCTCAAATCGTGGGTCAGAAGGTCTTCTCTTCCTGCTTATTCTTGTGCAGGTATCAAAAGCCCTCCAGGCACTGGAGAGACAGCTGGGCAGTTAGGCGTTCGGTTCCCAGCATTCATGCTCAGTGCTCATAACTACCTGTAACCCCAGCTGCACAGATTTAACACCATCTTCTGGCCTCTGCATGGACTTACACATACGTGCGAATGTGGTCATATCCATCCCTCATTCACCCAAACGCCCATTATACCCACAAAACAGTGCCCTCTAAACTTAACATCTTCTTTTACTAACAAGAAAAGATTTTATTAATTAACCTACTAAGTCTAATTAGTTCTGACCATATAAAAACATGAGTTTGGGGCCATCCACAAAGGAGAAATTTATTCAAGTTATCCTTGGTTAAATATTTAAAAGTGGAGAAGCATTAGAAAATGTACTGTTTGCTATGAAACTAATAGTTTTTGTTCAATTTTAGCTTCCCTTAGGTTTTTAAGTGGAATTAAGGAGTTTCGGTGTTGTTTTTATGACTTTTTAGTTGAAAAAAATCCTTGTATAGTGTACTCTGATCCTGGTTTTCCCTTCTCAAACTTCTCTCTGAATCCTCTCCATCTCCTCACCCAACTATTCCATTTTCTTTGTGTCTGTTGTTGGAAAGCCAACAGGCAGACATGAACCAAACAACAAAAAAAACACAAGAATCTCAATCTTTCTCTCTCTCTCTCTCTCTCTCTCTCTCTCTCTCTCTCTCTCTCTCTCACACACACACACACACACACACACACACACACAGAGAGAGAGAGAGAGAGAGAGAGAGAGAGAGAGAGAGAGAGAGAGAGAGGGAGGGAGGGAGGGAGGGAGGGAGAGGGAGAGAGAATCCATAAATCCATCATAATAGTTCTCATTATTTTCGTGGTATCAGCTTAAGTAATTTCATTGGGTCTGCAATCAATGTCTGTTTGTAAGATGGTGTTTGTGTGAAGATGTGAGTATATGGTGTGTGTGTGTGTGTGTGTGTGTGTGTGTGTGTAATTGTATGAAGATGTGAGTATATGGTGTGTGTGTGTGTGTGTGTGTGTGTGTGTAATTGTATGAAGATGTGAGTATATGGTGTGTGTGTGTGTGTGTGTGTGTGTGTGTGTGAGTGATTGTATGAGTCCTCAAATCACATAATGATGTAATGATGGCAGTAAGTCCTGGATCAAAGCTTTGATGGGACAAATAACAGGCCTCGCTGAGCATATGTCTTCACACCTGCAGCTGCTTTTCAGCTTTTTTACTTTATTTTGTGGCAAACTTTTATTTCCTCTGTCTATTATTGAGCAGCATTCCCTTTTCTGACATGTCCTTAACTATGTAATTACTTCACACACAAAAAAATGTAAGAAGCAGGGAATTCCCTAACCATCTTCAAATTCAGGTTTAGCGATCTCCCTGAGTATCTTAGAGAGAGCTGTAGTGATTCTTGGAGCCTTTCATAAGGACAATTAAAGCAGTCACATCGGCTAACATGTATTGCACTTTTAGTCCATGCCTACTCTTTCGTGGGATGTTCCATTTATAATTTTCTCCCACTCAACAAGAATAACTTAAACTTTGAGAATATCCAGAAAAAAACACAACTGTACATTAATTCATGCAAATATAATTTACACCTTAGAGATTCTCCCCATCAACGTAAAGCTTAGGCAGCGCCTGGGGAAAGATCAGTTGGTCACTTAGCTCGGTTGCTCCGTCCCTGCTAGCAAGTGGCTCAGGTACCCTGAGACGTCCTCCTGGAAAGCTCTGTAAGCCGAGCACAGTCATCACCAAGGGGAACAGACAGGTACATTCATCTTATATTTATTCACAATGTACCTGGCAGTTTAGTTGTGTGGTATAAAGAACTTAAGGATGAAAATGAACCAGCCTAGGACCTGGAGACCCAGACAGTGCTGGTAATTAAGCTATTCAAATATTCCCATAGAAAACTCGAATGGGCTTCATTTACTTTCTTCATGGCATTATAAAAATTATATATCCCTTTATATGCAGAGTGAATTCTGTGAGGGGTGAAGACTTGTGCATGCCCATTAGCAGAAGGATATGTACAGAGCAGGTGCTGCATACTAAAGCTGGAGGAGCAGCAAGTACCCCTTTCCCTTTGTGGTGAATGAGAGTACAAAGAACTCTAATGAGACACGTAAGAGGGTGGACTTAAATGTCTGTGCACCAGTGTGTGGTGAAATATTCATATTGTCTCAGAGTAGCCCTGCTTCTTTGTAGTTTCGAATCGAGGTGTGACTGGCACATTATCCTCTTTCCTCAGTTTGACTTTGCTTAGTTCTCTACTTTGTGATGGGAGGTATATCTGGAATTCTGTCAGAACTGGCAAAACACATTGCCCTAGCTGCAAACATTGAGTACTGGTTCTACATCTTTGAGTCTAATTGGATTATTATTACTGTCTTTTCTAGTTTGACTTCCCATTTTAGAATAATCTTTGCTTAAAGATTTCCACCTGGCCATCTGTAGTACTTTTTAGTTTCAAAGAGGCAGATTTAGTCGTTTGCATCTGAAATCTCCAAATAATTATTCTTTAAAGGAACTTAGGTTCTGTATTATTATTATTTTGAATAATGTATATATCTTGTGAATATCTAATTTATGAGAATTATCAAGAAAATTTGTTCTTTGGCTGTATATGGATTTAAAGAATTTTAGATGAGTAACAAATAGTTTCAAAGAAGTATCAATTAAAGCAATAGATGCTCAGAATTACATTGTTTGGAAATATAGGGAAAAAACGAGGAGTAACTTCTTTTTTTTTCTTTTTTTTAATTTTTATTTTCTATATTCTTTGTTTACATTCCAAAGGCTTCCCCCTTTCCCAGTTCCCCCCCCCATACGTCCCATAAGTCCTCTCCCCCCCAACTATTCCCCAATCAATGAAATAAGAAGTATGTGTTTCTGTGTGTAAATGATGTGTTCAATAAACCAGGTTACATCTATATGACTCTAGAACCCAGATGCTTTAAATGATTTTTGCATAATGCCTTTCCAAAAGAAAACTGCTTTAAGTTTTTGTCCTTGTGGCGTGAATAGTAGTTATAACAGCTTGTTGTTACCACACAGTATACACTGGCTTCTCACATTCATTCTGCTTCTTAGTCCCCACCGTAGTCTAAGGATGTATAATAATCAGCCTTGTAGCTCAGGGAGCTCCTGTTAAGTACATGGCTTGCCCAAAGATGTAAAGCCCCAAATCGTGAAGTCCTGGACTGGAACTGTAGCTCAGTTGGAAGAGTTCTTGCCTCATATACACAAAGCCCTGGGTTTGATTCCCTAGTACTATAAAATTTGAGGGTGGTTCTACATTCCTGTAATCCTAGCACTCATGAGGTAGAAACAGGAGGATTGACAGTTTAAGGTCATCCATATATATACATATACATATATACATATATATACATATATTTTGAATTTAATACAACTCTGATGCACATAAAACTTATTCTTTTTTTTTTTTACTTTTTTTTTATTTTCTATATTCTTTGTTTACATTCCAAAGGCTTTCCCCTTTCCCAGGTACCCCCCACCATATGTCCCATAATTCCTCTCCCCCCCATGCTATTCCCCACTCTTCCCCCCCCCCAGGATTTCTCTGTTCTGGGTCTACAATACTGGATCCAATCTTTACAGGCCCAGGGTCCTCTCCTTTTTTTCTTCTTGAGAGTCATTTGACTTGCTAATTGTGCCTTGAGTATTTAGGGCTTCTGGGCTCATTAATATCCACTTATCAGTGATTGCATTTCGTGTGTATTCTTTTGTGATTGGGTTAGCTCACTTAGGATGATAGTTTCCAGATCTAACCATTTACCTACAAATTGCATGAATTCATTATTTTTAATTGCTGAGTAGTACTCCATTGTATAAATATACCACATTTTCTGTATCCATTCCTCCTTTGAGGGATATCTGGGCTCCTTCCAATTTCTGGCTATTATAAACAAGGCTGCTATAAACATAGTGGAGCATGTGTCTTTGTTGTATGCAGGGGAATCCTCTGGGTATATGCCCAGGGGTGGTATGCCAGGGTCCTCTGGGAGTGGCATGCCCAATTTTCTGAGGAACCGCCACACTGATTTCCAGAGTGGTTTTACCATTTTGCAATCCCACCAACAGTGGAGGAGTGTTCCTCTTTCTCCACATCCTCGCCAGCACTTGTTGTCTCTCGAGTTTTTAATCTTAGCCATTCTGACTGGAGTGAGGTGGAATCTCAGGGTTGTTTTGATTTGCATTTCCCTGATGACTAATGATGTTGAACATCTCTTAAGGTGTTTCTCGGCCATCCGAATTTCTTCTGGTGAAAATTCTTTGTTTAGCTCTGTACCCCATTTTTTGATAGGGTTATTTGGTTCTTTGGGGTCTAAAACTTAGTCTTAAAATGATATTTAAAGTATATTCTAGAACGTGTATCAGTACTAGTTGCTAATGCAGTAAGTTTTGTGTTCTGTCATTTTGGTTACCTGTGGTCAAGTCTGTCCTAAAATCATTAAGAGGAAAATCCCAGAAATAATATTGAAGATTTAGATTACACTATTCTGGATAGTGCTTGCTGTTCTGGGCACTCTATTATCACAATGTTGTATTACAATTGTTCTATTTTATTGTTCACAATTGTTCCTAATTTATAAATTAAGCTATATCTTTGGGATATATCCTGTTTGGCATGCGTGTGTGTCTGGTATTCTCTGAAGTCCCAGGTATCCACTGGAGGAATAAGTTCAGTTTTCTAAGCTGAGTTCTAGCACACTAAATGAAAATGAAGTGTCTTCTGATTCTACTGCAAGGTAAACCCATTCAGACATATTCAGACTCCAGTTTCTTAGATACATGCAACTTCATGGTGATAGGCTGTAGGTTATTTAAAATCATCCCTATAGCAACTTTCTCAGTACGAGCAGGAAAAGATTTTGGGGGAAAGGATTATCAAGTTATTTTAATTATCAGGGAATTGAGAGCAAAGGGTCCTTAGCCTACATGTTTTGTGTTTGTTCCATAAAAGGGACCCATTTTCCATTAGTTTCACCTCAAGAAGATAACACCTTAATTAAACTCCAGTGGGTCAATTTAATTAAAATGTGTCACTCAGATTCTCACAGGGGAACCCAGTACCCAGGAAGCATGCCTTCTGCTCCTTCTCTGACTGCTGCCTTATCTCAGACCCTGTTCATACCAGGGCTGGGTATAGTTAGTCGCCACAGGCTTCAGACACACACAGCAGTCCTGTGCCTGCTGAAGAAGGCGTAGGCCTTCTCTAGACTAACAGCAGAGGTGATATTGAATAGAACCTTAGGACACAGACTTTGAGTCAGCACTTACTCACTGTCTTTTCGATCACTACACTCACCCATGACTATCCCTGTCATTTCTGTTAACCTGATAACCAGGAAGATGTTGCGGAAGTGTTCCATACCTTCTCCTTCTTATCGTCTTTTCTCTGTCCACGTCTCTCTTCCTTTTAGTAGCTACTTCCTGGAGGCTACAAGTAGAGGCTATACAGGAGAGCCTGGAGAGAGAGAGAGAGAGTTAAGAATCTCCATGCTCTGAGGGGTCCTTCTCATGACTGCCCTCTGGCTCTCTAAATACATGATCTTATTTTACATCCAGAGGCTAAGAGAAATTCAGATATATCATGGAGATGATAAAAGAAGCACAAAAGAAGTTTAATATTGACCTCCAAAGCTACACGTTGCTAGGGAAGCTTCTAAACAGCTCACTTCCCAGCCACCTTGGCCTTTTTATTCATGAAACTAGCTTCATGGTGTTGGTCTCTATGTAAGTACAAAATATTTGTTGACGAGCTCAGGAATGACAGACTAGGTGATGCTCTCTAATCTCATGCCTTTGGGTGGGAAAATGTCTCTTGATTATCAGCCCATGTTCCTCCCCAGCCTCTGGCCTGCCTGCCATTTTCCCTCCCATGCTTGTTGTGTGGCCTTTGGGTCTTTCTCCATGAGTACATGAAAGCCAGCCATTTATCTAATGGTCTGTACACCTGCATATATGGGTGTTTTGATCATTTTCATCCTTGGGAACTGTCTTCCCTAGCATATTATCTCTAAAAAACTTGCAGAGAAAAACTTCACAGTCAACCTGTGTTATGTACGCTTCTTCACTGTAAATGGTTGGCATTTTTTTTCTAGTTTCTTTTCCAGGTTTTCCTTTGTTTCATGACTATGGCCTTTTCGTTCACAGATCCATGAAACAATCATCATCTGTCTTTTGTTCCATATGATTTTGTATTGCTGGTTTTGTTTATGTGAGATTGGTGAAATTTGAGATTGGAGAGTATGCGTATTTTGTTTTCATAAATATTTGTAGATTGCCTAAGGAATTTGTGTAATTGTGCCTTTATCAAAAGCTACTCTTGGTTCTTTCCTGAAATATTTGTTTTGGCTCATGGTTTCTGAGAGGTCATGACCTCTTGGCTAGAACTTGTGCTAAAAAGACACATGGTAGAGAAAAAACAGGTTGTTACAGCAGCTAAGAGGGAGAGAGAGGCAGGGAGGGAGGGATGGAGGGAGGGAGGCAGGGAGGGAGGGAGGCAGGGAGGGAGACAGGAAGGGAGACAAGGAAGGAAAGAGGGAGGGAAGGAGGAGACAGGAAGGGAGACAAGGAAGGGAGGAGGGAGGAAAGGGGACACAAAGTCATAACACATGAGTGTGTGATCCTAAAATCCTTTGAAGGAACATCCCTACCTTGCCTAAATTTCATCCAGGAGGCCTCACCTCCTAAACACTCCCCCAGCTTCCAAGAGCTCGATAAGCTGGAGATGAAGCCTTAGTGAGTACAAAATATTTAGAGGACAGTGAAGATCCCAACCAGCCAGGCTTAGTGGTGCTCTTATAATCCTAGCGCTCAGAAGGCTGGGGCACAAGTATCTTGGTTTCCAAGATGAGCATAGGTCATGAAGTGAAACAAACAACTACAAAAAGAAAAACCAAACAGCCAGCTAATTAGGCATCAGGCAAACCACAGTAGTAAGCATAAAACAAACAAGGAGAGACAGGCTGGTCTCCAGTCAGCATCTAAGTTTTACAAATTCTTTCTTTTGATCAAATGTTTTTATAGACATTTAACACCTGGATTAGGTACAAGCTAAATTTACAGAACTGTGTAGTAAACAAATGATCAGAGATAGTATTAGAAGGTTTATTTGGGTATATGGCCACTAAAATTCTGTGTTGATTATAATTCAGTAGAGGCTTAAAACAGTTAATTCATAATACATTTGAGGCGTTGCTACATGCTTTTCCTAGTCTGGGCCATTTAAAAAAAAAAAATAGAAACTCTGATGAGTGTCATTGTTCTAATTAAATTTGATTTCCACTGGCGATCCTGATTCTACCCAGATCACAGTTCTTCCCTGCAGAGTAGAAAGAACCATAAGTTCTCCGGAATCTCGATGAATCATTGTCTTGATGGGCTGAGTTCCTGGAATAAGGTGCAAAGGTGTTTGGTTTGGGCCTTTGTTCAAAACTTGTTTCCAAATGGTTTTCACAACATTCATATTTTTTAAAAGGAGACAGTTATTTAAGTCTAATGACCACTGATTCAAGCTTCATGATTGTATAGTTTATTAATCAAATGTGAGCAGGAAAAAAGGCCAGCTACAATTCACTTACAATTGAGACTTTACTCCATTTTAACGTTATTTTAATGAGCTACAGGTTTGAATGTGGGCTTTATTCATCTGTTGCTTCCGCTCAATTGCGGTTTCACCCCAAGAAGACACAAGACAGAGTGATCAGGCTGCTAGTCATTGTGAGGCTTAAATGAAGTGAACAGGGCCGTATGTTTCTAAACCAAATGAGAGGATTAAGGCAAAATAGAAAAAAGGCCAAAAAAGCACCCCCCCCCAAAGAAAACCAACTATTCTACACTACAAGCTATTTAAGTCTGTATGCTGATGCTGAATTCACTGCTCTATGATGCCAGTTTTCCTGGAAGAATAACATGGAAAAAAGTCACACAAGTGAAAAATCGCACAGGTCCCTCCCTCCCAACTTTGGACATGTCAGGGACAGGGAAAGGTTCTGTGTTACCACATTTTGTGGCTATAATAATTTCAATGCAAAATAGTAGTAGCATAATTGTGTTAGGTTTATTTTCTTAGATGATAATGTTTTATATTTGAATGTAGAAAATATTTCCCACCTAATGCTTTGTTAAAAATTATTCCATGTGGATATGATTTATGTTTAAAAAAAACGAAGCTTATTTGAATGTTTTTGTGATTAATATTCAAAGCTACACTGGTGTCTGGGAGAGTTCTCGGGTGGGAAACAGAGGCCAGCCGGGTTTTGGCTACGCTTGTTCCCATCTTGCAAATGTGACTTAGAAAGTTCATGGCTTCTAGGAGGCTGATTTCCACTGTAATTATACACTTACCATGCTGTTTACCGTAAAGAGGGCCTTTCAGCTGCAGGAACAAAACTGACACTAGCCATCTTAAACGAATGACTTCTATACAGCAACTCTGGTTAACCTTATCAAGTGATTAATTCATTATGGCTTCTGAATTATATTGGATCAATCTTCTGATGGCAAGAAAACCACTTGTGCCACCATTAGTTTATTTTCTAAAGTTATGAATGGTTTGCAATTAATGTGACATTCCAAAGCTACCATTTTAAAAATGCAGAGCCTTCTATGAACAATGATCATAATTTTGTGAATGATATTTTTGGTGGAATAAATAGGTAAAAAGATTTTGTGGACTTGTTACAATGAAAATATTTTTAATTGATAAAGTTGTATATACATATAAGCATACGTGTTATTTTAAATTATAGTAATAACATGATTTTAGTTACTTTAACGTATGTTAAATCTGCATATGAAAATATTGTCTTTTTATAGAATTTTATCTTGTATGATAGATATTTTTTGGCACAGTTATACATACTAAACCTTTTACAAACCGCGTTTCAGCAGGAGAGCAACTCATTGTTGCGGAAGTCATTTGTTGGTGATATGGATTACGATGTCTAGGTGGTGCGTGTTTGCTGGTTTCTTTGAGTTAGGCTCCCACACTGTAGTGTGTATGGACCTGAAATTTCTCTGTGGTTCAGACTGACCTAGAACACAGGACAGTCTTCCTGCTTTGCCTCTGAGTGCTGGAACTCCCAGTATAAGCACAAGGTAGGCACTGTACCACACGCTCTAACCTTTTTGTTGTTCTTCCCCTACTTTGTATGTTAATTTCACTGAAAATGAGATAAACCTGCTTTAATTTTCTCTAAAAAATTCTTATTTTACTTTTCATACAGCATACTTAATAACAGGTGTGTCAAGACCAAACCAATATCAAATACAATATAGTAATTAAGGCTTTAAAAAGCAGAAATGGGAAAAAAACTCTGTCGGGGAATTCCTGAATCCAGTGAGGCCTTTAGGTCTGTGAGAGCTGTAGCTGCTTTGTAACTTGATCAGTGACAGAACTGTCATTGTCAATGGTGAAGGATTTTTACTCCTTCATTGCTTTTTGCGTTACATTAATGTCAACATTCATATTAAAAAATTGACAAAATCCCTTAAAATGAGACAAAACGAAGAAGAAAGTTGAGTTTGTTTTTATTGATAACAATTAGGTAAAGATCAAGAGTTCCTATTGTTTATCATTTGTAATTATTTTTGGTTTTGTAATGATTTAGATCTTGTTTTGTTTTAAATAATAGCTTTTGCTTACTGAAAATGTTTTATTTATGTATTCAGCTTTTGATAGATTTTTCATGAATAAAAATAACTTTTGGAAGCAATTTATAAGTAGATTAAATTCAAAATATAATTGAGAAGGTTTTAGTGAGCGCTACTGAAAATTTATATAGTATTTTCATTGTACAGAGACCATTATGATAGCTATTAATTATGATAAAACTTAAGATGCATTCACATAAACTTTTATAATTACATATTTTAAACAAAAGTTTTAAGGCTAGGAAAATGGCTGAACACTTAAGAACACTGATTGCTCTTCCAGAAGATCTGGGTTACTTCCCAGGACTAATAGACAGCTCATAACTGTTTGTAACCCAAGTTCTAAGGGATACGGCACTGTCACATAGAAAAACATTCAGACAAAACACCAGTGTCCATGAAATAAAAATAAACAAATCATTTTTAAAAGAAACATTTTAACACTATTTGTTTAACTAATGTCTTTTAAAATTTGCAGGAGACACACATGTGGATCTCACACAAAGATATGTTTATTACAGTTCTACAGTGACGTGTCCCATCTTAAAGAGCTTAACTCCCTTTTGATGGCATGTGTACACAGCCATTAGAGGGATGTTTTTGTCTTGCTTTGAATATTAACATTTTCTCCGAATATTCTATGGCCTATGTAGCCATAATTGTGGTTCATTTCACTTAATAGTCATTCATATAAAGTTGAAGCCTAAAATATTATTATTTGCTTCAGCTAATGCGACTTATATTACTTTTTTATAGGTAGGCTGATATTTCCACAGAGTGCAGATTTTTCCCAGTCTCCTGACTTTTTCATTTTAATGAGTTTTTCCTTTCACTGACACTGCCCTCCTAATAAGTTCAAGTTGAAGGTTCCAGCCTCAAAGCTCTAAGTCAAATTTCATCTAAACAACTGGCAATACCCATTTCTGAGTTCAGTCTTTCCTTAGCCAGTCTTGCATTCTCTTATGTAAATAGCCATACCTGTGTGTGTGTGTGTGTGTTTAAATCATTATTTCTAATAGGCACATTAAAATATCCTTAGCTATTCAGTGCATTTCTTCAAATAAATGTAAAGCAGGTGCATTGTGCCTTAGATTAAAGGCCAGCGAGGCAGACAAAGGGGACACCATTGCAAATTAAACCATAAAAGTCTGAAGTACTATTTAGAGGTTCACAGATACTATGTTCCAATCAGGTTCAATAAGGACTGAATTCCTATTATGTTTCTAAAGCCTCCAAAAAGACATGGGAAGGCACCAGAGCTAAAGTCCTCAAAGAGAAAGCAGCGAGGCCAAGAACACATGAATGTATAGCTGGGTAATGGGCCTTTCATCTTTGAAATAAAAACAGCGCGGTTCAATTGGAACCGAAGTCTCCCCTTTGAGAAAGTTTATTTTAATGAGTTGCCATTTTATGCGTGGGTTGCTCTTTAATCGAGGCTGTTCCATTGAAGTCTTCCCCGATGAAGATGCAAGACAGATTGTCCAAGCTTGCGGCTATTGTCAGGGGTTGATGAAGTGTGTGGGCCCTTATGCTTGATAACAGAAATAGATGGTCAAAGCCAATAAATAAAACTCTAACTCTGATTGTTGCATGCTTTATGCTGAAAGGTTTCCATTAGCATAGATCTTTGGTTTTGAAGGACTTGTGAACCCAAAGGCAGCATGTACCTCTGTCACATAAACTAAGTCACTCGGACAGTAGCAGTCTGTCTCACTGGATAATCTCAGTATGGTTTATATGATTGCAAATTTTTTATTTTTAATTAAAAAAAAAACCGTGCTGGAAATATCTTGACAGGCAATTAATGCCATGTGAATCTGCTACACTTTTGATTGGTGTCCAAAAGGTGACTCTAAGAGAAAGTGATTTGTGCTTTTGCATTCTGGGGTTTGTAATGATACTCATTTTTAGAATTAAGGGTTTGCCATGTGTTAAGTAGTGTGTGGAAAGGAAAGGAGAAAGAGATTTCATGAACAGATTAAACAGAACCACCTCAAGTTTTATAAGTAAAGTTTCTCTACCCATAGCATATTGGCAAACTCTCTAATAGGTTTTCATTCTTTAATATCTCATCAACTTAATTTAGAAGTAGTGATTATTGTTAGGCTGATACTTATCCTAAAATATATCAGAACTTCTTGGCTTGGGCTGAGATTTCTTAAAAATGGATTCTAGTGACCTCATAATTATAGTGTAAGTTTAGAAGATGCTGTTTCACAGGACAATTTTAATCATGGTTGTCCCAGCAGATTGTGTCCAACTTTAATAGATGGTCTTCGAGAGGTAACCTTATCCCCATAACCACTTACACCATTTACACTGACACATTCCTCCACATTCCCTTTTCCAGTTATCCTGATAAAAACCAACTGAATGCTGTGGACATAGATACCAATGCAGCCCTCAGGCAACGTATTGCTTCAGCCAGTCTATAATTCCAATTTATTTTGCATGCATGGAGTGAGTCTTTCCAGCTCCAGGAAGTTTTCTTTTTAGACTTTCCTTTTGTTTTTGTTTTTGTTTTTCATCCCAATGATAGCTATTGGATAGCCTCAGGTGTGCAGGGGAATGTGACTGATTCCATGAGTGAACCTTGCAAGATGGATCTAAGAAGGCCCACATTGTCCTGGAAGTGGGCTTTCTGTAATTAAGGCAACCAAGGTTGATATATGAGTACCTAAGCCATGAACACTAGGGAGGAAGGAACAGGCTGGAACAGGCTGTGTACCCTCTGGCTGCTGGGCTTCATGTTAGGAGTATGTGTGTTTGATTCAGGGCAGAAGTCTAAGCATTTATCTCTAAAAAGGACTCTTAAGGGAACCTGAAGCATTATTAGCATAGCTTACACTTAGACCCAAGATAAATACATAGGCTGTTAATAACCCTTCGTTGGAATTTACAGCCGTGAAAAGAAAGAAGCACTCATTATTGCACCATAGTGTTAAAATCTGTTTTACATATGTGATGTCATATATACCTATGTATATATCAACATAAAAACTGAAGTCAGTGACATACTTTATCTCAGCCTTTGGAATTCTATAAAGTACTGACATTTACCATATAAATGGCCTGAGTTGTATTATTAATGCTCTTATACAGCCATGGCAGAAAATATGTGAACATTTTTTTCTGTATTTACACTAATGGCTATTAATGTTAGTTGTTTCCTAAATCTATAGTACTATGATGATGATTTGGTTGGTATTACAACATTGTGATACAGCATTACAGTGATTCTAAGTTCTTTATTATAAAGAGTAAGACTCTCCAGAGATGTGAGTCAAGATGGATATGATAGATTGGTTAGGCACCAATATGTTAGTCCTCTTTGCACATTTCCTAAGAAGTAGAAGAAATGAATATGACTACAGGGGCCATTAAATTTTGCTGCTTTATATAAGTGTATCTTAATGGTCTTCACAAATGCAGAGGGAGCAAGTTGAGGAGTTTGCAAAACTTTTTTTATTGCTTATTTTATTTATTTACAGTTCAAATGTTATTGCCCTTCTCAATTTCCCCTTCACAAGCATCCCCCCTGTCTCTACCCACCCGTGCCTCAGGCCTAGCATTCCCCTATCCTGGGTCATTAGGCTTCCACAGGACCAAGGGGCCTCCTTCCCAGTGATTCCAGATAAGGCAAATCCTCTGCTATGTACCCAGCTGGAGCCATGGGTGCCCCCTGTGTAAGTTTTAGATGTTGGTTTGGTCCCTGGGAGCTTTGGGAGTTCTGGTTAGTTCATATTATTGTTCTTCCTATGAGGTTTCAAACCCCTTCAGCTCCTACAGTCGTTGCCCTAACTTCCCCATTGGGATCCTCCCACTCAGTCCAATGTTTGGCTCTGTACATTCGCACAGACTCAGACAATCTGCATCTGTGTTGGTCAGGTTCTGGCAGACCTCAGAGGACAGCTTTCCCGGGCTCCTATCAGCAAGTGCTTCTTGGCATCGGCAATAGTGTCTGGGTTTGGTGTTAGATGAGATGGATCCCCAGGTGGGGCAGTCTCTGGGTGGCCTTTCCTTCAGCTTTTGCTTCACTCATTGTCTCTGCACTTCCTTTTGACAGGAGGATTTTGGGTTAATATTTTTGAGGTAGGTGGTGGCCTCATCCACTGGATAAGGTATCTACAGGTTCTATCTCCCCTTTGTTGGTTATTTCGGCTAAAGTCCTCCCTGTTGGGTCCTGGGAACCTCTTAGGTTCCTGGCATCTGGGACTTTCTAAAGGCTACCCTCATTCACCCCCCCACTGCTACACACCTACTTTCCCCCATCTCCTTCCATATCTGAACTGTCCCCTCTTCCCCCTCCTTCTCCTCTCTCCCTCCCCAGTCCCTCTCTCCCTCTACTTCCCAGAGATTATTCTCTTCCCCCTACTGAGTAGTACTGTAGCATCCACACTTTGGTGTGATCTCTCTTCTTGGGTTTCATATGGTATGTGAATTGTATCATGGGTATTCTGCTAGATTATTCAGTTAATATGGTTTCAAATAATAAATACTGCTT
Organism: Apodemus agrarius; assembly: GCA_964023405.1. Lineage (NCBI taxonomy): Eukaryota > Metazoa > Chordata > Mammalia > Rodentia > Muridae > Apodemus > Apodemus agrarius. Next base: position 151,397,661 of record OZ030007.1, on the reverse strand, counting down.
AATATTAACAACCTGGTACTCTTCAACCACTTCTAAACAATATAACATAGTTTGAACCCATGTTCTCAGTTAGTAATATTTTATCTCTTCCTCAGAAAGATTATTTTATAGACCCACTGCATATATGTCAGACAACTTATAAAAATACCAAAAACTGAGGCTAAAGAGATTGATTAAGAGTTTGTTCTGCTCTTTCAGAGGATACAAATTCAGTTTCCAGAATTCGTGCCCACATTGCTGTAGCTAAATGTGATATACTGCCTCAGGCCTTCTAGGGCACCTGTACTCACATCTACAAACACATACACACCGTTTAAACAAAATAAGCTAAAAGTATAAATTTGAGGATAATTAAATTAATGAATTGTGTGTGCCTGCCACATGTGTCAGGAAGAAGGCACAGATTCCATGAAGTTTAAGTTCCAGCCAGGTGTGAGTGACTTTATATCGGAGCAGGAAACAAAACTTGGATCCTCTAGAAGAGCTACAAGCACACTCAACTGCTAAGCCACCTCTCTGGCTCCTAGCATGATAATTTAAACATAGTCACATAGACACAGTGTGTAGCAGAGACTGAGGAAAAGACATCCAGATTGCCCCACCTAGGGATCCACCCCATATACTGTCACCAAACCCAGACACTAAAGTAGATGCTAACAAGTGCTTGCTGACAGGAGCCTGATAAAACTGTCTCCTGAGAGGCTCTGCCAGTGTGTGACAAATACAGAAGTGGATGCTCTCAGCAAACCATTGAAATGAGCACAAGGTCCCCAATAGAGGAGCTAGAGAAGGGACCCAAGGAGCTGAAGGAGCTGTCAGTCCCATAGGAGGAACAACAATATGAACCAACCAGTATCCCCAGAACTCTCAGGGATTAAACCACCAACCAAAGAGTACACATGGAGGGACCCATGACTCCAACTGCATATGTAGCAGAGGATGGCCTTGTTGGACATCAAAGAGAGGAGAGGCCCTTGGCCCTGAGAAAGCTGGGTGCCCCTGTATGGAGGAATGCCAGGACAGGGAAGTGGGAGTGGGTAGGTTGGTGAGCAGGGGGAAGGGGGAGATGGGATAGGGTGTTTTCAGAGGGAAAACCAGAAAGGGGATAGCATTTGAAATGTTAATAAAGAAAATATCTAATTAAAAAAATCATAGCTGAAAAGACAAAGGTCAGCAAATGCCAATAAAAATGTGAGGGGACAGGAACTTTTATTCATTGTTGGTAGGGGTATACATCAGTTGAGGTCCTATAGAAATCAACGCGGACACTTCTCAAACAAGTAAAAGGACCCAGCAGTTCTGCTCCTGGCATTTACCCAAAAACTTCTGCAGCCAACGACATAGCACTTGTCATCTGTGCATACCAGGCCCGTCGCTGCCCTTGTCACGAGAACAGGGAAGTGAAATCAGCCTAAGTGGGCACCAGCAGATGAACGGAAAATGGAGTTGGGCTACACGATAGAATTTTCTTCAGTTGTGAAGGAAAATGGATGAAACTGGAAACTATTGTGTTGAGGGAAGTATCACGGGTTCAGAAAGACACATGTCCCTGTTCTCCCCTCATGCACCAACCCTCACTTCTCGAGGTGTGGAAACAGGCATGGGGTAGAGCTAGGACCCTAGCAAAGGGCCGTGGGTGGGGGGAGGGGCTTTACGGAAAGGGCTGGGCATGGAACGCATGATAAATGAAAGAGCAAAAGGAAGACTAGCTGGGGAAGGAGGGACACGTCGGTGAAGGGGAGGAAGGAGGGCAATTGGCAGGACTGTGTCTGCATTGAATGTGCACACTTCCCATCCTGTTTCCTCTCATTGGTGTTTATGTAGTATTTATACTGTTAGCTATTCCCAATTTTAAAATTAAATTAAAACATTTAATTATTAAATTAAATAAATTAGCAGTATTCCTCGGGAATAGAATATTTACCTGGTTGTGCAAAGTTCTGGGTTCTATCTCCAACATTAAAAAAAAATGCAATCCAAAATAAAAATAAGAATGAATAAACAAATTCAATAGTTTCCCTTTATCCATATTTTGGATATCTCTTTATCCTTATCTTTATCTACATCTTGGAATATATTACAAGGCCCCCATGAGATGTCTGAAACTATAAATGGTACTGCACCTTGTATATACTATGTTTTAGCTTGTACATGCACAATTACAATAAAGTTTAACTCATTAATTAGGCGCAGTGAGAAATTAGTACCAGTAGCAAAAACAGGATCACTATAACATTATATTATAATGAAAGTTATGTGGATATGGTCTGTCTCTCTCGTAACGGCTACTGTTGTCATTTGCCGTCCTGGAGGTTGTAGATACAGTGCCCCTGAGATGATGCAGTGAGGTGGTCCATTGTGATGGAGTGTTATGCTACCAAAGGATGGCTTGAGCACAAGCGTTGGTTGTAATTCCAAAGTTGGTCTAAGAACAGAGGTAGTTAATGAGCAGAGCGGTAGAATATATAGCAAGGATATTCACTGCAAAAAGGATGATTCCTGAGCTGGGAGGAACTGAGTGCAGAGTACTGGGGTGTGAGAGTACATGAGTTTCATAGAAGAGTATACACGTCATGATTTATTCCTGTAATTTCCCATGTAGTTTGAAGACTATATTTAAGCACTGGTGGTGGATACAATGGAAATTATTAAACTAGAGGAGAGAGGAGTGATACGGTAAGATGTGCTTGTTAGCCACAAGAGGTCTTGGAAATGTAACACCAATCGTCACTTCTAATACATTTCAACAAGGAGACATCCAAGTCTCAGGCTTTAAGCCCTTGTCTGGAAGCCTTCAGAGCATCAGAGCCTCGGGCCATTTACAAAAATGCTTCCGTCCTCTGTTCCTGGCTTTGGTGGTTTAATTGTGACCTGAGAGTGTGCGGATCCTCACACAATGAGAAGGGATTCTATCTCATTTTACTGCATCCATTCTCTCTGCAACATTAGTCTAAACAACTGCTTTCAGGGATTGCGTGTTGAGTTTATCCTACTCATTTCTTTCTTGCATTTAAAAACCAACATCATCTTCATGTTCAGCCATCCATCCTGAGAGGAGGGTGATAGGGACATCAGTTTTCATACGGTATGTGACAGAGAACCAGAAATGGGACACGGTGGTGTCCAGATCCGTCTGTCACTGAAGGATGACCTAAGACTTCCTGATCAATTCTGACAAGTCACTGGCAGCTTTCAGGGGAAGCACATATGTGACAAAGGACAAGCAGGGTTTCGTGTGTCAGCACGAACCCTCCAGTCCCAAGTAGGACTCAGATTGCTGACAATTCGGGTTTGTGGGTACACTTGATTTTTATTTGACAGGAAACTTGAGAAAATCCCATGCATACATTCCTCCACAGATGCAATGCAATGCTCCTACTGATTAGCGCATGGCTCTATAGCAGATCATGTGGGTTTGAATGCCTTTATGTTCTTCATCCTGCTGCTAGGAGAGCTGTGGGTGTCATCCAAATCCTGAAAGATGAGAAGTCAGTGGTATTGTTTGTTTTGTGTGTATGTGTGTAGGTGTATGTGCACATGTATCCACATGTATGAATATGGTTGTATATGTAGAGATCAGAGATAAACCTTGGTGTCATTCTTCAGAAACTGTCCACATTGTTTTTACAGACAGAGTCTCTCACTCTTTCTGGTCTCATTGGGACCCAGGCTTGCTGATTAGGCTAGGCTGCCTGGTCAGTGAACTCCATTGCCTTCTCAGCTCACATACTGAGACAAATGGCCTTTCAGGTGGGGCCTGGGAATCAACTTAATGTCCTTAAACTTGTGTGGCAAGCACTGAACATGAGGCATGACTGTTAAAATGTATGGATGCTGAAGCCAGACCACATGGGCTTGAGTTTGATTTCTTTATAAGACCTAATATTTCTGGAAATAAGTGTCTTTATATGTAAAATGTGTAAGAAGAGCTCCAATCTCTTTATATGATATGCTTTTATGATTAGTATGTTGAACATTGCATCAAGAGGCGTTGCTTCAGCAGGTGTGGAGAGATGAGAGAACAGCTTGCAGACTTCAGTTTTCTCCATGTACCTTGTGGGGATTGAGACTGGAACTTGGGTCATCAGTCTTGGTGGCAGGTGCTTTTCCCTGATGCGAATACGGAGACAAAGTGTGGAGCACAGACTGAAGGAAAGCCATCCAGAGAATGCCCCACCTGGGGATCCATCCCACATACAGTCACCAAATGCAGACACTATTGTGGATGCCAAGAAGTGCATGCTGATAAGAGTCTCATATAGCTATCTCCTGAGAGACTCTGCCAGAGCCTGACATATGCAGAGGTGAATGCTTGCAGCCAACCATTGAACTGATCATGGGGTCCCCAATAGAGGAGATAAATAACTGAAGGAGATGAAGGGGTTTGCAACCCCATAGGAAGAACAATATCAACTAATCAGAGCTCCCAGGGTCTAAACCACCAACCAAGGAATACACATGGAGGGACCCATGATTGCAGAGGATGGCCTTGTCAGGCATCAATAGGAGAATAGGTCCTTGGTCCCGTAAAGTCTCAATGCCCCAGTGTAGGGGAATGTGAGTGCAGGGAGGAGGGAGTGGGTAGGTGGGTAGGGGAGAACCCTCATAGACGCAGGAGGAGGAGGAATGGGATAAGGGGTTTCTGGGGTGGAGTGGTGATCAGGAAAGGGAATAACATTTGTATTGTAAATAAATAAAATATTTACTAAGAAAAAAGAAAGAAATTTCCCCCCTGTGCCCATGTCCTCCAGGGTCTTCCCAAGTTTCTTTTCTATTAGTTTCAGTGTGTCTGGTTTTATGTGGAGGTCCTTGACTTAGTACAAGGAGATAAGAGTGGGTCAATTTGCAGTCTTCTGCATGTTGACCTCCAGTTGAACCAGCACCATTTGTTGAACAGGCTATCTTTTTTTCCACTGGATGGTTTTGGCTCCTTTATCAAAGATCAAGTGACCATAAATCTGTGGGTTCATTTCTGGGTCTTCAATCCTATTCCATTGATCCACTTGCCTGTTGCTATACCAATACCATGCAGTTTTTAACACAATTGCTCTGTAGTACTGTTTGAGGTCAGGGATATTGATTCCCCCAGAAGTCCTTTTATTGTTGAGAATAGTTTTAGCTATCCTGTTTTTTTTTTTTTTTTTTTTTTTTTTTTTGTTACTCCAGATGAATTTGAGAATTACTCTTTGTAGATTTACGAAGAATTGACAAATGGGACCTCATAAAACTACAAAGTTTCTGTAAGGCAAAGGACACTGTCAGAAGGACAAAATGGCAACCAAAAAAGTGGGAAAAGCTCTTGACCAACCCCACATCCGACAGAGGGCTAATATCCAATATATACAAAGAACTCAAGAAGTTAGACCCCAAAGAACCATAAAACCCTATCAAAAAATGGGGTACAGAGCTAAACAAAGAATTTTCACCAGAAGAAATTCGGATGGCCGAAAAACACCTTAAGAGATGTTCAACATCATTAGTCATCAGGGAAATGCAAATCAAAACAACCCTGAGATTCCACCTCACACCAGTCAGAATGGCTAAGATTAAAAACTCAAGAGACAACAAGTGCTGGCGAGGATGTGGAGAAAGAGCAACACTCCTCCACTGTTGGTGGGATTGCAAAATGGTAAAACCGCTCTGGAAATCAGTTTGGTGGTTCTTCAGAAAATTGGGCATGTCACTTCCAGAGGACCCTGGCATACCACTCCTGGGCATATACCCAGAGGATTCCCCTGCATACAATAAAGACACATGCTCTAGTATGTTCATAGCAGACTTGTTTATAATAGCCAGAAATTGGAAGGAGCCCAGATATCCCTCAAAGGAGGAATGGATACAGAAAATGTGGTATATTTATACAATGGAGTACTACTACTCAGCAATTAAAAATAATAAATTCATTCAACTTGTAGGCAAATGGTTAGATGTAGAAAATACCATCATAAGTGAGTTAACCCAATCACAAAAGAATACATATGAAATGCAATCACTGATAAGTGGATATTAATGAGCCCAGAAGCCCTGAATACTCAAGGCACAATTAGCAAATCAAAAGATTCCCAAGAGGAAGAAAGGAGAGGACTCTGGGCTTGGAAAGATTGGATCCAGTTTCGTAGGAAAGTACCAGGACAGAGAAATGGTGGTGGTGGGGGGTGATTGGGGAATAGTTGGAGTGGGGGGAGAGGACTTATGGGACATATGGTGGGGGGGGCGAACTCAGAAAGGGGAAAGCCTTTGGAATCTCTTGAATGTAAACAAAGAATATAGAATAAAAAATTATAAAATATAAAAAGAAACAAAAAAAAGAAAGAGAAGAAAAAAGTATTTTAGGTTTGGCCATGTTGTAGTTCATCATGTTCCTTTTCACAGTATTAGACTTTGTTCTAGTAATCACTTAAAACTTCTTGATATTAATGTGGCTTATCTGAAATTTACATTTAAACTTTGGAAGGCTAGAGCTTGCTGTGGGTCATTGGACCAGTTTTAAATTCTACCCTGGCAGTTTGTCCAGAAGTGCTACTTATTAATTACCTTACTACCTAACCTTTATTCAATGTATAGGATGTACCACCTCCTGGGTTTGATCAAATAAAGATAAATAAAAATACTCAAGGAGCTTACAGTTTAGAAAGCCTGATGAACAGAAGCATTAAACATTATTAGAGAGTAATATGTTAGTAGAATGATAGGCAAACTGTGTGTACATCAAGTGTATGCATGTAATTTTACTTTTTGTTCAATATTCTTTTTAAGGCCTATAATCTGAAAAATTATTTACATTAAGTATAGATTTGTAAGATTATACATATACACAGTGATTTATAGAATAAAATGTGTATGTGTATATACACAAAGAAACATGTAGATATGTATACATGCATATATAATCACATATGAGCAAAGGAGCACTCAAAAATTTGTTCAACAAATATGTATGATAGGTTGTTATGTGCCCATTCTGAAATTGGAGGCACAGTTACGAACAAAATGCAAATTCGAAACCAGAAAACGAAGTGGCAGTAACACATGAAACAGTATCAAAGACGACTGCATTTATCTTCGAGCAATTGATTTGATGACTTGAGCATCATGCTAATGGTAGAAAACTTGCCCCAGGCAGGCCAACTTGTTTGTGTTGTGAGATCCAGATTGTAAGTGCTAATATTGCAAGTTCCAGATAAGTGTTTTGTCTTAAAAAGGACTACTGGTATATCGATATTTTTGTCCTTTTGGTACTATTTCCGTAGAAACAACATGAATTCCTATTTTGAGAGTTTTAGGGTTTGAATTTCAAGAAGATTTTAAATTGTAAAAGAAGAGCCAGGCTTGAGCAACTACACATGCTGCTACTATCTCTGATGCCTCTGGCTGCTTCCGGCTATGGTTTTGTTAATTGTCACTACGCGCCTGGGCTGTGCCGCACACTCTGCTTAGCTCCTTCTTTATCCCTTCCAATCCATGAAAGAACTGAGATGTGAAAGACAATAACAGCACAGAAGAGAAATGAAGAACTGGCCATGAAATCATTTTTAAAGTATTTGTGAAAAATGAAACATAGTCTCCAAGACAGAAATCATTCTTAATCTGCTGTATTGAATGGGCTACAATAAGACAATTAGCACATGCTACATGGCACATTGTTAATTGCAATTACTGTTGTTGATTTGGTGACTGAATAGATAGCCTTCTGAGAAAGACTTACTTAAAAAAATTCAGATCCGATTCCACATAATGTTCTAGAAAGAAAAGCTTATCTGCTTATCCGAACAATATTTAGAATTTCAAATGTCGCTCTCAAGAATGTCTCTGCAGTCCCTTCTGTCTTAGTGAACCACAAGCTAAGGGGGAGGTCTACTGGGCTGGGACAAAAAGCTTCCACAGTGAGGTTCCACTGAGGGGTTCCACAGTGAGGAACCTCAGCTTCTGCTGGACCTTGTGTAAGGCTGAGTAAGTGTCAGAACTCCAGCAAGGCAGAGCTAAAACACTGTATGTCTGGGGTCTAGTTACAATTGATCGTTTACTCTCTTTAGCCCTTTTAATAATCACTTCTTCTAGATCTTTGTGTCTACCTAACATCCTCTGACTAACAGGTGAACTGTTTTGGAATATATTAATTTAATAGACCACTACCATCCATTAACCAAAAAGCTAAGAATGTATTCAGGTAGTATCTAAAGCCTATGGAAGAGGTATACCCACTTTGCTGTAACCCATGTACCCGATGCCTACACCAACATACTTGAGAAATGCCTTGATTTGTGAGTGTCATTGCTCAGCTACTGTCAAAGCTTCATCGAGCTGTGACCACATTGCAGTGTGGCGGGCCATGGAGACTCATATTTGGTTCCTGAGTAAGCTGTTTCTCATCCCCTTTGAGGTGAGAGCTTTATCTTACACTAACTTGTCTCAGTGTGGCTATCTGTGCCTGAAGGAATCTTTTTCAGCAAGCCTTGATCTCCTTCTCTAAGACGGGGTCTCATTTCAGAAAGAGAGAGACCTCAAAGCCAACGCTGACCAGATAGCTCTTCTCTATAGTGCCATGGCAGGCCTCTGTGAGTGACTAGTCCCAGAAGGAGAGCCAACAGCTAGGAACAATGTCAGATAGCTTGTGCTATACGGCCCTTTTCAGCAGAGTGAGTTGTGTGGACTGAGAGGCCTTGTTTGCAGTGGTTGTTATCCCAAATGTTCTAGAGATCTCTGTGCTGAGCTGATGGAAGGAATGGTGACTGGCTGCCTCTACAATTATCCTGTGGCAGAGAAAACTTTGAATACTTTGAAAACGGGTCTTCACCTCCCTCCCTTGCCTGCCCTCCTCTACCTCACCCTCCTAACAGAATGGAACAGAAGCAAGGCTTCTGTAATGGACTCACCTCTCGGTGTGCAGCTTGTTAAAATCCTTGAGAAAGGGCTTTGACAATGGCGGAAAAAATTATGCAGATTTGTCCTTTAAGTTGCTTTCCTGTTATAAGCGACTAGAAATCAGATATTTCCTTCAATGTTGGCTCATCTGATAATTTATATAATTTTAAATATGAAAATAAGATTCTATCATTTTATAGTGCCCTTTATGTATTATATATTATACCTAAAAATGTAATCTATAGTTATAATAATTACGACAACTTTGCAACCTTTCCCTATATTTTTTGAAGTACTTGTCTTTCTATATTGATCTTTTATTCAGTATTGGTTTAACCACTCATAAAACTTACCGAGTTAATGCTATGGGCATTCTCTATAGGTGCACAGTAATATATTCAGTAGGTTTCTGGAAATAAATTAGTAATTGTCCTAACAAATATAAATGACCATCAAAGTTGTGAGTAGCTGATCTCACATCCCTTCTGTGGAGTGGTGAGGGATGGACAGAGGGGAAAGAGACCAGATATGTGGGGCAGATGTATGGCTCCACGCTTCACAGAAGGACAAAATATTTTTGGTATAATTTAGTATGTATCTAGGAGACTTACACTCTAACCCTGACTAGAATCTGAATGCATACAGTATGTGATACATTGAGACGGTGATGTTTGTCATAGTCTTGTGTGTTTGAACCACTGGTCCTAGGTTAATAATCCTATTTGGAGAGGTTGAGTGTTTGGGGAGGGGTGGAATCTTGCGAGTGGAAATAGATCACTGGAGGAAGGCTTTGACAATTTGTGGCCACACCCAACTTCTAGTTCACTCTCTCTTCTTTAAGGTTTTGATTACTATTATTATTAATTTTTTATCTCAAATCTTTTGCGTGACCTCTTTAGTCCTGGACCATTAACTACTACTGAGGCTGCACCTTCACCAATGGCCTTCCATAGCCTCTCACAGTGCCAAGCCTCAACTGCTCTTCATTTGCTTCAAAAACAGTACCAACCACATGGATGACTCTTACACGTTACCAAGTACAGCTATAACATGAGGTACAACATCACTGGAACACAACTTCCCTGTGCTCTCAGAAAATACTTCCCAGAAGATTTCACCTCAGTGATGCTGGTCTCTCCTTCTGCTCCTCCTCCTCTTCCTCCTCCTCCTCTTCCTCCTCCTTCTCCTCTTCGTCTAATTATCTTTAATCTTTTTTTTACAGTCCAGTCATTATCCCCCTCCAGGTCCACCCTCTGACAGTTCCTCATCCCATTCCTCCTCTCCCATCTCCAAGAGGATCCTCCCAACGCTGCCCTGACCTCGCCAGGCCTCCCCACTCCCTGGGGCCTCAAGTCTCTCCAGAGTTAGGCACTTCTCTAACTTTATGTTTAACAATATGATTTTTCAGATTCAGTTTCATACTCCAACTATCGTTTCTTGTTTCCTCGGATTGTATGGACTCTCTTCTGGAACTAGAAGCCAAATAAACTATTATATAAGCTGATGTGATTTCAGCCACGATATTTTATTACATTAACAGAAAGCAAACTAATATATTGGATGTAATAAATATATAGACATATACCTTCGATAATAAGGACTAAGTATCTTCAATAATAAAAAATATGTTTATTTTATTTCAAAAATATGAATTTCTATTAGAACATTAATTGATTAAAGTAGTGCATAATTTAAATGACATAATTATTTTTCTTACAGCCACACACAAGAAAGGCAAAATCCTTATTACAACATCAAAGGTGTACTTGTATGATTGTTTTGGATGCTCTAGCTAAGCTTGTTATTATCAGTGTAAAGGTATTTTTTTATTTATTGAATATTGTCTTCATTTACATTGCGAGTGGTAAAACCTTTTCCAATTCCCCCCCCTCCAAAGTCCCCCAACCCCTCCTCCCACCCCCTGCCTCCACATATATGCCCCTCCACCTGACTCACTCCCACCTTTCCCCCCTTGATTTTCCTTTGTTGGGGCATCTATTGAGCCTTCACCTGACCAAGGACCACTCCTCCCACTGACGCCCCACAAGGCATTCCTCTGCCACATCTTTGGCTGAAACCAGGTATATCCCTTGGTTCTTGGTTTAGTCCCTGGGAGTCCTGGAGTGTCTGGGTGGCCGAAATCATTGTTCTTCCCCTGGGGCTGTAAACCTCTTCAGCTCCACTGGACCACCCTTCAGCTCCTCCATTGGGGACCCCGTGCTCAGACCAGTGATTGGCTGCTAGCATCTGCCAATCAAATGGTCCCAAGAAACAATCTGGAGTGGCCATTCTTATATCGAATAAAATTGACTTTCAACCAAAAGTTGTCAAAAAAGATAAGGAGGGACACTTCATTCTGGTCAAAGAAAAAGTCTACCAAGATGAACTCTCAATTCTGAACATCTATGCTCCGAAAGCAAGAGCACCCACATTCATAAAAGAAACTTTAATAAAGCTCGAAGCACACATTGAACCTCACACAATAATAGTGGGAGACTTCAACACCCCACTGTCAAAAATGGACAAATCTTGGAATCAGAAACTAAACAGAGATACAGTGAAACTAACTGAAGTTATGGACCAAATGGATCTAACAGATATTTGTAGAACATTCCACCCAAGGTATTATTTTTAATGGTTCACAGTAACCACAAAATAATTTGGCCCTTTTGACCTTGTCTACATATATACTATTATTTTTTCTTTCTTTCATGGAAGCTTTGCAAATGAACCATTATTTTATTATATTGCAGCTCTCCTGACACTATAATGCACTAATTATACATGATTTGGTGGATATCAGGAGGACTTTTTAAGGTATAAATTATGACTCAAATGACTAGGAATTCTGATACTATATTAGTCAGGGTTCTCTAGAGTTACAGAGCTTATGGAATGCCTCTGTATATTAAGAGAATTTATTGTGATGACTTACAGTCTATAGTCCAACTAACCCAACATTGGGCAGCTGTGAATGGGCAGTCCAAGAATCTAGTAGTTGCTCAGTTCCGAGAGGCTAGTTGCTTAAGCAGGTCTTCTGTAGATGTTGGATGTAGGCTCCAACAGATGTGCTGGCAAGAAAGTGCAAGCAGTTGAAGAATAATGAATCATCCCTCTCCCAACGTCCATATTTAGGCCTCCCTCAGATTAAGGTGTGTACCACCGTGCCTGGATCTGGGATTTGCTTTGTCTCAGGCTGACCTTGAACTCAGAGATCTCCTTGCCTCAGTGTCCTGGGATTAAATGTGTGTACTACCTTTTCTGGGCCTAAGGATTTCATGGCCACTATATCTCAAGATCTCCATGCCAAGATCCATGTCAGAAACTTGTGTCTTCCAGCCTCAAGGTCTGGATCACAGGTTTGCCCTCCAATTCTGAATTGTAGTTTTATACTTCATTCCAGATACAATCAAGTTGACAACCAGGAATAGCTACCACAGATACCAAGTTTATATTTATTAAATATTTTAATACGGTCTTGCTGGACCTTCATGGGACACTTCTGTCCTTAAGTGGTTCATGTACAGATAAGCATGTTTTTTGCTTTTTCAGAATACCAAAAGAAAGCAGTAAGATGTTGTCTAGATGTGAGAATGTAACAACAGTTTCATGTTGGGCAGGGCTGGCTGGTATCCACAATGAAGACTAAGTATAGAGAACACAATGATATATTTTTTTCCTCTTTTAAGTTTAATCTTTTTTTGAAAATCTTAGTAAAAACGTAAACCCTAGAATAATATAAAATAACTCAGGTAATAAAATATTAGGTGACTATCCAACAGAGCCTGCAAGATAGGAGATAACAGATGATTTCCATCCCCCCCATATGAGCTTTGACTATAAATTATGTTTACATTTGAATTTATTGTTAGACAGTGATGGTAGTTAATAAAGTATATAAGGTCTTTGTTTACTCAAAAGAAAGTATGTGATGTAAGTTGGATACTGTGGATATACACACACAGACACAGCACATAGACATACACACACACTATTTAAAATTTCAGAAAGAAAACAAAAGGGAGTGAGGAAAAGAAGAAATGGTATAAGGAAATACCACCCTAGTTCAATGTCTTCCATATGCAGTATGCATATGCAGTATGCAAGTCCTCCTAGGTGTGACTGGCCTGCATACTTAAAGAGAACAAACCTGAAATGACTTATACAAACCAGAATGTTGATTGATTGCTGGCTACCATAGACTGTTGCTATCAGTCAAGCAAACATACTAGGACAGATATCAGATGCAACGAAATAATGTTGGCTCCCACATTTATTTTAACTTCTCTAGCAACTGTGAAAAGTAAACAAAAGTGAAGTTTGTAAAGGATGAAAGTACCTGTATCACTCATTTCCAGACTTATTTCTTCCTGGAAGATTTGTTAGCTGGACAGATATCTTACACAGTATCTGCACTTTAATTGTTTTTTGTTTGTTTGGTTGGTTTGGGTTTTTTTTTTTTTTTTTTTTTAGCTGTATATTTCTAGCTATATGAGCTATGTTTCTATTGCCGTGATAAAATACCATGATCCGGGGGAACTTATATAAGAAAACATTTAACTTAGGGCTCAATGTTTCAGAGGGTTAGAGTCTATGACCATCATAGTGGGGAGCATGGCAACAGGCAAGCAGGCATGGTGTGGGAGCAGTAACTGAGAGCTCACATTTTTATCCATAAGCATTGAAGGAGCAACCTCAAAGCTCACCTCCAGTGACATACCTCTTCTAAAACGGCCACACCTACCAATCCTTCTCAAATAGTTCCGCCAACTGGGGACCAAAAAGTGAAATATATAAGCCTGTAGGGGAATTTTTCATTTAAACCACCAAAAATGTGTTATTATTTAAAGCTTAGCTGTTAAAGTTTTCTATTACAAATTTTAGTTTTATAAGTTAAGAGGGGGTATCGGCCAACTGATCACTCAATAGCAATCATAGTCCTGCTTCTTCTAATATCAATATAAATTTCCTCTGTAAGAAAATTTCCCACTCACAGTTATTTTGCTTTTCTTCTCTATGTGCAGTGAGGGCTGTTGTTATATTACCTATATTGGTTGAAATTCAGAGGAAAGTCATGACCCAGTGTAAAAATCCTAAGTACACAAACTCAGGTTTCATATTGTTGTTGATGATGCATGGTGATGTAAGGCAGACACTTTATCAAAGCAACAACGTTGTTATTGTTTTGCTAATTGTGGTGTAATAGACCTTATTAATTGCTATTGGAAGCAATATGAGGACCCTTGTTTCTTTCTATGGTCTTGTAATAGCTAAGATTATATGTTAGAGCTTTCATATGAGAAACCAGACAAGGAGTGAAAGTTTGTTTGTTGAACTTATGACATTGAATTCTACTCCATTACAACTAGGGATCTGATTTCTAAGGCCCAAAATATGAGAGAGTACATGTTTAAGTTATAACTAACACTTCAAATGTTGGACAATTGTGCTTTTGAGAATAGCTTCCTAAGCACCTAAACTATACAGTTCTCTTCAGTATAATTCACACTCGGCACATTTCAGTCAAGGTTTTATATTTACCTTTACCATGAACCCTAATTTTAATTTCACCCCATAACCCAAATTTTACTCCATGCCCCAAAATTTTCCTTAATTAAGCTAAATGTTACAGATTAAAATGATCTATTTGCTTTGAAGCATATTTTACAGAATCTTTGCTCAGAAATAATCCTGATTCCTGAAAATAGTCACAGAGAGAACTTCCAACGAATATTTATTTGGGAATGGCTCAGTACTGCAAGCATGTGCTGGCAAGGGTCATATAAGACAGTTTGAAATCGGGCTGGAGAGATGGCTCAGCAGTTAAGAGCATCAGTTGCTCTTCTGGGGGTCATGTGTTCAAATCTGAGCAACCACATGATGGCTCACAATCATTCATAATGAGATCTGATGCCCTTTTCTGGGATATCTGAAGACAGCTATGGTGTATTTTCATATAATAAATCTTTTTTTGAAAAAAAAAAAGACAGTTTGAAATCATGATTATAAAGATGAATAACAAAGGTAATGTTTGTTCAAGATTCAGCAAATGTGCATGGGGGCATTGTCCTTGCTGTAGAATTTAGTTTAAGACTGGGGTAAACTCTGTACAATGTTGTGATTTTAATAGAAACCCTTGTTAGTGTCATTATTCTTGAGAACCCTTTTGTCCTACCATTTGAGTTACTTACTTCTGCTTTTTTGTTGTGGGTATTGTTTTTTGGTTTTATTTTTGTTTTTGGTTAGGGTTGACATAAGTGGCTCCATTTTATTTCTGGGAAATTTCATAAGTGTTATAGGCTACATTATCAGTGCTATTTTCACTTTTTTTCAGCAGAATATCTTAGTGAGTATTTAATAAAAGTGATCTTATGTAAATAAAAATATCAGGCTCAGATACAAGGTAGATCTGCTTGTTTATAGTAAGATGTTGTTAAATACAGAGTGTATCTTCACATCTCAGAGTTAAGTTCCCAAATATTAAAATGCTATGTTCCTGACTTTGGCTGTTCTGAATGAATTGCTATATTATCTTGATACTTTCTAGCATTTTCTGTGCAATTATTAAAACAGTTATGATGGCTCTAAAAAGATGTAATTGGAAAAGAAAGATGGCCTGTACTGGATGAAATTCTTAATTAATCTTTCACTGTTAAATTGTTCCAAATTAATCAAGTATATTGCCTACACCAAAGGCAGCTATGCTTTACATATCTCACTCATATCTTCACCAAGCCATATATTAAAAGTTAATTTCTAATTTAAAGCTATATTTAACTGTAAAACCATCAATTCTAAATAAGTTTATTAACTCTTTCATCAAAATATCTTACAATATTTCATGTTAAAGAGAGTGCTTTGTGCCTAACATTTTGACAATCTTTTGGCATGGACTTTAAAACATCAAATTAGAATATAAATATGTATATATATGTGTGTGTATGTGTATATACATATATAATATATGATACATATGAACATATAGAGAATGTATAGGATATATGGATATATAGAGAGAATATATAGACTATATATGTGGATAATCTTCACTGGAGAATACTATTCATTTGCTTACTAATTGATTCCACTCATTTGTTCAATACATATTCATTAGAAAAAGTGATTTTTAGGTGCTGAGAGTGAATGTGAAAAGTCTCACAATGGCGATGTTCTGGTATGTGAATAAGGAGTCTCCAAGGTGAGCTCTAATCATATAGTGCATATTCCTGTAACAGTTAAGAAATCCTGGAAGGTGATCATTTCCCAACTGTTTTAAATAGTGACTTACACCCTCCCGTAGTTCTTGCTGCTTTTACCAACACCATACACCAAAGCAGCGACATACAGTCCCCCAAACAAATTGCCTATGTAGTGCCTCTCAGCGGGAGGATAATCGCTCATCCCTTTTTTAGGAGCTAGACTTGAGTTAGGGTCCCTTGGCTTTTTGCCCAATTCCTAGGTTGTGAACCATCAACCTGTTTGATATTTAATTACTGATTAGGGCCTAGAGAAAAATGTTACAGTTATTCAAATGCAAGTTGCTTAATGGTCCTAACAGTCCTAAGTAGTTGATCTCTCTCTCTCTCTCTCTCTCTCTCTCTCTCTCTCTCTCTCTCTCTCTCTCTCTCTCTCTCTCTCTCACACACACACACACACACACACACACACACACACACACAGAGTCAACTAACTATTGATTTAAGCAGTTAACTAGAGGTTTTATGGGATACATATATAAGGATGTTAGCATAAAACGAATATATAACTTGGTTGGGGACTTTATTAAGATGTGATTGCTATAGTTTGGAACACTTGAAGATAAGGGATGTAATAGATCCTCACACCTATAAGAGGTTGAGGTGCAATGTTTCCTTGAGTGCAAGAGCTGAATAAGCTACTTTGGCGATGTAATGCTGGGACCTTCCTGATCTTACTCCACGAATCCCTAGAAGCTTTTTCAACTAGATTAGCATGTAAAAAAATAGTCCAGGCCTTCTTAGAATCAATGGAATAAGGTTATGTCTCTCCCTGAAATTTGGCTGTATTCTGGGAAGTACTGTATTCTTAATATTCTTAAGCAGTCCTGAAAAGCCTATGCAATATTTCTTATCAAGAAATACTTAAATGACTCAGACAAATAGTATCATGTGGATCAAATGGAAGCCACTGAAATAAGTGAGATCGATCTCTGTAGTTTGTAGGCACTATTGATTTATCAGTTTCAATTAATATGCTGAAATGATAGCTTTGGTTGAATGACTTACAACTTGGCTAAAATCTTTTCCAGATCACTCTGGCAAGACAATCAAGGTGGCTATGATACAATCAAGTAGATAAGCTTCTTAGTGTCATGATGTGACACTAAGTTTTATTTTGTTAATGTTAAAGATGACCTGAGGATTTCTCCTTCTTTCAAATAGAAGGGTGTCTTTGAGATATAATGAATCCGCATCTCTATGCAACTTATTATTGTTTATTTCATTCACTTATTTTTTTGACATGTGATGTTAATCAATCAATAAAGTCTTCCTTATTCCCCTGAGGAAATAGACTTTGTGATAGTTATTCATGATTACTTAAAGTCTCCAAAATGTGTTCTTTTGCTAAAAAGAGAAGCACTAGATCAGTTAAAATGACGTCAGTGCTGATTATATTTGTTTACTCTTTTTTTTTTTTAATGGAGCTGCTCATCTAGCAGCTGTTTCCAGGTTCTCAGCCTCTATCCAGCAGAGGTGCCAGTCATGGTGGCCTCTTGGCGACCTGTGCATTGTGGGTTCCTTTTACATGGTATTAAAAACAAGGTTTCACAGGAGAATGAGACGAGGAAGCCTCAGCTGGACAGCCTTGTCACCGCAGAGCGTGTGCCTGTACAGATTACCTGGGCTTCTCTTGCGCCGTTACAGGACTCAATGAAATGAAGATAATTTATCTTAGAAACTAGATTGTTTTCTTTTTGTCAATGGACGCTATTTTGTTCAAAATGCATTCTAGCCTTCTGTTTTCAGAACAGAACGGGAGTTGAAAAGATGGATGTTTTTGGTGTTGTTGGAGAAATGGGAGGTAAAGCTGCCGACCCTTCCCTAGGCCTCCTCCACCTCCATCTCTAGACACGGTGACATTGGCACAGACAGGGATCGTCACACAGAAATTTATAGCTTCTTGCTGTCTCTTCATAAATTGACTAAAATTTTTGAAAGAAAAAAATATATAGGTGTATAAAACAGCTAGTTACAGGTCGTGTTCTATTTAGCCTTGATTGAAACGTATTGCTCCTTAGTATCTTTTAGCAATGAAAATTATAATATGGAAGAGAGATTAGAATGAAATTATCATGGCTAGGAGGCATTTACTCAGTGGTGGCAGCCACATAAACCTGGGTCCTGAGAATGATGATAATGCATTAGGTTCTGCATGCCCGATATTATTGCCACACATTATGTATGTTTCATTTATACTATTTCGCACACACCAGCAACGCTGACAGATAGGTAATTACTCTCTGCGCCAATGAGCAGTTATCAGCACCACTGCTGTTTATTGCAGGGATGGAGTGCGCGTGTCAGTCAAGGTCACTTGTGTGTACGTCCTCCTTAATAGTTCCTTCACAGTTGTTGAACTTTGCACACAGCTCTTACCGCGGGGCTCCTAGAGGGTACATCACTGTATTTCTGCTATAACCAGACTCACCGGTATTTATCACCTTAATTGATAAACAACTTACTCATAGAAAGCAGAACCAAAGATGTGGGAAAAAAAACAAACAGATTTGGCTAATCAGCTGATCCCAGAAGGCATTTCACAATGAATAGCCTAAAGAAGATGCCTTCAGCACCAGCCCTGTTGGGGAGGGGGGTGTCACCTGCCAACAGCTTAAGTAAAAATTTCTAGTGAGATTTTTTTATAACATTAGCTTTAATTTCCACCACTGACGGGTACAGACACAATTTCATAAGAATGGCCGACTGAGCATTTGGTCCTTAGAGGTGCGGCTGTCTATTCATTTCTTGTGCTGTGCACAGCTTATTTTCGCTTCTTGTACTTCTGCAATGGACAAAATCCATTTGGCTTGACACCAGACAGTCACGTTTATTTTTTAGATATGTGCCGTTAGCCCTCCCCTTACTATAAAAATGCTATTAGTCTAATGCTGGCCCTCCTCTTTGTGTTAAAGCACCAGCCTTCTTCCAAAATGAACATTGCGTGGTGCGTTTTTTGAGACTTGAAATTAATTCAATGTTCTTGTGTTGATCCCATGCACCCTGTAATTTCATCTGTTACAAAATAAGAGAATGGTTAGTCTTTTCATTTTTGTTTGTTAGCTTCAGTGCTTTATTAGAAACTTAAATAACCTTTTTTAGGGTATAATAATTTATCCAGTCAAGATAACTGGAGCTATTTCCTTAAGCCTGTGATCAGCTTGAGTTTACGTGTTGGGAGATTTATACTGCCGTTGCTTATTACCAAAGAAACAGTTAAAAGGGATTTATGGCAGTGCACGTTATGTATGTGTCTGGAATTTTTGTGTGTTTAACTTGTCTCCTTTCCTTCCTATCTCTGTTTTTCCCCCTCCCCTCTCTCAACATTATTGTCAAACAGAGAGACTATCTATACCTACAATTAAATGCAAATTTTATTCAGGCATTTAAGCAGAATCACATTCATTCATTAAACCAAATGATTCCTTTATTTGAAAAAATATATCAGCACATGGCAATGTGACACCCCGCTTATAAGGGACTCCAGTTCTCTGTCAGTGCAGAAGTTTACTATTTCATTATTAAAAGATTAAACTATTGCAAAAGGTGCCTGGTGACTGTGAATGCTTTAGTTAATTTGATTATGCCCATAAAAAAAGAATTTAATTCCATAGCAGCCACCGAATCTTATGCCTGGCAGAGTACTTGCAGTGTATTACAGGCCTGATCTTGTCCTGGGAGAGCCTGGATTTGGCATGGGGGTGGGGCTGGGAGGAAGAGATGAGCCGTCCGGTTCACCAGTGATCTCAGGTTAACATCATGCCACAACATTTTCAAAACGCCTCTTTTCCTTAGTTCTGAGTTACCAGAATGTTACAAAGAAAGGGTTTTGATCTCATGTAGATAGCATAGCATTAATTACCCTGACACTAATTAAACTGCATCAAACAAATACCACCGTGTTCCTCAGGGGGACAACAGAAGGCAGTTTAAAATAATTACTGGAGCTTCATGCATGTGTGAAGTTTTCATTACTCTTAGGACAGAAGCAGAAGAGATTTGATATCATTAGAATAACCACCCTTTAGTGATTGCAACACCACCACCGAAAACGGCGACTGAAATCTCCTTGGAGCATATTGAAGTCTAAACAGGAGTGGCTCCACTTCTTGTGAGTGGTAACTTTGTCTTAAGAATTGGAAGTCTGTGAAGCAAGAACAGGTGTTGCAGTCACATTCTGGTATGATTATGTATTAGCTTATGTTTGTCAGACCGTTTCATTAACCACCCACTGCTATCACATATACATATACTTTGTTCTTTCTGAACCATGAAATGAAATGCGTATATCTTCACTAATGCTGGCTATCAATGTAAATGAGGAAAAGGGGCTTATCACCAATCACGGGTGGCCATGAGGCCAACACCTCTGTGCGCTTTACAGGTAATAAACATCTTTTTATAAGTGTGAAAGAGAACGCATTCAGCTCTTCTCCCAGGAAGGCTTGGTGTTCATAGACCTGGATGGCACTTCCTGCAGACTGTACATACACTGCAGGGGAACCATTGTCAAACATGGTTTTTCTCTCTAAGCCAGATGTGGTTGTTATCCTTTAAATCCGTTAACCTTCTAGAGGTAAGCAACCTGTCCTGGTCACAGAGCATTCTGAGCCAGCTGGCTTCTGTGAGACTGTGGCTGAAAGGACTGATGTCCAAATTGTCCAACCCTGGCTAAAGGAAAGGCCAATTGAATATTGCACAGTGACATTGTCACTTTATCAGGGTCAGTTGTAGTGACTGCAGAAACTGTCACGTGTGCACGCATGTGCACATGTATGTGTGTGTGTGAATGAGTGTGTGTGTCTCGTACACGTTCTTTTGATGTCTATTTCCTGTTTAGAAGCTGAGTGAAACCCCAGTATTGTTCTCACTAGGTCACACGTCCTGTTTATCTATTGACAGATAAGCAGCAGGAGACAGGTTACCTGGGATCTAGCACCAGGTGCCAGCCTTCCTCTCTCAAAGGTTTTAGAAATTAGATCAGGAAAGCACACACTTTCAGATTCTTTAATACATATTTCATTTGGTGAATGGCTTTGAATGCCATTGTGGAGGCTTTCTGAGAGGGCGGTACTTCACGTTGTAAGCTGTTTATCATGTTTTGTTTTACTTCCTTCTGAAAGCAATAATTTAAGAAAATTGCATCATAAGGGTTTTCCTTTTGTTTTTAAAATTTAAATAATAGCAGATATTTTAGGAAACTAATGCTGAATTGATGTTTGAAATTGCCACACTAACCAAATGAAGGCTAATCAGAGCTGAGTGTAACAGAATAAGAAGTAATGAATCCAGTTGTAGGATTTGATGTGTGAAAAATAAAAAAAATAAAACAACAACAACAACAAAAAGCCCTTTTGTTCTGTGATAGCCAGATGGTTTGTCCTATTTTGGGCAGATAGTATCTTCATAATTCTTTCTTGAATGTCAGTGGTTTTAACTGGCAGACAGTAATGACTATTAGAATTTTCCTTCTTTCTAGATTATATAAAGTATATTTTTGAACATTTGGATGATCATACTGTAGAACAAGAAAACACTTTTTTCGTTACACTTAGCTCATACTCAAAAAAGTGTTTATATAATTTTTTAAAAACCTCTAAAAATGAACAGTTCTTTTGACATGATGTTGACAGAAGTCACTTTGATCTAGTTTAGAGTCATGAATTTTCTATCTGTTCCATTTTTCCTGGGGCTCCATCAACTCAGACATCCTGATCTGTCATTTTGAAACTCTCTGTGAAAGCCTTGACAGATAGAGGTTTTGACAGGTGCTGGACTCTGGCAGCACTTCCAAATAAGCTGTGTGTGTTTCTCCAGGTGAAGTGACAAAATGTCTCAAAGTGTCAAAGGAGCTGAGCAGGCTCCGGTCACGTCTAATATTCTAAAGCAAGCCGCTGTTTGTGTTCCGTGTTTCAGCATTGTGGACTGGCTAAGATTGAAAATTCTGTCAGAACCCTTTGCCTACTTTACGAGTGGCCATGACACTAAGAACAGCAGAGCTGATGGAGAAGCCTTTTAAATTTTTATCCGATGACTGGCAGCAATGACCATGCGGTGCAATGGAAATTCCTAAAACTATAACACACCATTCTGCACTTTCTGTTTGAGAAATTCTGCTTGATACAAAACCACTTTCCTCATGATCTCTTTTGAGGCCTTGGCTGGATGTGCCCATAAGAGAAAGTTGGTTCTAAGCCCTCCTGGTTGTAAGTCCTCTCACTTTAGACATGGCATTGCTTTATGCAGACCCAACCAAGGTCCAAGGAGCACATGTAAGCATTGTGTACATCTGGAGTGTGTTGTTCTTTTCACATAATTATTTGAAGTCTGCATTCACTCAAGAAGCAGCTGTTGAGCGTTGAGTGGGATGTAAAACGGCACCGCCTGGGGGAGTCCTTGTTCACCCAGTCAGCTCCCTGCTGACGTGATCCCCGCTGGCAGGGTCGGCCAGTGCATTCCGCTCCTTTGACAGCTTTCAGCACCACTGACTAGTGGTTTGGGGTTTCTTAGCAGGAGAAAGAGTAGGAAAGAATTCCTCCACAAGTTCAGGGCTTTTCCCTGGCTTTTCCCTGGCTGCTGGAGGAAAGCTTCTGCCAACAGCCATTGAAATCAACACCATGCTCCTGTGCTCTCCTGACCCAGGTCACCCCAACACCTGGCCCTACTGTCTGTTACTCCCAGGCTCCTCGCTGGGCAGTGTTTGATGTGACCACTTTCTCTAACTCTTTTTGATTTGTATGACAATAAAAAGAAACTCCTTTTACTCCATGCTTTGGATTATATATATTATATTATATATAATATACATATAATATATTATATATATCATATTATATATCATATTATATATAATATATATTTCAAAAGAATATTGGAACTGGTAGGATTTCTTTCTTCCCCCCATTTTAATCATTTAAGTGGAACATTCTATATTATATTTGGCACAAATACACACACACACACACACACACACACACACACACACATGGATTCCATGCATGTAGAAGCATCTAGCCTGGAAAGCCCAGGCCTGTCTTTCTTGGTCAAACTTTAAGGCGTTAAGAAGAAACTCGAACTGTTCTTGGGGTTTCGCTGGCTTTATGTTCACTCCAGAGTCCGGGTTGCTGTTGCCTCTGTTTCTGACATGAAAACCAAAGGCAAAAGTGTCATGCACCTTCTTTCATCCAGCTTGGAAAATGCAGGGCAGGTTGGGGATGTTGCGTAATTTCAGGACGTGTGTTGGCCTTCACCCGGTTGGGCTCCTGGAAGACAGTAGGAGTCAGACAGCCCGTCTTCCTGAGATGGCACAGCATCCTGGATATTGTCAGCTCAGATCCTCTGCTGTTCTTCTGCCCTTTATCCTCCATGGTGGAGTTCAGATGCAACAAATAGGAGTGCTTCTGCTGCTCCTGGCTCTATCTTACAGAATGGGCAGAAATGGACAAGGGCCCATCTCAGAGTTCACTATCTTGGATTGATAAAAAGGGAAACAAAAAAGATTTTTAAGTTATAAAACTTCAATTTTCTGAGCGTGTTTGGTAATCTCTAGGTGTTGGCAATGCATTATAGTGCTTATATGCACGTTTAACTTTGGTAACTCATAGGTATGATTGTAACAGTGTTTTTACTTTACTACAAACCAGATGCCAAATCTTTCAGGGAAGATGTTAGACCACAACGTTCCCGAGTGCCTACCACAGAGCCTGCCGTGCAGAGCTCGTTCCTACAGGAAGCTGCTGCTGTCTTCTGTATCTACTATTTTACAAAACAATTGGCAATTTGCTTTAATTTTCCTCTCCCTCGGAGAAACTAAAGCTGCAGATGAAACAGCCTTTCTCCCCCAGTATAATATAACTCTGAATAACCAAAACAAAAATGTATTTTATAGCATTTGTCACAAATTTCAAAGCATATTTTACTAATTTGGTTCATTTTCTCTCTACTCAACCTCACACCTTATACATGTACAATCGACAAGGACTTGCTGAGCTCTCAAACCCACAGTGACTGGGAGAGCCTTAGGACCAGGCATCCACTAGTATTTAGGTAATTTCTAATTTTACCTTCTATTTTCATGTTGTAAAATCATTCTCTAGGAGACGGATCAACCAGCCCGTAAATGCTTCCCTGGGTGTCCTGAACAACTAACAGAATGCTAAAGTATATAAATCTCAAAAGGATGAGAAGCTTTGCCTGTGTGATTTAGACAGTCGCAGATCAGGCTTCATCTGGAATAAACGGGGAAGGCGGCAAAGGTGGAGCCCTCCCTGAGCCGCCGAAGGGGCTGCAGCTCAGGGCACTGGCTTCCTCGGGTCTTTCTCTCTACCTCTCCCGACTTGGAGCTGGTCATTTGAGTTCTGTGGGTCTTAGCTGTTTTGTCGTTCAGCTGAAAAGGGATTGAAAATTAGATGGCAAACATAATCATCTATGTATGTTTGCCACTTTTTTCCTTGCAGTTTAAAATTTTCACATAATCTCGCTTTTAAACAGGCTAAATATTTATTATGTTGAATAAAGCGTTCCTCGCAATCATTAGATTGTAGCTCCTGGAGAAGAGCCACATAACTTGCTTTGGAAAGCATCAATTTGTGCAAACAGCCACTAGTCATGCCTCTTTTAGTGAAATCGATAGTAGATCTTCTGTTTCTGAATATGTGTCTTTTTTTATTATGTCATAATCAGATTATCAGTATTATAACTTTTATTTACTGTATACATTTTCATAAGTTTAGAATACAACCTAAATTTGCATTCTACTATTTATAATTGTCTTAATTTACAGCACCTTAAAAATGGGCACTCAAAAAAATTTTTTTTTCCTTTAGGAAGCATCCTAGTTAGAAAAAAAATCACCCTTTTTGTTAACAGAGAGTTTACATTTATTTCTTTAACCACTAGAGGGAGTCTGCATTGTCACGAAAGCCAGAAACCCAAGGGAAAAGGACTTTTGGCTGTTTGAGAGCATCGGTGACACATCCATTGTCTGTCCACCATGACATCCTGTGCAGACAGGGAGCCATGGAACTGATGCTTCATTGTATCAGGCACATCATTTTTTAAAAGAAATTTAACGACACGTTCTGTTGTTGTTCTCTTCAAATATGTACAACTTTCAAAGAATGATATCAACTTAAAAACACTGCCTTAAAAAATCAGGATTCCACAAAGAGAGGCGACAAGAGGAAAATTAGTGCTACCTGCGCGCTCAGTTTTAGAACTGGCTCGTCATCTGGAAACAGACCCCACCCCCCACCCCCCCTGCACTTTGTGGAGCAGGCAGCAGCTGTGCCTCCTGCATCCTGACCTGCAGTGGCCCCATCCTCAACCCTCAGGGGCTTCCAGGGTGAGAGGGTAATCGTGTCTCATGTCTGGTCAATCCTCGGCCCCTCTTCTGAGACTGTCGAACAAGTGGCTTTGTGTGTGAGTGGTCACGGAGCCCGTTTATAAATGAGAAGCCCCGACTGAAAACACCTGTTCGGTTTACCTCAGCCTCGAGGAAGCAGGAAGGGTAGGGGCAGCCAGTCCAGCCTCGAGGTGCCTGGCTCCAGCCTGGAGTCTAACAACAAACAGCTCGCGTGTTAGATTTCCGCATTCGCAGCTGCCTGTAACGCCTTGCCTTCCTCACCATTACGTTAGATTCCATCCACTTCTGGATTGTTCCTTATTGACCTTGATCTTGGAAACCAGCCAGAGCACCACGAAACAAAGAGGGCTCAAGAACTCACACTAGCAAATACAGAAACATACAGACACTTAACTTTTATGTTTGCATTTAGATGCTGGTTTCTTTGAAATTCTACAAGGCTATTCCATTATTCCCAAATAAAACTTCACTCAGCAGGCCTGGTGCTATGGGCCTGGGGTAATTCATCAGTTCTCTTATTTCTTTTACAATTTATTGGCGATCAATTTTTTTCTTAAATTACAATAAAATCAAATGAGTAGAAGAGTGACATAAAAAGCACTTGAAATACTATCTAGTGTTATATTATATCCAACATAAAGCTGTTCTTGAACTGCTATGAGAGCTTCTGTGCATACCCTCCGTCAGTCCCGAGTCTCACTGTGGAACAGCACACACTGCATGGTTGCCATTCTGAACCGACACGGTCTGGCAGCGGGCTTTTGTGTCAGTGCAATGACGCCAAGGTGATGCAGGGTAAACATCGACGATCTGAGAATCCAATGCTTTGAGTTCTCCTAAATCTCAGACTTCTCCCGTGTTTCCACGGGGACAGCCAGCCACACCTGATCTCACGCTGCTGACCGCATCAAAACGGCACGCGTTGTTTACATTCTCTGTTGGACTCTGCCTATAAACTTGAGGGCACCTCGTTCATATATGAATATTTTAATACCCGAAAGAAATCCCAAAGCTTTCTGCCCTATACACTTTAGATAAAGGATCAGTAAATCGCTTTGCTTTTCAAAATCACAATGCTTTACTAGATCCCCCTCCATAGAGTTTATGCCAGGGTCTACTTCTTGCAGGAAATATTTAAAAAGGCGGCACCATGCCACGCTACGCCCAGCGACTCTCTGCTCCAGCAGGCTAGCCCCATTGAACTGATCTCGGTTCTCTTGCTGTGGATTTCACTCTCATTCCCAGCCATCCGCCCCGCCCCCTGTGGTCAGCCTTCCCAAATCCCAGTAACCTGGTAAAATCAAAACTCTAGAGGCCTGGAAATTAGAAGTTAGATTTATCCACACAGTAGTTTCAGAGCCAATTGATAATGATACAAGCTGCCCTGCTATATTAGACAGGCTATCCCAATCGTTCCATCCTTTATGATTTTCATAACTACCTGTAGCTGTTTGAAGGCACGCAGAATCTGGATTATTTTCTCCTCTTGCTCCATCTTTCCTCCTTTTCTCCTCCTGTCTCTGAAGCTCTTACCTCTGCTTCCCTTTTTCCTGTCCAATCACAGGCTTCCTGTACTAATATTTAAATTTAATTGGACAGGGAAAATTATGCTACATCTATTTAATAAAAATAAGGTTTCAAATGTTTGACTCTGAGCATATAATTGAGTGTTTTCATTTCTTCTGGTGATATTTTATCCACCTTATACTATAAAATGTTGTTTTGCTTTATTTTTTTTAAATGAGTTTAGGGTAAAAATGAAGGAGATATGGAATAGGAAAGAATCCAGACAGCATAGTAAAATAATGTACGGAACATGTTGTTTTACTTTTCTTTCTTTCTTTTCAATTGCTCCTTTGAAAGAGAGGTGATGGTGATTTGGTCTCCCAACAGGCAGATAAGATCTATCTACAGCGGCCTGAGAGTCAGGAGGCCAAGTGGTAATGCCTCCCCACTTACTGACACAAGCTTAAGTGATTCCTTATAGACCTCAGCTTGCTTCAGTTAGGAACACGTTGATCTCTGACTTCATCAAAGGGCTGGTCGCTGGCTACATGACACTAGTCAGTGGGCCTGAGAGACCACAGGCATGTGACGCTCTCACAAAATTGTATGTGTGCATGGCTCTTGGAGTGACATTGATTTTTCTTGAATTCTCTTGAAGTATATATTCTAAGTTAATTGAAAATTAATTACGTATATTTTTTAGCACACAATAGAGTTTATTTAGGGCATGGTGAGGGGAGCTAAGAGAGTAGTAGTTGCAGAGAAAGGCAGAGAGTAGAGAAGTAGAGGCCGGCCATGACCACGTGGAGAGAGGGCATAAGGGGCAAGAGCGCAAGAGGGCAGGAGAGAAGCCAGCAGGAACAGGAGTAGGGGCGTAAGAGCTGATACACATTCTCGTGGTGCCTTTTTGCTTCATTTCCAGTCCATCTGGAATTTTAACTACATGATTATTCTCATTTTTGTTTTGAAAGGTAGATGACACAACACAGTAAAAATTTTTAAGACAAAGGGGTATTTTAAATGCCTTATCTAAAGATTTCTCAGAACTGTGGGGCTCACCTTGCAGTTCAGCATAAAAAGAGTCTGGCCCCTGGGGATTCAGTGTCCCACTCTACTCTTCGTCCTAGATTTCACACACTATGTACATGTGTGTGTGATATCTAGGACAAAGAGTGCCTATACTCACATGACTGCAAATATGCATATATAAGTATATGCTTGAATGCACAAACACAGGACTGCATGTCTGTATACATATACATATCTGTATGTGACTGTACATGGTCATGTGCATGCATGTGTATTCTAATGCATACAAGTATCCCAAATGTCTGGCACTTGATTGGCCACAGCCAGGCTTTCGGGTTCTGCATGACAGTCCTCATCATTCTGGCTTCACCCCAGAAACGAGCATAATGGAGCTTTCTTTGTAAAACAGATTGCAAAGGAGATCACAAGGTCATTGCCCTGAGAGCAAAGGAGCAGGAGGTCTTTGTGCTGGGGAGATTGGCAGCACTTTCTCTTACCCAGCCTCTTCTGTCCCCAAGGAGACAGATTTAAACAGTTTGACTTCCAAAATGAAACTCTGGAAGTTGAAATAGAAGTATGCCTCTCTCCCTGGCAAATTGGGATCGTTTACTTTAAGCCGTAAGGAGTAATGTGTGGTTTGAGAACTTTTGGAACCGCATGGGGCCTTATTCCTTCACCTATATGTACATTCAACCATTTATTGAGTTCTGACTGTTTTACAGTGCTTGATGATGCATACATGTAGGCAAAATAAACAAACAAAAACCCAAAATACAAGTCTTTCATGAAAAATGTATATGATAATTCAAGATGTAGAAATGGTATCAAAGGGCATTTTTCTTCAGTTGTGTTTGATCTTATATCTCATGTGAAAAAGTCAGGAATACAGGAAGAATACCATCTTAGATTCATCTTTATCTTTGCACAGAGCTATGAGGTGTTCTGCTCACTCTGATCTCTGACTTCTCCAGTAAGACCTTCTCAGACATGTCTCTGGTCATTTTCTTCTGGTGTGTGTGTGTGTGTGTGTGTGTGTGTGTGTATGTGTGTGTGTGTGTGAGATGGGTGGTCTAGGGCTGTTGACGGACATGTCTAACAGAATGAAATGTGACCCAGGTCTCATTTCCATCCACCGCCGTCTGAGTCAACTTGCTGTAGTCTTAGCAACTGAGTTAACTTGTTAAAGCTTCCATGTACTGGTCAGGGCATTGCAGCGAGAACTTGGAGGTCACATTGGTCCTCCAGAGGCTGCTTCATGAGAGAAGCCATGCAAAGTGCACCGTCTTCTGGCCCTTTGAGGCAGACCTATACTGTCAAAGTACCGTGTAATAATCACCGAGCATTATTTTCTTGTGTTTTGCCTACAAGGGGCCTCCATTAATACTAATGGACTGTAATCTTTCGAGGTTGAGTTGGGATATCTGTACTCCAGATTTCAAAAATTAAACTGAATGGCAAACCTCTGGGTGTTCTCTATATCTCCATGGTAAGCACAGGAAGTCTTGATCAGGACAGGTACCTTGATCCAAGAACCACAGAATATAAGTTGTTTTACTTAGGGTTTTACTGCTGTGAACAGACACCATGACCAAGGCAACAGTTATAAGAACAATATTAATTGGGCCTGGTTTACAGGTTTGGAGGTTCAGTCCATTATCATCAAGGTGGGAACATGTCAGTGTCCAGGCAGGCATGGTGCAGGAGGAGCTAAGAGATCTACATTTTTATCTGAAGGCTGCTAGAGACTGGCTTTCAGACAGCAAGGATGAGGGTCTTAAGCCCACACCCACAGTGACACATCTATTCTGATAAGGCTATGTCTCCTAATAGTGCCACTCCCTGGGCCAAGGATAGACAAATCATCGCATAAGCCTTGCTTAGATCCTTGCCACCCTGCCTATTTGTGATCTGATGATCCCAAGACTGCTGGTACAGGAGGCAGGCTTGCCTTGGTTGCCCCTGGTGTGGAGTACCAGGCAATAGAGAGCCTGAATGAGCCTGTTGCATTCAGGATTGAGTCAGACAGCCATATTGCACCACAGCTACCACTGCCTCATGGCCGTCCTGGTGTAAGTTGGATGTGTGTGGACAGATGTTTCTTTTCCTGGTAGCCTGACTTTTAACTGTGGGCAAAAGACCTCTTCTCCTTTTCTTCTCTTGCATGCCATTTGAAGAGTTTATATCATTTGTGGTTGAGTTTATGTAAAGAAATGAGAAATTTTAGGTATTTTGGTCCAGTATACAGATTTGACAAATGTTTCTCTTTCTTCTGGCTAGTTAAAACTCCGAGCAGCTATGGATGCTGTCTCTGTGTTAAAATGATACTGAGCATTGGCCAAACTGCTTTACTGCCATTGCGGGGCTGCCTCTGCAGCTACCCGAGGACTGTTCCGTCTCGGGCTTCATGGCATCCGGAATGGATCCAGGATAGGAATGTCACGAGAGGAGAGGCAGTGAGTATGTACATGTATATAATGTAACATATGCATGCTCTTGACATGTATATGTTACTTTATGCATGGGAATTTCATCCTAGTTCTCATTTCAAGGCCTACCATTAATGCTTATGTGTGTATTTAGTCTAGAAAAAATATCTGGGTAGAAAAGGAATGGCTGGAAGTTTCTGTGTCTACACCTATAGCTATAGCCATAGGCACATCGGAAGGTTGAGAAGCAGGAAGCTACAGGGGGACACTGCTGACTCTTCAAAGTTCATTTTCGGTGTTAAACAAGTTTCAGTGGATGTATTGATTTGGTGCCCCCGGGGGTTATTTGAAGTTAATATTTTATTTATTTTTAATTTATTTGAGAATTTCAAACACCAGTACACTGTATTTGTCAAATTCCTACACCCTGCTCCCCTCCCCATGCTCCTGGCTCCCTCTGCTATCCTTTATCATGACAAGGTCATAGCACGCAACACAGGCTGGCCTGAAACTTGCAATCCTCCGACCTCTTTCAAATTTGGGAAATACTAATACATCTCATTTGTTTGCAGCAATACTCTTTAAACATAATAGGAAACAATAGTTTAGTATTGTCGGTACCTGGCTTCAAGGTACACTAGAAATTCAAGTGTTTCTACTGTCTTCTAAAATACATGACAACTTCGGTTCGTTCAGTATTTCTAATAGAGTGTTTTCTCATAAGCATAAGAATGTATTGATATCAAATACTAGTTTTTCATTTGTTTCTGTAATGCTGGGGTTGACACCCAAGACTTTGTACAAACCAAACAAGCGTTCTGCTGCTGAGCCCCAGCCCTAGGCCCGGAGGCTTTAAGGCAGGTTCTCTTCTGTGTTCCAGCACACACACTGTTCTTGCCCCCAGCTCTCAGGTGCAGGGGGGATAGACAGGAGCCACAATGCCAGCTGCTGGCTGTCTCATTCTTCAGGGTATCACGCACTCAGAACTTCTTTAAGGATTTGAAAAATTCAAGATGTGATTGTCCTTTTATGTAAGCATATATTTTTACAGGAAAGAGCATAGCCGTATTCTACTTAAAGCCTTTTCCAAGGAGCAGGGTTGTCATTTGGGACTTAAAGTCCTATACAGCAATTGCACAGCTGAACTCTTAGGTAGTTGGGAATCATAAATAATCTACAGAAACAATAGGAACTGATCAAATTAAAAAGCAACATGAAGAAATAATATCACTGTGATATTTATGATTTGGGGGCTACTGTCAATAAGTACTTACATAGGACATTGTAAATATAGCTTTCTTTTGATTTTTAAAATAAGTTAGCTCAATAGGAATGTTATAGGGGCTGGAGAGGTGGCTCAGGCTACTCTTCCAGACTACCTGTGTTCAGTTCCCAGTGCCCACATAGCATCTCACAACTGTTACTAACTTCAGCTTCAGCGATCTGGCGCCCTCTTCTGTTCTCTGCAGGCCCTGGGCACACAATCAGTATGTTTAAACACATGGGCAGGTGAAGAGTCACACACACAAAATAACAATAGATCTTTCTGCATCCAAGGATGCTTCGTACTTCAAGGCAAAAGATTACAGCTACTGTTTTACAAAACTAGCATTAAGAGATAATGCACATTTCTAAAACTTAATGGCAAGTGATTCAGAGTTTATTTTTTTTCAAGTGGACAATATTTACCACTGCTGCTGAGAGGAGAGTCCCGGTCAGGACCTGGCTGGTAGCTGACATGGACTCTTCAGAGCCACAAGGGAGGGCTCTGAGATGAGCCTTTCCCAGGGGTTTCTGCTCTCAGTATATCTTCAAGGTCGAACATCAGACCTGGCTCCTACTTTCCTTTAAAGAAGGCTTTATTGCTAATTAAGAAAATACAAAAGGAAGAAGAAAAGGAGGGGAGAGGGAATAAAGAGCCTGAGATGGAATCCCTTCCAAAGACAGTTTCAGTGCTTTATCTGGTAACTGTAGCCCCTACAGTCACCTAGAAAGATGACAAGAGAGCGGAGACAATGGTCCAGCCTGCCCATTGGGTTTTATGTGTAGCTGTTTGATGATGACATTCCCAGGTGCATGCTGGGTCAGGAAGTGGATTTTATGGTGACTACCAGGACTTAAGGCAGAGGAGGCTATGGCTGAGCGTTATTTCAGTTTCCAGTGTCTTTATTCGTTTGTGAAACAGATTGAGAGGCATCTGCAATCCTAGGACACGGAGTAGGAGGAAACAGGACTTTAACGATGCTAAGGGAAGATGGACCACCACTCTGTCTCCAACTGAAACCGTTGGCCACTGCCTCAGACCAGAAAGAATCTTGCCAATAACCTTGAGTGGTGGGTACAATATGAGAGAGATCAGAGCTGGAGTCAGGAGGTTTCCATGCTTCTTTCTTCTTTCACAGTGCCGAAAGCAGATGGAGCTCTTTCCTAGCTATAGAGCATAGTGTTGACAAACACTCAGAAGCTTTCGGTTGTCCACGTGGTTTGTTCAGAGAAAACAAGATTTGAATGTGTCCGTTAGGCTGCATGTGCTTTGAAGTGCTATATCATATCTTTCATTCTGTCTGCAAGATTTTAAAGTTTTTCAAATGAAGGAAAATATCAAGTGTAAAGTTCAATCTTTCCATTGTATATGCAATGCGTTACAAGGCTGTGTAATAGACACCCCTATGTAATTATGGGACATTTTCATCAATACAAAAAGAATTAACAGTCATGTCTTCTCTCCCTCGGAGAGTCACTACTAATCTACTTCCTGCTTCTCTGAATTTGCCTGTTGTGGACATGATGTGAAAATGGAGTCATGAGTTTCACATCCTCTGGAGCCTACCTTTCTTCATTTAGCCTAACATTTTACAAGGTCTGCACGTGGATAGTTCACATCAGTATTGCATTTCCTTTTAATGGCAGAATCCCCATGTACTTACTCACTTTAGGAGTTGTGTATAACTTTTTTCTAATTTTAGCCACTTTGAATGATGCTGATATGAATTTATGTATAACTTTTTCTGCGGATACCTGTTTTGTTTTTCATTTGGTTAAATAACTAGAAGTAGAATTACTAACTTATTTGTTGAAAATTGTAAAGATCTACCAGAACATTTTTTACAATGGTTGCCTAGTTTACATTTCCACCAACAGTGTAAATAGGCAAATGCTTCCCCATATCCTTGCCAATGCTTGTTGATGTCTACTAAGACTAGCTGCATTTTTCTGTTTTGCTCTGCCTTGTCTTGTGATGAAAGATAATAAGCACCTTTCCGTGTACTTGCTGGTCATTTGTACAATTTATGCAAAAATCTTGTTTGTTATGCATCTCTGGATTATTTAAGAGACAAAAATTAAGTAGTGTGTGGTGTTACATACTTCTTATCCCAATACTCAGGAGACTGAGGCAGGAGGTTTGGGAGTTTGAGGTCAGTTTTGGTTATTTAGTGAAGGCACAGATAAAATAAAAATAAGGCCGTCTGTTATCCTCAAAAAACTATGTGCTGTGCTCATCCATCACCCGATAGCAATCACTTTTCAAGGGGGCATTTCTAGCAACTTTTGAATGAGATCATCTCTGAACCCCAAAAACCTGATTATGACATATATATTTTGGAATAAACTTATTTATAATGTGTTAAGTACATGAACAAATATACCTTATTAGCATTCCTGCTACTTGGAGAGTCTGTTAACTTAATTGTTAAGATAACAGGAATGATAGCCGGGCGTGGTGGCACACGCCTGTAATCCCAGAACTTGGGAGGCAGAGGCAGGCAGATTTCTGAGTTCGAGGCCAGCCTGGTCTACAGAGTGCGTTCCAGGACAGCCAGGGCTACACAGAGAAACCCTGTCTTGAAAAAACAAAAACAACAACAACAACAAAAAAGATAACAGGAATGATAACAAGCCAGTCATCTACCTGCCCCACCCCATCATTCTACACTCTGGGGGAAAAAAACATAGCACCTTCCCTCTAGGAGGAACCAGAAGATAGTTTCTAGTACACAGGCACACCATAGCCATAAGCAGAGAGAACCGTTACCGAGGCAAAGGAAAAGAAGAGGGAATATGGATGGCTGAAGTGTGCATAGAGGACGTCAAGGAAATCTCTGAGTATCAGTGACAAGAATGAGGCGAAGCCCAGTGTCCGGAAGAGCAGGATTCCAGCCCCCAGGACCTGCATGCCTTAAGAACCCAAAGAGAGATGTAGGCACACATAATTTGATGAAAGGGATCATCTCTTGAGAGAACAACACGATGATCATCACACCTTGAGAAACGTGGTACTAGTGATCGCGTCATTGTCTCAGCTTCATGAAGTGTATTTACATAACCATGAGGGCTCTTTCCTTACTACATGAGAAGTACCACGAGCCTACTGACATATGTAAACCAGTGTTGGCTGAAGTGTAGCTGCATAGCTCACGCCAACAGCATCGCTTACTTGTTTACTTATAGGGGAGGAGCTGATCTTAGAGACGTCAGAAACAGAAAGAACCATTAATAGGTAATGCACGTAAGCAGCATCGGGGTTTGCTGCCAGGAACCCCGTGGAACACGAGAAGGGAAGGATGACTTTAAAAAAGCAACTTACCATTCACAAAACTCACAGTTAAATGTTGCTTCAAAATTTAATTTCAATCTAAAAGTCTGGGAAAGAGTAAAAGGATGCAAGATCATCTGTGCCTTTCCAGGGTGATATATTCATTTCATCCGAAGACTGCCACCGTCTTGCCACCTGTTCGGAGTTGTCAAGGGGCTCCTGTGGTGGTTTCCCCGTGAATTTTGAGGCACTTTAGATAGTTTATTACTAGAAGCATGAATAAAATCTGGTAAATTGGGTCAAAAAGGGTCTGATTCTATATGTTTATTCAAAATGAGGCAGAAATCTCAAAGAAAGGGGAAAGGCAGAGGCCATGGTGTTGCTCTCTCAAGAGAAGACTGGGGACGATGAAGCTCACGGATGACAACGAGAACGGACTGTGAGTGAAGTGGGCTCAGAGAAGAGAGAGAGGAGCAGCCTGTGAAGCTCTGGGGTAGGATGCCTGAGACACCTCTTAGAAGAGGTCAGAGAAGCAGGTCACAGAAGGACCTGGAGGGAAGGGTTAGCCCTCCCAGTGGAGACATTTTAAGGTGAAGGAAAAGAGACGATTTCCTCACTAAACAAAAGTTACACAAGTTACTAACAAAAAATTAAATAAAAATTAGAAAGCCTGCTAAATGTTGGAAAACATGGTAATTTCTAATTTTAAAACATATATACTGTAGCACAGGTCTCTAATCTTTCTCAGGGGCAAGCAGATACAGGAGGATCAGGAGATCAAGTCTACTTAGACCATATCTCAAAAAAAAAAAAAAAAAAAAAACCTACCAACAAAACCCTAAGATGAGCCATCCGAGTGGATTCACTGAGGTGGGCTCTTCTAAAGAATTCTGTTTCTCTCAAAGCAGCAAAACCTGCTTATGAATGAAGAAAAAGGTTTTGAAGTTTTTCTTCACTTGCCCATGTGGTGAAAACCCCAAGGAAGGATGCCAAGCTTTGATGTTCAGAGGGCCTCAGTAACTACTCAAGTTTAGAAGGTGCTTGTTCGATGTTCAATGCCCGTCTGTAGGTGCATATCACCTTCTTACACAGGCCTGCCCCATTGTGCCCAATCTGTCAGAGGCTGGCCAATCAAGGATTGATGAGGATCTGCTAGAGAGGTGGTTCAGCAGCTAAGAGTGATTGCTATAGAAGCATGAGACTTTTAATCTGAATCCACAGCACATGCAGAAATGCTGGCCATGGCCGTGTGCCTGAAATTCCTGCAGAGTAGGGAGTCAGAGACAGGAGGATCATTCTCTGGTCTGTCTATGTACAGTTATACTTGCAAACATATGTATCTCTCTCTCTCTCTCTCTCTCTCTGTCTCTCTCTCTCTCTCTCTCTCTGAGAGAGAGAGAGACAGAGACAGAGACAGAGACAGAGACAAAGACAGAGACCCACACAAACAATTGATGATGGAAATCTACTTCTGCAAGTAAGAGGAATGAGTAGAGACTGAGATCAACTCTTTACCTCCCATGCTGATGGTTAGATGAATTTATGTATAAATGAATGAATGAATGAATGAATGAATATGTGAATATGGAAAAGAATATAATTATGAAACTAGTTTGTTGTTTGATTGTTTTAAGAAAGTTGAATTTCAAGTGCAAGACTGAGTTTTATATCAATGAATGATTCAATGAGATGTACCTAGCCTGCTCCTTAGAAACTAAGAATACACAAGGACTGTGATGTCCATAAAGCCATTGTGTAAGCACTCAATTCTGGAGGACTAAGACAGACTGTGAAGTCTCCATCTCCACTCATGAGCTTGTCAGATGTAACCTCTACCTGAAACGGGAGTTTTCCTCTAGTGTCCTGTGCTTGGAATGGTCATCTCCAGGAGCAACATCTTGACCATACTGCAACAATACCTTTACTCTTTCAAAGTATGCTAACAGAAAGTCTCCTCTTGGCTTAGCATGGGCCCTGTGCTATCATGGAGCATGGAATTGCTATAGATAAGACTAATCGTGCTGTATATGTTTTGGGAGGCTATTTGAACTAGGCTTGAAATATGGGTCCTATTGGAGGAAGACTCATGTGGTCCAAGAAACTCACAAGAAACACGCAGAACTTGAGACAGAGTTCGTATAAGCAGTAACTGTAGGAGAAGGGCCATTCTTCACTGATCCCTGCAAGTGGTGCAGGCATGACAAGGATGCAGCTTTTACTCCATGATGGGCAGGGCTCGGCAGTGGTGCAGTCACCACGCTTCTGTAAGTAACCCCAATCATCAACTCATCTGCCTGCCGATGTGGACATGGATTGGCTCGTTCTTTTGGTGTACTTTTATCCTATCAGTGGTGACTTAGAAAAACTCCCCAGGAAAAGGACCAAACTCGAATGTCCTCTCTCAGGAGGACAAGGAAAAGAGTATTTCTATAATATCTCTGACTATACATGACATTCTGATAGACGAGGAAGCATCCTGCTGGTAACTAATCAGTTCATTTTGTTGTCAAAGAAGGAAGGGTTGGGTCTGTATGCATGATTTCTTTGGTTTTCATGACTTTCTGGGTTAAAGTGCAGGAGATGGGGTTCCATGGCATAGAATTAGCTTCACATGCAGGCGGCCGTGTTTGGTGTCCCCTACGGCAAGAAGGAAAAGGTTTCGGTGCTACATTAACCTTGTTAACCCATTGGCCATGAGAACTCCACATGTTCCTCTAAATGGAACCCACTCGTAGGCTGAGGGCCTCAGTAGACTCAGTCTTAAAATATACAGACACTGGGCATGTGGAAAGTAATGCAGCGGTTACTCAAACTTTGCCTCTCAACAAGTAGACATTAGAGCGGAGCCTCAGGCTACAAGTGTGCTAAGATCCACCCACAGCCCCTGTTAGTGAGGAAGTGTCCAGTCCAAAGGAGGTTACTGCAAAATGGGGGGTGAAAGCAAAACATTCTGGCAAGGGCTTAGGACTGAGGCCTCTCTCTAGGGTGACGTACAATTCAGATCAAAGGTGGGGGCCTGAAGAGCAAACTTAGAGCACAACGGATGAAACAAGGGTTGAGACAAAGTTCTGAAATGGCCATTATTACACGGGGCTGGAGACATGGCTCTGCAGTTAAGAACACTGGTTGTTTCCCCAGTAGATCTGAAATTCGGTTTCCTCACGCTGGCCCACAAAGCTCCCCCATGCTCTTACATATACACATAAATAAAACAGTGAAATCATGACTCCGCCATGGTAGTGCCATCATTAACCTTGGGAAGTGACCATGACAA
Source organism: Apodemus agrarius (assembly GCA_964023405.1). Lineage (NCBI taxonomy): Eukaryota > Metazoa > Chordata > Mammalia > Rodentia > Muridae > Apodemus > Apodemus agrarius. The sequence continues at coordinate 151,359,410 of OZ030007.1, read as the reverse complement.
ACAATGAGACTCTGACATTGCCATATAATAGTAATAAACATTATAGCAATTAGCATCTTCGAAAGCCAGACAGCATGCTAACTGCTTTATAACACTGATCTCATTTGGAAGACCAGATTTTGTATTTGGTTTATATGAACATGTAGATCTCAAGCAATAATTTTACATAAAGAAATGAAGAAAGAGTGCATGCTTCCTTTTGCACGTTTCTCTCATCACATAACCTTTCGGGGACATTTTGATGAATCCTTAATTTTCTGACATGCGATGACTTTAGATTAGACATTTAATGTGACAGTGATACTGCTTTTATAACCTGGCTTCTTCGGTTGTTTGAGAATGTTCTGGTGAGCTGCAAGTGCAGTACTTGGTCATAATTGCCATTTGCCTGGAGAATGGCTAGTATAATTATTAGGACATTATTGCCACTCTCTCCTCTCTATATGCTACTTATCTCATTCCTGTGGTTTGAGTGAAAGAAATTCTAGTTTATATTTATTTAAATATTACTAGAACCTTAATGACCACTTCTATATCCTAGCACAGCATGTTGGTCAGCTTTAGGGTTTGGGCTTCCTCTCCCTCTCTTAGGAGTTTTGATTGTCCAGTGAGTATCTGAGACTACTTGGTGCTGAGTTTAATGGGAATTTAGGGTAGACATATTGCTCAGCATGCATGCTGTCACCGTGTATATGTTTTCCCTGTAATTCACAATCTATATGCCCATTAGGTTAATAACAAGCTTAATTTAAAATACATGTAAATAGATTTTGTCTAGTGAGCCTTTTGGTTCGGATTCCTGAGTTTTTTTGTTTTAGCATCATTATGTGTTGCTTCTACATGGGAACAAAAGCCCCCACATGTCGGTTCATCAACTGACAATACCAGTTTTGTCTCTTAATTAGAAAAGAGAATAAAGCTGTTTAGGGGTGTCAATAAAATGACAGATGCATCATTAGCAGGCGGCTATGGTGGATCAGTTCTGTGCAAATACTTGGAATGGAATTAATAGGAATTTAGCTAGCACATTTAAATTGGAAGCTTGGGGGGAAGAGAGCACTGCTTTAATGCCGTGCAGTAGTCAAAAGAAAAGGCAACAGACGACCATGAACTGAATTAAGAATGCAAAAGAATCAAGCTGAAATTGAATATATATTACTGTGATTTTTATACACCATTAACATATCACAAATGAGCCATAATGGGTATTCTATGATTACCTTATTTAATAAATATCTATTGCGGGCCTACTATGTGCCAAACTATAAATTAAGAGAATGTGTAAGCCATAGTCCAGACAATATGTTTGTTGCACATTTTTAGTAGGATGTAATTTCAGTTCAGCCATGAGCATTTGAAGAGGTCTTTCAGAGGTTTTGTACTAGGTGGTCTGACCCTATATATAAAAACCAACTGAGTTTACATTTCTAGAGTAGCTGCCTAGCTCAGCAAGTACAGACAGGAAGGTGTATTCGAAAATCATACACCTGTGATGCCAGGTCCCAAGAGGCCAGAAAGTGCTCATTCAAGAGACTATAGCTCTTTGTTCCTCCCCCTGATTATAACCCCAGTCCTTAAAATGGTACCTCCATGCAGGAGCTCCTCTTACATATTTGCCTATTAGTGGTTGACAACAGTCCACTGGAGCTGAAAACTAGAAGTCTGATAGACAACTTAGAACAAACTTACCTGTCAGCAGGACTAGAGAGCTGAAGTTGCTGTTGAAGTCTCTGACTCCTTATTGCTTATGTCTCTGCTGTTCTGCGTCCTTTCGGGGGCTCCGGTGAGGATAGAAAAGTGATATACCGTACCTGAACTCTTTAAGAGCTCTGAATTTAGCTGTCCTAAGCCTAGCGACTCCAATCTCATATCTCTGCAGGGAAGTGCCCAACAGGCCTGATCTCTAAGGTTGGTCTTGGCATTTGCACAGGGGGTTTCTGTAAATCTCTTCAGGAGAGTGAATAGGCCATTGCACAGGCCCTCACTGTGCACTGCTTTGTGTATCCCCACGAGGATGCGTGGGAAGTGCAAGTGTGCCCTGAAGCACTGCCTAGCACACTGTGCTCTGCCCTGCCTGTGTCCCAGTGCCATAACTCATGAACTTAACACTCAGAAAGGTTTTTCGTCCTCTTTCTATATAGTGAAGCGAGGTTCTGATTATTAAGTAGCAATCAGTAGTAGTTATTTTTAGTATTTTAGTTTTCTAAATGGAAAATTTGATATTATAGATAATATACATGATTAACTAAATTTGGCCACACATGAGCAAATGTCCTGGTTTATCAAACAAAAATAATTCATAACTACAGTTTTAATTCTCATCAATTTAAATTTCAATATGAATGAAATTGGGGGTTTAATGGGATGATCATATGGAAACTCAGAATCTGTGTCCTCACATCGCAATGCTGGTGTGGTTAGACGTACCTAGAATCCACTCTTTAAGCAAGGTCTAGAAGAAACTGCTGGTTTAGAAAAAGAACTACAGTCACAATGAGTATACCCATTTACTTTTTAAACTTCACAGGGTGAGTCTGCATGCCCAGCAATGAGGTTCATCACTGCACTTCCTCTGTGGATGGCATTGTAACTTGATATTATCCTCATTCCCCTATGCTACTGCCCTCCACCACACTTCACCCTGCCCATCACTCTGTAGTCCCCTTTCCCATATCCCTTTCCCATCTCCCTGCTCCTTAAGATCTCTCCTCTACTGCATCTTCTCATGCTTTCCTTTCTCATGCTCTTATCTCTCACACACACACACACACACACACACACACACACTCACACACACACACACACACAGTGGGAGGAGGGAGAGAGAAAGAGAAAGCGAAAGAGAAAGCAAGAGGGACATGGAGAGGGGAGGGGGAGGGGGAGAAGGAAAGGGAGAGGGGAAGGGAGGGAGAGGAAAGGGGAGGGAGAGGCACATGCCTCTAGCTCATTCTCAAACAGCTCACTGCCCTTGAAGTGAATTTCTCTCCCTGAGCCTGGCTATATCAGAAGAGTTGGCTGTGTAACTGGTGACATCCAAAATTAAACTGTATGCAGAATGCTGTGTGCATGAATGAAAATGTAAGAATTTTTGTCTTATTTTGCATATCCCCAGCAATTGTTTAGATCTTAGGTCAATGTAAGATTTTAATATAGAGCGTTTTTCCCCCCTGTAACACAATTTGGAATCATTGATGCATGGTGATAACAGAAATAAAACTGACTTTTAGTAGTTTTGTCACTGTCGTGAAGGTCTCTGTAGACACTGCCCACATTATCGCCTACATCCATGGTAAATGGACCACATACACATTGTTCCCCTTGATAGACCACTGTACTCAAATCTCGGCTTTTACACCTGCATGTAAAGCGTCCAACCACAGAAATGGGATTTTGTTCAGGCAGACCTTACACAGACCTGTGTAGATTCCAATCTCTGTTCATGGCCTGCTTGTCTTGTCAGAACCATGTGCTGCCTCAGTATGTGTCTCTTCCTGGCTGGTGTGATGCCTTGACTTATTCGCCTCTGTCTCCTCCTCCTCCTCCTCCTCCTCCTCCTAGGCTAGCACCTCCTTGCCCTCTATGTCTTTATTGGCACTGATCTGACTTTATGAAGCCACCGTCAACTTCTCCTGCCTTCTGCTTTGTTTCTGTGCCTACCTGGTAAGTTTGTTGTTTTAGACTCCTCGGGATGCAATCTATTTACTTGAGTTTGAAACTCAGAGAGTACATATAGCGAAGTGAGGAGTGACCGAATATTCCTATCAGGCTTTCTCTAGTGGGTCTGTGGGTGAGGGTAGGATATAATGTTGATATAAACAGCTGAGACTATTGGGAATCCCATCAAACAGGAGTGAGAAACAGAGAACACTCTAAACTGTCAGTGGCCAAGTCAATTTATTCAATCTCTTATTCCAGGAGAAAGTGTTGGGCATGACAGAAATTGCATCTCTGAAGAGATTCTGTGATCCTCAGTCCATGGATCAGGATCACCTGAGTTTTGAAGAGCTCCCATGGTTGTCTCATGTCAGGCAGTTGAATAATAATCTCTCAACATGGGACCCTGCCACAACGTCTTTATGGTTCTATTGAGTGATTCTCACCTTGAGCCAGACCACAAATCTCAAGTGTCAAATTTTATACCCAAAGTTGAGTCTGCAGTGAAAATGGGCCCAACTAGAAAGAACGGTGACTTAGGAATCAGCCATGACCACAGACTGTTTAAATCTAAAAAGAAATTAAGAAGGCTGAGGAGGTAGCTCTGGCGGGCCTGGAATTCACAATGTAGATCAGGCTGCCCTCAAACTCATAGAAACCCGCCTTTGTCTTCCCTTCTGAGGGCTGGAGTTAAAGTTTTAGCTGTTTTGAGATACCAGAATGTTCTCTCTCCGTTTTCATCCCAACCAGTTCCTGACACTGTACTTTATTCTTATTCCTTGTCTTGAAATTGTATTTATCTCACAGCCATTTTGGATCAGCTAAAACCTTGTTTCCTCTGTAACGTATCATTATCCGGACAAGCTCCCTCCAGATCGCAGATCCCTAACTTCTGTGCTCCATCTACTATGTTGAACTTTGTAGTCTTTTTTCATTATAGGAGATTTTTCTCTAAATCTTGTATTTGGGGTGCAGTGGTTAAGTGACCCCCAAATGTCAAGCCAGGAATGATAGTATCACTGTCTTATAATATCTCCTGCACTATGAAGGTGACCTGTGGTCATTAACAAATATCTAAATGGTTATCATTGTGCAATAAAATCATACCAGTCAAGATTTATAAACATTGCTATGCAGAACATTTTGTGAGAGTTACGGCTATACAAAGCTGACTCATTCAAAATTTGACATATTTCTACATTCCAAAACAAAGCTCCTGCCTTATTTTGAATTAGTGGAACGTCTTGTTTCAGGTGGACATGAATTTCAATTAGTAATGGGTTTCTGAAAGCCAGGTTCTCTGCAAGATGCTTTTATGGACTACACAATGCTGAAAATATCCTCCTGCTTCATTTCTCCAAGGAAAAATACAGCCCGTTTTCTTTATCTCTCCTCTCCTTCAGTCCTTTCTATTCCCCAGCCTCCTCCTCCCCCTTCCCTTCCTTCCTTTTCTATTTTTTCTTTTCTTCTTCAGAAAGTAAGTACAAGCTGAGAGGAAAATCAGCCATAACATCAGTATCGCTTCTTAGTGGCATCAGCTACTGAAAAGCACTCCTGTTTGCTGTTTCATGTGCATATTCCGTCAGCAAATACATATCAACCATGTATATCAGACAGGTTGCCAGGCACCAGGCAGTCAAAATATACCAGACACAGAAATCAGAAATATTCCTCTGTACTATAGCGTGGCCAGCACCAGTGAAAGGTGTGCACACGCTAAGCCTAGAGAACAGAGACTGTCTCAAAAACAGAAACAACAAAACACCAAAAGCAAAATGAAACTGAATTTTTACAATATCTGTCTCCTTACGCGTTATAGATATTCTCGGCACTCAGCTGTTAAAGCCAGCAAAACCTCCATTGCTTTAATTAATTTCTTTGTGCTGATTCTTCCTGGTAAGCCTTAATTTTAACAAAGTTAATTAGGTTGAAGATTAAAAATCCCATTAGTGTCGATCACTCACTTCCTGGCTCTGTCAACAATGTAGTAAACCCTGCTCTGTTCCAGAGGGCGAGCCGAGGGAAGGAGTAAAGAGAGCAGTCGCTGTGCTGCTTGTTTTCTAGAACCAGGTGCTCTCTGTTATCTCTAAGGCCTCCAGTGGTCATCAGCTCTCAGCTTCAGCTTAGAATAGATTTTGTTCTTTTGTAGACACTTACATCTTTCAGACCCGTGGCTGTTTATTTTCTGAGTGGTCTTTGGCAACAGATAACACTCTGAGAATCTCTTCCCATCTACTCTGATTATCTAATTTGCAGCTTTGCAGGACATAGATTTTTAATCAAGGAACTGTTTCTACTGTCACCCTATCCAACTGTTTATTATGCCTAGAGACTCAATGGTGGCTAATATCTCACTCAGAACAGGAAAGAATAAACAATTAATAGAATCATGAATTACTCACAGGTCATAATTCTGTTTTAAAGTGATGGTGTGTGTGAATTATGCTGTCTGTCTTGGCTCCCACACCTGACTCACACTACACAGAACTAAAGCTAACATGCACACTTCCTGTCGTGATCTGATCCCAGGCAGTGGCTATGGTGTGCCTGTGGCAGCCATACAGGGAGAAGGGAACCCTAGCCAGAGTGAGGTCACCCAAGCTGCAGTCTTGATTACCTTAGCACTGAACAGCAGAAAGTCCATAATGGGGAAGGAGCTGAGGGCGTGGAGATGATAGGGCCCAAAGCGCACCACTGTCCGAGCAGTTGAAGGCCAGAGGAAATTAGGTCAATGGGTAGCACTGGATAAAGAAAGTACATGCTGTGAAGAAAATGGACACTCTAGGAAATTCATCTCAAAACCAATGAGAGAGTTACCTCATAAAACTTGTCTGCAATGGCAAGTATGTGGACAAGGTGGAAAGTCCCAAGAAACTGGAACCAACGGGGGTGGGAGGTGGGGGGGGGATAGGGGGTGGGGGACAGGGGCTAGGCAGGAAGCCTGAACCGTCAGAGAAGGTGAATATGCTTGGCAGAGAAGAGATACAATGCTTTCCATTGAATTTTCTGCACACAACAAGTGGTCTAAAACTTGGCTTCATAAAAGAACCCACCGATATGTTGCCTGAAGTGTATCTCCTTAACTACACCCTGTAAATCCTCACCCTGATGCTTAGCATATTGCTATCTGTTGATAAATGTGTTGCTTGCTATTGGTAATATGACAGTAGTTTGTACGGCTCGAGGTAGAGTGATTAGCTGAGACAACCGAAGGACGACTCGTGCAATGTGGGGAAAACATGATTCCTGTGGATTCTTACAATGATACTCTAGCATAGGGTAGATTCCAAAGAAACAGCTTTCTCTTTAAGAATTTATTGCCCTGCCTAGTTAGCTTCTACTTGAAGAATAGAAATACCTGCTCCTGGTATGAAAAGATGGGTCTTTTTCAGGAAAAAAAAATGTGCTTAAGATCATCGTTGTGGTAATGAGGGAAAAGGATCAAAAGTATCCATGTGGTCCGTTTTCCTCCTGAAATAGTCTGATTCTAAATACTAAGTATCTTTTCAGCTGTGATTAACATATCCTTTTCCCCTCCTTTCCATGAAACAAAACAAAACAACAAAAAGAAAAAGGAAACAAGTTAGTGGGCTGGCTGGTCATATATGGGAGTTATGGACAAAGAAAGGAAGTGCAGAATTACATCTTTTCTCCTTGAATAATAAATAGCCTTCCTGTCTGGTAAGTTTCTGGTGGAGGTTTTATAAGTTTATGCTTTGAAATAAAAGAAAATAGATAAGCAGGAGACAAGACGGACACAAAGGGTGCTTGTTCTGCCTCGTACATTGTTCACCACTATGTGGTGTCTACACTGTTTTCCAATTAGTACAGGTTAAAGCAATTGCATACTTAAAACGACTTAATCAGTCTCCTCTGTTCATTAATCAAGTTAGAAACAAGATCCTCCAGCTCTGGGTTGGTGTAATTTCAGCTTGGAGCAAAGACTCTTCTTATTAAGGTCCCAAACTTAGCTTGTTTCTTAGTTACCTGAAATTGAAATAGCCAGTTTCCCTTAAGATCACATTATTAATATATTCATTATTTATTCCAAATAATTTATTATGCTCATGCTATGTAAATTTCTTTATAAACGATCTATGGGAGAAAGAAAACAGTAATGAAAATGCCATTCCCGTTTCTGTTTGAATATCAGTGCTTTGGAGAGGCCTTCCTTGACCTCCAGGTCTATGTGGCTCACTGGCCAGAGGCAGTCAGGTCAAATCTGTCACTTTCTGTACAGCCTGGTCACTGTGTTTCTCTGGGTTAGAGATTTGTTTAAGCAGTGTTCACATTCACCTAGGAGAATATCAGTGTCACGACGCCACAGTATCCTCTACTGACTGGGTTCCTAGAGAATACAACTAGCAGGAGACACACACACACACACACACACACACACACACACACACACACACGTGCTCGGAGTGTGCATGTGGTTTATATCATCGTAGATGATTTGCCATAAGGCATTAGCTCAAGAGACTGCAGGAGGTTTCAAGTCCAAGCTCCACAGGCTGGCAGGCTGGAAGCAAACTCATGAAGTCTTGAAGCAAACTTTTTTACTTTTTCAGGAGAACCCAATTTTGCTCTTTTAACTTTCTTTTTGACTGACACAATAAAATTATTCTATGTATTTGTAGGATGCCATGTGAGCTTTAGATATAATATGCATAGTATTTATATCAAAACATACCTATAATCTCAAGTATTTATCACCTCTTTAAGATAAGAACTTCCAAAAGTCCTTTCTTGTAACTATCTTTTAAACATACAGCATATTGTCATCACATCACCTCCCGCCACCCCAGCACACCAGAACATCTCCCTCCTGCCCAGCTGCATCTTAGTGTACATTGACCAATACATTGACATGTCTTTCTCTCCCTTCCTTCCTCCCTTGGTCCCTCTTTCTTCTCTCTCTTCCTCATTCATTCTCTCTCTCTCAGCCTATCTATCTATCTATCTATCTATCTATCTATCTGCATGTATATTGTGTGAATGTTCATGTGTATATCCCTGTACAGGTGCATGTATGTACATGGAGGCAAAAAAAAAAAACCCTACAGTCATTTTCCGAGTGTCATGGCCAGCCTGCATGTCCTCACCTGCCCATTGCTAGAACTGAAAATATGTGCCACCATGCCCAACACCCCAAGCCATCTTGCTTACGATTTACTAAATGAGCTCTCTCTCTCTCTCTCTCTCTCTCTCTCTCTCTCTCTCTCTCTCTCTCTCTCTCTCCAGCTCATTTGGCCTTAGGTTTTTCGTTTATTAGAGAGCACTCAGCAACATCGTCAAGGATAACCTCTTTCACTCAGAGTGAACCTATTGGTGCTGTCCACCACATCCACTAAATGCTTTCACAGAAACACACGGATTCATGTTTGGCTCACTGACTTGGCCCTCTAGCCATACTGATGTGTTACCTAATATCATACCTCTCCCTCTGTTGTTTAGGAGAGTGTGCATGGTACAACATCAGAAATATTGTCAAATCCCTACTAAGTTAACTTATCGTGTACTCCATAAAGTGACCCCACAAAATAAGACTGACATTCTTATGCTTGTGTTGAGGGGTAGGAGGGTGATACATCCCTTACAAGAAAAAAATTAAACCCCCAGAACTAAGCAGTATATGATTCAAAACTAAAATATGCATCATAACACCAATTTTAAAACAACGGGAATCCAGAGGAGGGAAGGGTCTCATGAGCACAGTGAAGGGGAAGAGCCCCTTTGTGTGTGTGTGTGTGTGTGTGTGTGTGTGTGTGTGTGTTGGGGGATGTCAGCCAGTGCATGTGGTTATTTTGCTGCAGCTCTCCTCTAGATGACACTCACACCCCACCGCAAGGCAACACTTTCTCTTTGGCCTTCTCAGTCTATAACTTCACAGTTCCATTCCTCTGTGCTGTTGAGGCTGGCGTTCTTGGGGGAATGCTTAGCCCTGCTGTACCCACATCCTTGTATGATAAATGATAGATCTACCTCCTTTGAACCACCATCCTTAGCTACCAATTGAGTGGAGAGCTTCTTTAAGCTCTTTGTATTCACCTTTTATTTCGCTGACTGTAATACTGTCAGAGAATTCTCTACTTTCCCCTTGTTCTGTGAACTTCAATCTCCAACTATAGAAGTTACTCTTAAGGAACCCAGAGGACTTTATGTGATTGCCCATACACATACACACATGCACATATGATATTAAGAACTAAAAATGCAGTATGTAAGAAGGAATGGATAGGCAATACATTCTCATAGTTTTACTGTACCTACTGGCTGGTCTTGACCTTCAAAGAGTATGCACATACAATGAAAGGCTCCTGAGTTTAGAGCAGAGCAATATGCTGCAGGTCACTGGGCAGACAATGATCTTAGTTCTCTTAACTCATCCAACTGAGTGTGGCCTTGGGCCAATCATGATGTCATTGAAAGGACGGATTTGCAATTTGAAGTGGGGTTGGACTAGCCTTTAAACTCTTTAATCTTTAAACCATTGCTCACAAAAAAAAATCTTATGATTACTACAAATGACAACAGAGAAGGGCAAAGCTAGAGGCTAGAGTAGACAGAAATGTGTGCTTACACACTTGTATGTGTGTGCTTACAGACTCACACACATGCATATCTGAAACTCATTAAAGCTAGACGGTAGAAATGTGTGCTAAAGAGAAATGTGTGCTTACATGCACTTATACACATCCATATCTGAAACTCATCAACTTAAAGTTTCAATTAGCTATCTTTATGAAGCCTATGGAAACTCCTCAGATGAAGGTGCAACCAATATTTTCCAGGGAATGGAATCATGCCTTTAACTGCCCTGAATTTGTATGAAATTTGAGGTAATTCATCTACAGGTTTTCATCAGTCTGAGCTTTCTTCCAAATGATAATTCCAGAGGAAACATGGAAGGTGTCTTGTTGTAGTCTGATCAACTGAAGGATACGTAGACTGGGAACTGTAAAGGTTCTGACCTGCATCAGCTTCCCTGTCCCTGACACTACACAGTTGGACACAGAGTGCAGTAGCTCAAGACACCTTCATTATTGCTGTGTATATGGGAGGTAGAGATTTTTCCATAGATTGGACCCATGTTTAGTATCATTCTATAACCTGTGCTGTCAATTAACAGTATCTTTCCATCTTGGTATGAAATGCCTAAGCCTTCCAGAGCCGAACAGTGCAGATAGTGCATGAGAATTCTTGTTGCTCATCTTATGAGCAGTTCTGAAAATGGTCAGTCTCTCTGTGCTGTTTTTATTCATTTTTAATTCATTTTTATCTTGGCATGGTATATTGGCAAGTTAAGCAGCATGTGATGTATTTGCACATGGTTCTATTTAGTTGAGTCACTGCCATCATGTTTTGGATGTCTGGTAAAAGATGAGACTATATACCTTGAAAAGGACTTTGCTGTGACTCAAATGTATTTTTATGGACTCATATTTATTAGTGGCCTTGGGTAAAAGATATCTCATTAGAAGAAGCTTTTCATTCTTGTGATAAAGTATAAATGGAACTTTAATACATAAATGCAATAATTACCGTTCTCATCTGAATTTAAACTGCCACGTGCAGAAGCTCTAATGCCGTAGAAAATTCTCTTTTTAACATCTGCTTTTAATTCACATATTATTTAGTGGGGACTATTTTTTGCCTATGCAAACAACACAAAGCAAAGCTGAGAAGCAAGATCTTCCAGCTTCTTCTTTCACACAATGTTTTGTCAGGCAAGTTGCCCAACCATCCATCATAAGGAGGTAAGAAACTCCTAAATAAATGCCAGTAAAAGGGAACAAACTTAGTAAGATTAATCATCATTTTAATTTATAGTACTCTTCCAGAGTCACTTACGTAGCTTTCCAAACGTGTGAGCTAAAATGCAGTTTAAACTACTGGGAGACAGATATGTAAAGTTGCCGAAAAATAAAATATGAGCCTCATACCGTGGCCCTTCATATTCGGAGATGACACATTCATATTATATAGTTATCAGCTCAACAAGTTTTTACTGCATTTTATTTGTTCTCCCCAAAGCCTTATTTTTGATAGATGATGCCTAAGATATACAGGGAGCTTCCTTCCAATATCCTGTGAGTGATGAAAGGCAAAACAAAACAATTTATCAAATCACACTGCATACATCCCTATAAATTTGGAGGGTGATGAATCTGTAGGCTCATAGAGTGTGGCATGCCATGTATTCATCAAAGGTAAAGCCTCAAAACATCTCTAGCACCGTAGCTGACAGGATAGCTGTTCTCGCTTGGAAAAAGAAAGAAAAGCAAAAAAAGAAGAGAAACTTCCTTCTGAAGCTGTTCTCAGACTGTAAGAGTTCTCAGGAAGATTATACAATGATGTGAGTCCACCGGGCTCAGACGAATAGAGAATTTGATTGTGATTAGGCCAAGATAAATTCTTATTTAAGAAAGCTAAGTGAGGGTTTGAGACCAACCACTACATGCTGTGCTGTTGAGTATTTATTCGTGATAAAGAAGATACAGCAAAATCCTCTCAAATAGAAGAAAAGGAGCAGATATGCAGTTCTCTATAATTATCAAATAACCAAAAATGAGTGGTTTCTTCTCTCACTGAGATTTGATGGGCAGGGATAAGAAACACACTCCTTTCCGTAATGTCAGGGCAACCACTTGATGCACACCTAATGGTGAGTCTTTACTTTTATCAGTTGGTCCATAAAATGGTACATTAGTGCAGTGTAGTGGATCAATAAATAATCTATTTTTAGGCTTCATGGTCTGAAGATTTTTAAAGGTTGCTCTTAATCAGGTCCTGAATCACTTAGGTTGTTTCCTGGGAGCATTGTTGGAAAGTGGTAGTCTCTTAAAGGCCTTCTGCGTTGAAATTGGAGACATTTCATCTTTTCCTGCTTATGTTTGGCTTCTTGCACTGATGTGTTACACATTAGCACATTTTCCTTCAGTTCTAAGTGGTTGGCAGGGTAGTCATAAGGAACTATATAATCCTTCTCAATTCCAAATTACTTAATTATTAAGGCAACATTCATGACTTTAAAGTCACTTTTAGGTTTTGTTTGTTTGTTTGTTTCAAGTCTATAATTCCACTCACATAATTTGGTGTATAGTGGTAGAAGCTGTTTTTTCTGTCTGCCTATTTGTTTGTTTGCTTTCTTCTCTAGCCATTGATAAAAAAGTTACCCTTTGAAAATAAATATCAATAAATAATGAAAGAAAATACCTTCCGGATAGTCTTAGTTAAGGTTTCTATTGCTTCAAGGAAATACAATGACCAAAGAGTAGGTTGGAGAGGAAAGTGTTTATTTGGCTTGCACTTCCACATTGCTGTTCATCGTTGAAGTAAGTTAGAATAGGACTTAAACAGAGCAGGACCTTGGAGGCAGGAGCTGATGCAGAGCCATGAAGGGGTGCTGCTTTGTGGTGTGGTTCCCCGTAGCTTGCTCAGCTTTGTTATACAACCCAGGACTGCCAGTCCGGGGGTGGCACCACCCACAATGAGTTAGGTCCTCCTCCATCATTCGCTAATATAAAAAAATGCCTTACAACTGTATTTTTTTAATTAATTTTTACTGATACTTTGTGAGTTTCACATCATGCACCTCAAACTCACGCACCTTCCTCTCCCTTCCTATCCACCCTTTGCCCTGGTAACCTCCCCTGCAAAAGAAAATTAAAAACAAATATGAAAATCAACAACAAAAAAACAGAGCATAGAAAACATCTTATCGTGGGAGATAAGATACAAATGTGGCTCACTGTGGGGCATACGCTTTAGCCCATACTTCATTACTGTGGGTATACGCTTTAGTCCATACTTCATCACTGTGGGTATACGCTTTAGCCCATACTTCATCACTGTGGGTATACGCTTTAGTCCATACTTCATCACTGTGGGTATACGATTTAGTCCATACTTCATCACTGTGGGTATACACTTTAGCCCATACTTCATCACTGTGGACATATGCTTTAGTCCATACTTCATCACTGTGGGTATACGCTTTAGTCCATACTTCATCACTGTGGGTATACACTTTAGGCCATACTTCATCACTGTGGGCATATGCTTTAGTCCATACTTCATCACTGTGGGTATACGCTTTAGTCCATACTTCATCACTGTGGGTATACACTTTAGCCCATACTTCATCACTGTGGACATACGCTTTAGCCCATACTTCATCACTGTGGGCATACGCTTTAGTCCATACTTCATCACTGTGGGTATACGCTTTAGTCCATACTTCATCACTGTGGGTATACGCTTTAGTCCATACTTCATTACTGTGGGTATACGCTTTAGTCCATACTTCATCACTGTGGGTATATGCTTTAGCCCATACTTCATCACTGTGGGTATATGCTTTAGCCCATACTTCATCACTGTGGGTATACGCTTTAGCCCATACTTCATTACTGTGGGTATATGCTTTAGTCCATACTTCATTACTTGCAATTGTTCATTCCAATGAGTCATTGGTCTGGATTTTGCTAGACTATTAATACTTGATGCTCACCAGGCCAGGACCAGTCCTGCACAGCCTTTGGACATCTGCATGGTCCCAGAAGACAGTCCAGACTAGGGATGCGTGCATGGTCTTTAGTGGTAATATGAGCCACAATCCCTGACACAGCCCTCAGGGACAGAGGGGCTAAGACTTCACCATGGTTATTCCTCTCCACCCTTGTGTCACCAGTTCTTCCTCTCTTCATAATGCTCAAACTGTTCCACTTCGCTTTCTCTCCCATCGGTCCACCACATACTTGCACATTGTAGTGAGTCCTGTTCTGGGCTGGGTACTCCTCTTGTGGGTCTCAGGGTGCACTCTGCCACCTGCATTACTCAGGTTGGATGACATGGAGGCAGACTGGCCTCTGGGTGTCTTTCCCTGCCCCTGTTGCATGGCATGGTGGCTGGCTAGTCTTAGGATGTTGTCCTCAGAGGGTGAATGTTTTTTACAGCGAGATCTGATGAAGGCATTTTCTCAATTGAGGTTTCTTCCTTGCAGATAACTCTAGTTTGTGTAACATAAGACTAGCCAGGATACAGAACAACTAGGAATTTGACCATGGTGAGAAACCCCTGATCATGCGAAAAGATGACTTCTTTCTAGAAGACACTGATAACTCTGAAGCTAAGGGAGAAGCCTGTGACAATGAGGGAGTCAGAACTCACTCTTTTTTTATTTTATTTTCTATATTCTTTGTTTACATTCCAACGGCTTTCCCCTTTCCCAGTCCCCCCCCACCATATGTCCCATAAGTCCTCTCCCCCCAACTATTCCCCAATCATTCCGCCCACCACCACCATTTCTCTGTTCTGGATCTACAAAACTGGATCCAATCTTTTCAGGTCCAGGGTCCTCTCCTTTCTTCTTCTTGGGAGTTATTTGACTTGCTAATTGTACCTTGAGTATTTAGGGTTTCTGGGCTCATTAATATCCACTTATCAGTGATTGCATTTCATGGGTATTCTTTTGTGATTGGGTTAACTCGCTTAGGATGATATTTTCCAGATCTAACCATCTACCTACAAATTGCATGAATTCATTATTTTTAATTGCTGAGTAGTATTCCATTGTATAAATATACCACATTTTCTGTATCCATTCCTCCTTTGAGGGATATATGGGCTCCTTCCAATTTCTGGCTATTATAAACAAGGCTGCTATGAACATAGTGGAGCATGTGTCTTTATTGTATGCAGGGGAATCCTCTGGGTATATGCCCAGGCGTGGTATGCCAGGGTCCTCTGGAAGTGACATGCCCAATTTTCTGAGGAACCGCCAAACTGATTTCCAGAGCGGTTTTACCATTTTGCAATCCCACCAACAGTGGAGGATTCCTCTTTCTCCACATCCTTGCCAGCACTTGTCTCTTGAGTTTTTAGTCTTAGCCATTCTGACTGGTGTGAGGTGGAATCTCGGAGTTGTTTTGATTTGCATTTCCCTCATGACTAATGATGTTGAACATTTCTTAAGGTATTTCTCGGCCATCTGAATTTCTTCTGGTGAAAATTCCTTGTTTAGCTCTGTACCCCATTTTTTGATAGGGTTATTTGGTTCTTTGGGGTTTAACTTCTTGAGTTCTTTATATATATTGGATATTAGCCATCTGTCGGATGTGGGGTTCTTATAGAGCTTTAAGTTAGTAAATGAAATAAATTCACGTGCTGGGCTGCACACATTTCATTTGAAATTTCAAGACTAGAAATGAATGCTACATCTGCATAACGTAAGGGGTGCGTGGGGCGGAGGGGGGGGGCTAGCTAACAACATTTGCTATTCACTGTTGTGCTCATCATCACTTCAGCAAGCCAGCTACCTACACTGTTGAGTAACAGCGATGCTCAGCACAAGCTCATGGCCCTGGTTGCAGGGATTGCTCGGGTGTTGGAGAACCCAACTATTAAGATCAAAGCCCACAGTGTCAGGGCAGCTCTCCACGCTGTCTCTCTGAAGCTGACTCTCAGAGGTTCTCTCCATCATACTCAGAGTTTTCTAATCCTGCTTACTGCTTCTGCTCCTGTTGCCCGTGTGAAAAGGGATCCCCACCCTGGTGAGCCAACCCCAAGGCATGAGACCGGGAGAGCCAGTGGGGTGACCACTGAACTACATCTTAGACACAGACCCAGGGATTTAAATTTGCCCATCCCAACATCTACCCCATTCATGAACTGCTAAATTGCATGAAGGGGCTGGTCCCATAAATCCAAAACTATAAGGTCTCCATGACCCAAGGGAACAGCAGGAATTCTAAGAGGAGTCCCAGTGAGGTTCCAATATTGATTGAGTAGCAAAAGCCAGAGGCCTTATACAGACCAGCCAGTCATTGCAATAAACATTTGCAAGCAGAGAAATGTGGACAGAAGGGTATACCGTGTGACATGCTGTGACACAATACAGCTTCCACAATGAGATTTTTCCTCTGTTGTGTGTGTGTGTGTGGGGGGGCAGTGGGTAAGGTTGCAAGGGTGGAAATCAGGAATGGAAGGAGGAAGAGATGAGGGAGATTCGAGTGCATGATGTGAAAGGTCTAATAAAAAGTTAAGAGAAAAGGCATCAGCTCACAGTTGTTACTTAGGGAGCAGCTTAAGTTCCTAGCAGACGCTGGAGCCAAACACTGCAGCTTCTCTGAGCTGAGATACCTCAGTCTCTTTGTGTGTCTGTCTCCCTGTCTCTCTCTGTCTCTCTGTCTCTCTCTGTTAGGGGAGACAATTCGTGTCTTTAAAAGGGAATAATGTCAAAATCTTCTAGGGAAAGTGACTATAAAGATTAAATTAGATAACCCCATTCAAAGCACTTAACACAAAGTCTGACATGAATAGGTCCTATAAATAATAGCTAGCATTATTAAAATTAATCTAGATATAAGAGCTACATGTTTGTGTGTGTGTGAGTAAGAAACAAAGAAAGAGAAGGTAGATGGATAATATATACAGTATGGAATATAAACAAGCCTATTCAAACCGAAATATAATCAATGTATCTAATCTTAAATGCTACCTTGGCCCCATGGCGCACACACATGCAGGTGTGTTCACACATGCACACCCAACCCCTCAGCTGACACCAGGAAGTATGTAATGTGAGAGACAGCAAGGGAAAAGTTCCTGTGGCTCCTCTTCTACCTGGCTCGAGTAGATTCTTAAATTTCCTACTTTCCAAGTTTCTGTTTCTAATACTGAATAGAGGGATTAGGGGGCTCCGAACAGAGGCACTGCTGCTGCCAGCACAGAGTGCTGGGAAGCTTGAAAAAAAAATGTATCACATGTCCTAGGGAATAGGCATACATGGTCAAAATGGCAGGCCAGGTTCTTAGAGACAAACTGAAGAGAGCGTCCAACTCTGTCGCATTCCCTGTTGCTTCGGTGTGTTATGAGCAATTTGCATTTGGGTTGGTACAAGGTAAGGTGCCTGTCTGTGTGTGTAGGAGGGGCAGAGACAGAGACACGCATGAGAACAGGATGTGGAGAGTGAGTCCTTTGCTGGAAGAACCTAACACATTATTTACTACACTTTTTGAAATATTGTTTAGATCAAGCATGCCCTCATCACAAATGACAAAAGAAAGTGAGTCACGGCTGAATACATTTCAGGAGCTCCTGATTTAGAAATCACTACTGTTGACTCAGCCCTTCCTGCTCCCCAGGGAAATCTCTATTTGCTTAGTCATTTATTCATGCAGCAGTGTTTTTAAGCATTCAGTGTCAATCCCTGTGCTAAGATCTTAGCAAACAGAGATAACTATAGGTTGCATCCTTTGAAGGACTCATCTCTGCTTGGAGAGAACTTCTGAGAAAGGGGTATCTGGGAGTCTCAAAACACATGTCTCAAAGTCAAATTATGAGCCAAAACCGATAGCCTGTGTTCTTCTTGAAACAGCTTTCTAGCTCACTTTCTCTCTGTTGTGCTTTCTTTCTCTGGGATCTGCTCTCTCTGGAGAGCTCCAGACAAGCAGTTCTCTCTTCCTATTCTACGCAATTCTCTGCATAGCTCACCTCCTGTAGACCGTTAGCCCAGGCTTTTATTATACATATCAATTAAGTCGTTTGCTTTGGATTTTCTTTTGATTATCCTTTGAATCAGCATCCCATGACCCCAACCCCTTAATTCTTAGGAGACAGCAAACACACATTCAGCATTTAAGAATGAAAATCGAAGCCAGGCACTTTGGCCTGTGCAGGAAGTCCTCCCTTCTAAAAAGGCTGAGGCAGGAGGACCTTTTGAACCCAGAAGCTACCGAGCAGCTTGGCACCACAGCAATTAAATCCTTGCCTCAAAACAAACAAACAAATAAAAAAACAAATACAAAAGCAAAATTCATTTATAAGGTACATTTAGTGTGGAAGAGTCTTGTTGGGACTCTGTCCTTCACAGTATGCCATTTTTCCCACAGCATTTTAGACTCTATTTAAATAGATTGTTCCAATGTAAGCATGTAGAATGAAGACATGTATACCTCCAGGACAATAGGGTCTACATTCTGAGTGAACCTTTACAGCTGAGTGACAGAGCTTAAAGAAGAGGTTTCTGTGAGGTCATAAGAACTGCAATGGGTGGGAGAATTCAGAGTTGGTTTAACAGATGAGCAGAAGTCTTGAGGGAGCTGTGACTTCCAGTCTGTACAAGGCCTGTCCCCAAGGCCTGTCCCTCTGAACCCTTTATACAGTTTTAAATGCGTTAAAAGGATTGTTAGCAACGTGAAGCTCTTGAACAGAAACCAGCATATATATTGCCAGTCAGGGCTCTGCCTCTTTGGTAGCAATATTACAGATCATCTCTGATCCTCAGAAAACAAGAAGGGAAATGAAACCTGGCTTAGTTCCACGTGAATGACTCCAGAGTCAAGTGGATGACAGGAATTTTAAAAAAGACCAAACCGTTCTTATAGAGAAGACTTTGCTGTCCTTTTCCAAACATTTGCACAGACTTTAATTTTCTTCTTTAGCATTTTAATATACAAAACAGAGAGTGGCATTCTGTGAACCCTTTGTGTTTAGTAAGGAAGACCCCCATAACTCACTTGAGACTGAAGCTGCTTGAACAACTGTTATTTTACAGCTTGGGACTGTACCTGAGATACAGCATGCTCCTGTAGGAGAAGAGCTAACTGCAAGTCCTCAGTCATTATCTTTTTTTCTCATTCAGCTTCTTTGATCATTCAACTCAGTTTTTGGAAAGTTCCAGGGTGTTTTTCCAACCTCTTACTAATTAGTGCAATGAGTTTCCCATTGTTAATGTCTCCTCACAGCAGGGTCAATGACACTGATTGGTATTTGCCCATGGAATGGGTTTCAAGTTGGGCCAGTTATTGGTCAGCCATGCCTTCAGTGTCTGCTCCATCTTTGTCCTTGCATTACTTTCAAACAGGAAAATTTTCAGGTTGAAAGTATTGTGGGTGGCTTCATATAATTTGGCTATGGGTTTATCTATCGTGTTGATCTTCTCAAAAACCCAGCTCTTGGCTTTGTTGATTGCACCATTCTCCATTCTCTTTTTTACTTTTCTTTTTAAGATTTATTTATTTATTATATGTAAGTACACTGTGGGGTCTTCTGACACTCCAGAAGAGGCCATCAGATCTTGTTATGGGTGGTTGTGAGCCACCATATCGTTGCTGGGATTTGAACTCAGGACCTTTGGAAGAGCAGTCGGTACTCTTAACCACTGAGCCATCTCTCCAGCCCCATTCTCTTTTTTTCTGTTTGGTTGATTTCAACTCTGAATTTGACCATTTCCTGCTGTCTACTCCTCTTGGGTATGTTTGCTTCTTTTTGTTCTAGAGCTTTCAGGTATAATGTTAAGTTCCTAGTATGTGATCTCTCCAATTTCTTTATGAAGACACTTAGTGCTATGGATTTTCTTCTTAGCACTGTGTTCATTGTGTTTTGTATGTTGTGCCTTCATTTTCATTGAATTCTAGAAAGTCTTTAATTTCTAAAATTTCTTCTGAGATTCATGGTGATCTATTAATTGTAATCCCTTATAAAATCAGAATCAAAAACCTAGATCCCAGACTTCCAACCTACAATGGCAGAGATTATACATTTCCATTCCAAAAGAGTAAAAAGGGGGCAACGTGAGAAAATGCTGGAACAACAACAACAACAACAAAAAGACCAAAATCCAGCTGGATAAGCTCCAAATTCTGCATCTCCATTTGTGACATCAAAGCACTCTTCAAATCTCCAAGTTCATTCAATGTTGATGACTGCAACACACTTCTCTCTCTTGTGCTGTTTCTGTTCCCTGTTAGAAACTCTCCTCATCAGGTATCCCATGACTCTGGCATCTCCAGTATCTTGTGATCTCCAAGGAAATCTAGGCTTCACCTTCCCAGTTTTGTGTCATTGGCCTCATACATAAGCCCTAATTAACGGCCGAGGCCCCAACATCAATTACCATCACATTGGGAGCTAAATTTCAACTTGGAATATGGGTGATAGAATTCAATTAGGTCTATAGCAGTAGCCAAATGCAGAGGGGAACCTATCTCAAAATGGCATATTGAGGGTGAATCAAGGAGCCAAATCTGGTTCCTGATTCTGTATTCCTCACCTTCCAAGACTGTCCACATTGTCTCAAGAATTTGCCACATATACTCTAAGTTCTGGAGTCTTGATATGTTTTTCTGCTTCTCCCAGATTCGCCCCAAAAGATGCATGAACACCTTTTCTCCTTTCGTCATTATTTACAATAACCATGAGGCAGAGTAATCTGAGGATGTCCATAAATAGGTGACTAGATAAAGAAAATACTGGTATAAACAGAAAAATATTATATAACCTATAAAAGTTAGAGAACTCTAACTTTTTTTTATCATAGTGTGCATATTGGACTGGAAGTATATGCAAAACATTGGTCCTTAAGGTGAGGCATTCAAAAGAACCAAATATAAAATGCAACTCTACATGTGGCTTTAACTCAGTGGCTGTGGCTGAGAGTGTTTCTTACTCAGTCTCTGTGTTCACGATGAGTCATTATGTTCATCCCACATTCTAGATTTATGGAAAACCTTCCACAAAGGACGATCTTGATTTGTGAAAACAACACAAACATTGGAGTGCTTTTACTGGGGCATGTCATCATTCCTTGCAGTGCATGCATAGGTCAAGGAAAATCATGTGACTAAGCTTGGCATGTGTGAGTTCCCTCAGGCAGAACATCTGATGGGTGTCAAGTCTTCATGTTTGTTACTTGCAGACTTTACAGAGACTTTAGATAGATGTAGTTTGTGTATGAGTCATTTGTGTAAACATCGCTGTTTCTAATCTTGAACAACGTTGATGCCACAAATCCTTCAAGTTCTTCTTCATTTTGCTACAACATAAAAACCTGGATCTCTGAGCGGGTGGTATTGAATATTTTTAAATTTCTTGGCTCAAGCGTCCTCCTCTCTTTTTTCTCTAAATGCCTAATCTTTCTGTTATTTGTCATTGTCCCACAGATGGTTTAAAAGGGAAATTTAGCTAGACTAAGACGCAGCTAAAGACGTATGTAGCCATCTCTCTCTGAGTATAGCAATGGAAGAAAGGTATTGATGTACTGTGGGGTGTGGACGCCCTTTAGCCACCACATTCTGACTGGTATAAAGTAGATCATTTTGTTTCCAGAGAATTGATGCTGTTTCCAAGAATTAGCTCTCATATGGCTCATTCAGGTAACCTATATCGAATATGAAAATAAGAATCTTGTTTATATAATTTTATTACACTATAGTTTATGAACCACCGTGGCTATGTGCCAGACTCCCTTTCGATCTAAGTGGCCTCTTCGCTGTGCTATTCCAGCTGCGTCTTTATTTGAAGTGTCTCTTCATCTTGGCTCATTTAGCCGCACACAGAAGTTGCCCTATGGGAGGTAACATCTTATGTTTATTTACTTTATAGAATTATCACTTCTAGGCTCACTGCAAGTGCAAAACATATCAGGAAAGATTGTCACATTTCTGAAAGACAAGATTCCTACAATGTTGATACATGCCTCTCTTTCCTTTTTGCAGAGAAAGCTAAACCTTTGATTATGAGTTAGGAAGCCTGCCAGTGCTTTTCTTTTCTCTCTTTTATATATATGTGTGTGTGTGTGTATATATATATATATATATATATATATATATATACATATATATATACATATATATGCATGTATATACATATATATGTATGTATATATATGTATATACGTATGTATGTATGTATGTATGTATGTATTCATTCATTCACTTTACAACCCAATATCAGCCCTTCCTCTCCCCTAATTCCACCTTCCCCATCTCTTTTGAAAAGGGACTGCCCCCTCTGGGTGTCAACACACACACACACACACACACACACACACACACACACAGACAGACAGACAGACACACACACACACACACACACACACAGACAGACAGACACACACACACACACACACACACACACACACACACACTAATACAAACCATCCCTACACATCAAGTCACTGTAGCACTAGGTGAATCCTCTCCCACTGAAGCCAGAGAAGGCTGCCCATTTAAGGGTGGGGATCCTCCAGCAGGCAGGCATCAGGCTCAGGGACAGCCTCCACTTCAGTTATTGGCGGTTCCATACCAAGCCGAAGCTGCTCATCTGCTACATATGTGCAGGACGCCTATTTCTAGTCCATGCTTACTCTCTGGTTGGTGATTTAGTGAACCTTGGGAGCCCCCAAGGGTCCATGTTAATTGCATTTCCTGCAGAATCCCTGTCCTGTTCAGCTCCCTCAATCCTTCTCCCAACTCTTTTGTAAGATTCCCCAAGCTCTATCTAATGTTTGGGTGTGAATCTCTGCATGTCTTTTCATTGGCTTCTGGGTGAAGCATCTCAGAGGTTTTGGTTGGTTCCTGTCTACAGCACAAAAGAGTATCATTAATAGTGTCAGGGATTTGTTCTTGCCGACAGAATGGGTCTAAATTTGGGTCGGTCATTGGATGGCTGTTCCATCAGTCTCTGCTGTATCTTTGTCCCTGCATGTTGTACGCAGGGCACACTTTGAGTCAAAGGTTTTTGTTGGTGGATGCTGTCCTTATCTCTCCATTGGGATTCCTGCCTGGCTTAAGGAAGTCTGGCTATGCTTTTGTTTACTGGTTTGTGCCAGGAAACTAGATAGCATGTGTGAGTCCCTTTCAGTTGCAGGACCCTCTTCTGCTGATGGGGTTTTTCTGAAGTCATACTAATGCCAGCAGAAGCCATTTAAGAAGTTTGTTTGTGAAATCAGAAAATAAAAATGTTGCTTCATATGCAAAAATGGTACAGAATTGTCAACATTACCTTAAATTAAGCATTTTGCCAACACTATCTAAATGTTTACATTCCGTAGAATAATCCTAGCTCTTACTACACCTAGTAATAGAAATTTCAATGTAAGTTATAAAAGGTGCTGTCTTAGTGTTTTACTGCTATAAACAACCATGACCAAGGCAACTCATATAAGGACACCATTAATTGAGGCTGGCTTACAGGTTCAGAGGTTCAGTCCATTATCATCAAGGCAGGGACATGGCAGTGTCCGGGCAGGCATGGTGCAGGAGGAGCTGAGAAGAAGACTGACTTTTAGTTGGCTAGAATGAGAGTATTAAAGCCCGTGCCCACAATAAAAACGAGGATCTGCCTATAAAAACAAACTTGTGATATTTGTCTTTCTGAGTCTGGGTCACCTTGCTTAACATAATCATTTTTCTAGATCCATCTATTTTCCTGCAGTTTCTGTTTTTTGGTTACAGCTGAGTCAAATTCCACACTTTGACTATCCACTCATCTGCTGTGGGACCGAGGCCTGTTCCGTTACAGCACATTGTCTCATTATTAGAGAAGTAGTAAGGATTCTCTGTATATCCACCCTAAATGTTACAAGTCTTTCCCTGGAGCCATCATCTGTGTGTACTTTACTGTAAATAAACTGCTTGCTTCTTTCCCACGCATTCTTTGAAATGGGCGTTTTAATTCTTGGAAAGAAGCAGGACTGATTTTTTTTAAAGGTCTATTAACCACTATTAAATAAGTGTCTTTGAATGCTTGCTGGGTAGCTTTTAAAATGGTGGGATGAATCTTTACAATCCAGCAGGGGCTTCTGTTTGCTTAATTTGAGCACTCTTTTCTTGTAGTGCATGGGACTATTGGAATCCAGCTACTCTGAGTAGGAGGAGTGAGGAGGAAAGATGTAACTCACTAGAAGCCTTTCATATTCAATGCTTTCTCTTTACTGCTGCTTAAGACATCTGTCTTCGGGGAGTGCTCTGTAGAAAAATTAATAAAATAATTACTTTGGCATTATTTCATTTTTAAATACAAAATAGTAAGTGTGCCATTTCCTCATTTTAATCTTTTTTAGATAAGGACTCCTTTTTTAAAATAAATTATTTTTATTTTTATCTACATTAGTATTTAACCTACACGTGTGTCTGTTGGTTCCCGTGGGACAGGAGTTTCAGGCATGCCATGTGAGTGCTGGGAATTGAACCCAGGTCGTCTGGAAAAGAAGCCAGTGCTCTTAACTCTTGGTCTATCTCTCCAGCTCCAAGAAACAAATCTTTAAAAATAACAGATATGACAGCACTAACTCTCAAAACTCACACGAATTTTCTAATAATAATCAGAAAAACAAAGAATTGAACCCAGCAAGTTCAGTACCGGATAGAGACTGGTTTGAAGAAAAAATCTCTTAAAAATACCTATACCTTCACCTCCATTTTTCTATACAACATCGTTAATTTTAATGCACATTTCTATAATTACCCAGTACCCAATGGTGCTAATTATAGCTAGAGGCACTGAACTTTTATAGAAGGACTCCTTTTTTAGCACAGGCTAGCCTTTGCTTCCCTAGTGCTGCTGACATGCCTACACACTGTACTTGCCAGCCCATTTCTTACTCTAGTCCTTACTTCTAACTCTCATGTTTCAGGAGTGATAATTCTGAGAATGACATCGTGGAATTCGCAAATCCCCAATGTAATTATAGTTTGTATAAGAAATATACTTTACATACCATGTTTTATCCTCTGAGTCCCCATAATTTAACTAATTAAAATAAAATCATACAGCCCTATACAGCCCACTAGGATCCATGTAGCTAGTAAAGAATTAGCAACATCAAAATAATGAAGTCCTCTTCAAACTACAATGTGGTTAAATCACTTGGCCCCACCAATACATGCACAGTCTTTCTTTAACTGTGAGAGACAGCCAAGGGTCATGGAGATGTGAAAGAAACTTTTTATTACAATAGAAAATTTAGCAACAACTAAACAAACATGAAAGGCCTCCCAGACGATATCCAGTTCTTGGGACATAACAAAAACATCTCAAATCATTACCTTTACTAGTCACAAAAGGAGATAATTTGCATTCATAAAACAAGAATACAATAAAGTTGCATATTATAAACTCAGAGATCACAAAGGACTATTGGAGACTATAAACATAGAAGTAAACTAATTATCAGAATGGATAAGGTCTAGAAAATGTTTCAGTAATAGGAATACAAAAACAATGGAAAATAATGATATATGAAACAGGTCTGGCCACATCAAAAGCTAGAGTGGGCTGGAAGGATAGAATGAGTAATCACTTCTTGTTAAATCAGGCAAAATGGGAGCAGATGAGTTTAACCCCATTTAAGTAATGATAATGACATAAATGGCAAAAATTGATATTACTAAGTAAGAAGTGGAAAATCACCGGTAAAATAGAAGAGCAGAAACAAAAACCCTTACAAGGATTATATTTAAAATATGTCTCAAGTAGGGTTATAAAATCTGTAGTTCCTCCTTAGAGATCACTATATGTGAGTGTGCTGTGTCCTGCCTCCTGTGGCCCAGGATCCAGTGGTGGTGACAATCTCTTAAGTCATAGTGTCCCCTGCAGTGACTAAAATCCATAGCCAAAACTAGCTTCGGAAAATTTCCCCTAGCCTATGGCAAGATCAAACACTGTCTTTCCATGTCATGTCCCATATGATGAATGCAAAGACACCCATTTT
The DNA here is from genome assembly GCA_964023405.1 of Apodemus agrarius. Classification (NCBI taxonomy): domain Eukaryota; kingdom Metazoa; phylum Chordata; class Mammalia; order Rodentia; family Muridae; genus Apodemus; species Apodemus agrarius. The sequence continues at coordinate 151,333,255 of OZ030007.1, read as the reverse complement.
GCTTCTCTAAGAGCAGCAACTCTTAACACATGATTTAGGTTATGTTATTATCAAGTAGATATAGTCAATAGTGTAATGGTTGATTTTGATTGTGCAATGTATTGATTTATAATCATCCTGAAAACATACATTTCCAGAAAAGCATAAGAAAGAAGGAATGTAGGACGCATGAATCCCACGGAATGGGTCCTTAGCCTTAATAAAAGACAAGGGAACATGCTGAGTGTCCACATTCATCGCTCTGCCTTCTGAATATGGGCAAAATGCCACCAGCTCCATCACACCCCTGCCAGCAAGCCTTCCCAGCCACAATGAGCTGTATTCTCTTCCAAGTAGAGACCAGAAGGAATTCTTTTTTCTTTTCTTTTTAATTATTTTCGTTATTTCATTTCAAATGTGATCCCCTTTCCTTGTGCCCTCTCCAAACACCCCCTATCCATACCCTCTCCTCCTGCTCACTATCCCATCCATTCCCGTTTCCCTGTCCTGGCATTCCCCTACACTGGGGCATCAAACCTTCACAGGACCAAGGGCCTCTCCCATCATTGATTGCCAACAAGGCCATCCTCTGCTACATATGAAGCTGGGTCCCTCCATGTGTATTCTGGTTGGTGGTTTAGTCCCTGGGAGCTCTGGGGATGCTGGTTGGTTCACACTGTTGTTCCTCCTGTAGGGCTGCAAACCTCTTCATCTCCTTTGGTCCTTTCTCTAGCTCCTCCATTGTAGACCCTGTGCTCAGTCCAATGGATGACTATGAGCATCCACTTCTGTATTTGTCAAGCACTGGCAGAGCCTCATAGGAGATAGCTATATGAGGCTCATGTCAGCAATCACTTGCTGGCATCCACAATAGTGTCTGGGTTTGGTAACTGTATAGGGGACGTATCCCCAAGTAGAGCAGTCTCTGGATGGACTTTCCTTTGGTCTCTGCTCCACACTTTGTCTCTGTATCTCCTCCCATGGATATTTTGATCCTTCTTCTAAGAAGGACCGAAGTATCCACACTTTGGTCTTCCTTCTTCTTGAGTGTCATGTGGTCTGTGAATTTTTGTCTCTTGTAAGGTCACATTGATCTGAATGGGTCTTTAGTTGCCACCACAGCAAATGCAGGAACCTGTGACTCTGTTGATCTGGGTGCTGTCTTTCAGCAGCGGGACTTTATGTCCTCATTGACATGGGTCAGCAGAATGTCATTTGATTACCTGACCCTGCATTTGCACAGCACTCTTTATTGTATTAAAAACAACATTCACCTCTTTGCTGTCATTGCTCAGACCATCTCAACTGGTCTTGTAATAATTTAGTCTTTACAAAATTCTAATTTCTACTTCTAAGTTAAATATTTTTAATCAAATGATTTAATCAAATATAAGAAATGATGAGTTAATGGGATTGATATCTATGCCATGGAGTTCAATCAAATCTCATCTGTAAAATAAATTAGCAACTGATCATCGCAGAAATTACAAAGTCAGTTGCATGGTGTTCTATTTTTATTAAAGCACTGAAATAACTGTCAATTATGAACTGATTCCCCCCTCTTTAGATTGGCTGAGGTTTCTTGGCTGCTTCTAAGATCTAGTGCTCTTTGAGCCACTTATTTCAGGGTATAATTTACTGAACGAATCCAAAAACAAATATTACTTTACACATTAAGCCTTCCTTCAAAGGAGCAGTTCACTCTGTAGCAAAAACAAACAAAAATCTGACCCCAGTGAGACTTCTCAGTGAAATCCCAGTACTGATGAGCCCTAGGTTCTTATCCAAAGAAACACTTGCAAATTCTTTACTCTGTCGAGGCATTATTATAAAGCTGTGAATGGTGTCAATTTTACAAAAGGTGTGCTATACAGAGTGTTATTTAGATCACGGGGTTGCACACATAGACTGATGGCTGAGGTTCCAGCTGGTGCATGGTTTGAAAAATGAGTTCTGGGGTGTGAAGACAAATTCAGCCATGTCCTATTGGACTTGCTCAGACTTCATGGCAATGATGGAGGCTACTCCATCATTACTTACTTGCCTCACACATAATGCTTTTTTTTTTCCAGAAGCACTTAGGGTGTGGCCATCTTTGCTATCAGAACATTACATCCAGTTTTAGTCAGTTGCCATGCAGATATCACGAAAACGTTTCCCACAGTAAAGGCCTTTTCATCAGTACATATTTTTCTAGAAAAACTTGCAAATATCACCAAAGAACAGAGTCAAATCATTTAGACAGCCTGGAAAATGATATGTTTTATTGAGGAATTTTTCATGTATTTGCTATGAAGCAGAGATTGTGTGAACACCAGATGTTGATCACATAACACAAGTGGATTTGTAAGATTATGGGACTGGGCAGAGGAAATGAAGGTTAAGCATAGGGCACAATAGAGATTTCTCGTAATGAATTGCATAATTTTCTAAACAGAGTTGGATTAATGTTCATTGTGAAAAGGGATTATAGATCATATTCTTGGAGTAAACAGATATGTAACAGTTTACTTGTGTTTATGTGAGTCACAAGTTCTAAAGAATGTGTGATGCATGCATATTGAAGGACAAAATGTACTATTCCCTAACTGTACAGGTGCTATGTCATGAAGTTAAGAAAGGAGTGGAGATGCCATGTTTTTTTTCAGCGGTTTCTTTCTGAGTAAAGCCTTAAACAGCCAGAACGAAAACAATGCCTCTTCCCATGGCCATTATTTAAGAAAATGACATTTCTTGACTCATTGATATATAACCAGGATTTACCCTGAGTCCATAATTATAGCCTCTGGCCTCAGTGTCTGCATTTTATTCTCAGAGTTCCGGTGACATGGGTTTTGGTGGTCCTTACTGCAAGTTTTAGATTGATTCTTGGTTCATCTACTTTAGAAATGGCGAAGGCCTCTTCAGAATCAATCTTTGATTCACTAGTCAAATGTATTTATTTTTTACCTGATTGTCACTTTAAACTCTAAACTATCATTTCCATGTTTCATAAAATAACAATGGGCTGAAAAGGCAGCAACAGTTTTGTATGATTCCTTTCCAAATATTGTTAACTTTAACGTAGTGAGGAACCATCAGAACCTCCGAGCTGAGGGACTTTTATGAAGTAGCATCTACTCTTCAGAAGCACTGTATTTGTCATCTGCATATTAGAAGGTGTTAGTAAATATGTCCCTTAACTTCATTACCTAAAACTAAAGGCTATTCAGTTCTCAAAGAGAAGGATATCAGTTTTGTTTGCACGTATGTCTTTAGAAGAGTGTCTTTAATTGGTGGTTTCTGGAGCTAGTGTTCCAGTTCTTCCACCTGGGAGTATGTTGTGGGCAGGTTTGGTATTCAAGAGCATTTGATCTTGCAGAAGACCTAGTTTCAACACCAAAAAACAATATAGTTCCAGTGGTTCCAACACCTTCTTCCAACCCTTGCAGGCACCAGGCCCAGATATAGAATACATGCATACACATGCAGACAAAACACACATACATTTAAGAATATTGATAGACCCTGAGCACCTGAGGGACTTTGGTGCCCCATCTGTGCATATGGATTCAGGGTGGACAACCACCACAGAGTCTGCATGCCATATTCTTTCTCCCCACTCTCCATCACACCAACATCCATTGGTGTGCTAGACCCCACTGACTATCGTGGTTATCAAGTCAGGGAATGGCTCCAGTAAGACATTAGGGACTTGTGTTTAGAAACTACTATACCTCACAAATACTCTCTGTGATGATTTGCTTTCAAGTGCCATTCTTGCTGGGGGTGAGGATAAGTAATTTCTAGAAGCAGCTTTCAATCTCTATGTATGAGTAGAAAGGAAGATGTTATATTCTGTCTACCCAGTGCTTCTGCCTCTGCTTTTAAAAATTCTGCCCATCAAAAAGCAAGAATCCCATGGCTTGAATATATGGAAAACTCTAGCTTTACATACCCAATTTCCTGCCTGGAAGAGCTCTAGTCCAGCACGGCAAAGCCTGTCGCACAAGGTATGAAATTGTAGTTAAAGGTATATTTACTTCAACAGCTAACAGCGATGAAGTTAATGTTGATTAGAGCACCCAAGGGGCAAGGTCGCTGGTTGTAGTAGATTGAAAACATTACATGGTAGACATTGTTTGGGGTCTTTTTTCCCCTTTTGCCAGATTTTCACATTTCATCCTTCTATTCTTCTAGTATCTTCCATGAAACAATATAGTGTCTCTTCAGCCACAATCTTGCATGATTATTCAATTTTCATGATAGTCTTTAGAGAATGGAAGTTTCTGTAGATCCTTGACACTACTCTTTTTAGTCAGAGTAACCTGGGCTAACATCGCCTTGGCAATTATTACTGGTATTATTACTGTGGGCTCGAGGAGCTAGTTTGGGGCAGTGTGTGTCTCTTTAGCAACTATACCAAGTTCAATGTTATGGTGCCTTTACTTACAGAGGAAAAAATGTGTTGTTAGATGAAAACCAAGAGAAAATCTAGTGGGAAGATAGATTGAAGCCATCTGAAAATTAAAATCACTTCCAGACACCACCTTTAAAACTTCTGTTGCATAATAGAATTCAATCAAAATGCCATAGGAAAATGAATGACAACAAATTCTAGAAATTTACACTTCAAAAATAGGAATCGCAATAAAGAATAAATGAGAAAATGGAAAAAGAAAAAGTAACAGTAATGCAAAATAAGGGAAAACAAAGAATGCATGAGGAAAATAATAACATTTACTGTCTTGGGATATCGCTCAGTTGTTAAAGAACCTGACTTCACACCCTGGAGCCAACATATTTACAAAAATATCTGAGAGCTGTGGTATGTACTTACAGCCGCATTACTGATGGGAACTGGGAAGGAAAAGATAGATAGATAGATAGATAGATAGATAGATAGATAGATAGATAGATAGATAGACAGATAGATGATAGAGTGTTTTATACGCACACATATACATGCACATAGACATCTGAAGAATAATATAGTATAACTGAAACTCAAGGAAAAACATGATTTTGGTTAAAGACTTTTGGGTGGCAGAACTAAAAGGGAAAACCAGTCCGGGTCTCAGGTCTGTGGCTGAAGCCCCCTTAGAGAAGAAAGCAAAATTGTCTTGCCAAGGACAGGGATGCTGCACAGTCCTTTCCCCTGATTAGTTTCTCTAACCATTATTTTAAAAATAATATGTAGGTTAGAACTATTAATTTCAACATTATTTGATACTAAACCCTACAGAATGCTTCACTGACCTTTTCATTTTTAGCCAGAAAAGCTATAATAGTTGGCTTTTAAGGAACTCATAATGTCTATGAATAAAGTATTCAGTTCCTTTATAAGTTATAAATCACTGCCCTCAGAATCTTTCTAACTACTTAACTTTTAGTGTTATATCTAAATTCTACCAATAAACCTAGAGTCACCTACATTTCTTCAATGTTATTCTCTAAAGATGTTTTTGCAGTTTACAAAAGTGACTTTCATTTGTTTTGAGTTCATTGCTATAAAAACACCTGTCACTCATGTTTTCACATATAATCACAGCTGTTATAACCCTTGTTGAAAAACTACCCTGTCTTCATTGATCTGTGTTTGCTAGTTGATTCTACTATGTATCTACATCTGGATTTCTTACTCTCCTATTATCAATGTTACTATTCTTCTCATTGGTATTACTATCTCAGTTACTGCCACGTTATGTTCTCATGAAGTCACATGGTATAAGCCATCCTATTCTCTTCTCTTTCATGATTAAATTGACTATTTGGGGAGTTTTTTTCCCAGGCAAAATCAAAAGTCTGTTTGTTGACATTCACAGGATAATTTATGGGAACTTAAGAATGCTTGCATTTTTCTCCAATTCAGATCTGAGCTTTTTTTCATATAGACTTTATACATATTTGTTTGACTTGTGCCTAAGTCTGAATTTTTGTAGTAAATTAAAGCATAATATTTCGTATTGTACTAATATAAGTGATACTATATTTTTATTTTTAAATATCAGTTATTCATTGCAGGTTTATAAGAAAGCAACTAGTTTTTTAAGGTTACCTTTTGCATTTTATTGAGTTTATTTTATGTATATGTTTTACCTGCATGCATGCGTGTGTGTGTGTGTGTGTGTGTGTGTGTGTGTGTGTGTGTGAGAGAGACATGCATATATGGTGCCTATGTAGGCCATAAGTGGTCAACATATACCCTGGATCTAGAATTACAAAAGGTTGTGATGGTTTGCCTGACTCGAATTTTATTTCTGTTCGTTAGGAACTTCCTAGTAATAATAACCAAAATTATTTGCCTTGCTTATGTGAATTTGGCCATTTTAGGCAGCTCACATACACAGTGCCATGCAATGCTGTTCTTACGGTAACTGGCTTATTTCACTTAGCATAATGCTCTCAAGATTTATCCCTGTTGTCCCATACTGCAATTGCCCTTTCTGTGGCTTTAACAGTCTTGCATCAGATCCACATGCACGTTCCACATTTTCTTTATTCATCTCTCCATGTGTATTTAACTTATTTCCATCTTTGAGCTTTTGTGACTAGCCTTCCAATGAACACAGAGGTGCTAATATTCACAACTGGGATTGTTGGATCAGCTGGGGACTGTCTTTTCATCTTGAGGAATCTTCATATTTTTTTTTGCATTTATAACATTAATATGGAAAGACTTAAATTTCTCCAGAGTCACAATCTGCAATGGTTGCCTTTTGTTAAGAGAGTGGGTGACATTTCATAATAAGTTGAGTTTGTTTGCTTTCTAGCTTTTGTTTGTTTTGTTTTACATTTCTTTGAATTCCTTTCTTCAAATACATGTTGGCCATTCCTATATCTTCTTTGGATACATGCCTGTACAAGTCTCCAGTGTATTTTTTAAACGGGCTGTTAAAATTTCACTTTACATTGTATTCTGGAGATAAGCTCTGCATCAGATGCACGATTTGTAAATGATTTCTTCCATTCTGCTTTTACCCTTGGATGTGTAGAAGCTTTTTAGTTTTCTGTGCTCTGTTCACTTTTTGCTCTTGTTGCTTGTGCTTTTACTGTCAAATCTCTAGAACAAATGCCAAGGAACAAATCTCAAGGAACTTTTCCTTTGAGTATTATATACACTTGCCATTGATTGTTTACATATGAAAGGATATACACAAGTATTAGATATTGTCCAAGAGTTATTTGTCTCTCCCTATAGATATGACCAAGTGATTATTTGCTTTAATCTGTTATATAATATAATACAGTGATGACTTTGAATGTGGAGCCAAACTTGAAGACTTGGAATTCTACCTGCTCCTCATGTCTAATGCTTGTGAAATGTCGTTGACAGCTGTTTTGTTGAGAACATTTGCATATACATGTGTAAGGTGTAGGTTGCTGTGATGTTTGCAATGTCTTTGTCTTGTAACAGTATTCCATCTATTATCTGGCATCAACGGTAGAGAAATTCTATCATTTCTTCCTCGGATAATCAGAACTCACCAGTAATACTCTCTAGAGCTGATACTTTCTGCATTGGAAAGCTATAAATTATTAGTTCAATGTCTTGGAAGCTAAGACCTCATTCTTAGCTATTTCTCCTTTGGATAGAACTATGAAAGCCTCCTTGGGCTTGTGACCCTCAGAACTTTTCTTTTCTTTTCCTCTAAGCTAATTTGTTCTTGGTCTTCTTTATCGGTTAGTTTCCCTTTAAATGTCACTATTAGTTTATGGCTTCTGCAGCAGGTTTTTTAATATATTTTATTAGTTATTTGCCTTAATTACATTTCAAATTTCAAATGTTATCCCCTTTTTTCACTACCTCTCCAAAAACTCCCATCCATCCCCTCCCCCTGTTTACCAACATATCCCTTCCCACTTTCCTGACCTGGCATTCCTCTACACTGGGGCATCAAGCCTTCACAGGACCAATGGCCTCCCCTCTCATTAATCTTCTACAGCAGGCTTTGTTCCTATCAGCTGTGATTCCCTCATTTGCCTGACTTTTGAATTAAGGATGTTTATTTACCTTAAGTCATCAATTTTCTTGTGGCCTGAAGCATCCTTGCCTGTGAGCTTGCTCTGTGTTCTTCTTGTGAAGATGGATGTACTGTCCTCCCACTTACTTACATACTATACCTGAAACTGGAAGTCTCAAGTTCGGCTTTTGTGATAACTGTTTTCATACTTTCCAATATGTATTTGGTAAGTTAGTTAATAAACAGCTAATGATGCATTAGAACCGTAAAATAGACTGCTTGTAAATACATCAGAATTTACATGCCTTTCTCAATCAAAGATCTTATTTGAAAATCTGTGATTTGCAAAGTGAGGCTCATAAATTCAGAGAGTTAAGAATGACAGTTAACCTGGCAGTGGTGGCACATGCCTTTTTAATCCCAGCACTCTGGGAGGCAGAAGCAGGTGGATTTCTGAGTTCGAGGCCAGCCTGGTCTACAGAGTGAGTTCCAGGACAGCCAGGGCTATACAGAGAAACCCTGCCTCGAAAAAAAGAAAAACAACAACAACAACAAAAAAAAAACAAAAACAAAACAACAACAACAACAAAAGAATATGACAGTTAATGGCTGATGAGAGTAGAATTCCTTAGGGAAGAGTCCCCTGATGGGGCATGCAATGTCAGCAGATTCTTTATGAGGTAATGAAAAGTTGTTCTTCTCTGGCTCTCAGTCTGTTGGATTCTAAGTCTCACATGTTCTGTACTTCATATGTGTAATCTTGTCTGTTCCAAACACCACTGAGTACTAGACATGGCCTTAATTCCACCTATCAAACCACCATTCACAGAGCTTTCTATGGGTGTCATAAATTTATTGAGTGACCTGGGAGTCAAAGGCACGTGGCTCTCTAAGCCAGTGAACAACTTGTCAGAGTTGAAGACTGCTCACGTTTCTCCTACAGAGTGTCTGCTAGTCCAGTCACACCCCTTATAGAGTCACAGCTGACCATTGGGAGATCTCTCTGTTTGGTTCCTTTTCTTTTTCTCCTTTGCACTTAATGGGCAAGTACCAAGCTTCTTGCTGTAAATCAATCACTATCTCTTAGGTCACGTATCAGAGATTGTCATCACGATAATCAAACCCACCACTGAAAGCTTCTAGAGACTCATAGCTCATTCCTGAGGCCTGCTTTCTGTGAAGTGCCCTTTCTACTTATTCGTCTGAACCTACCAAGTTCATGTATACCTGAACTCTCAACAATTTCATTTAGCCAGTGATTCAAAGGATGGAAGGGTTCTTCCCAAGCTAGGTAGCTCCAGGATGGGTAAAGATAAGGAGGAAGGGCTGACAGATGAACTGCTTACACAGAGAGTGGGTGATACCCAAAAATCCCACAAGCCATCTCCCCTCCCCCTGTTCCCTAATCAACCCCCTCCTGCTTCACTGTCCTGGTATTCCCCTACACTGCTGCCTCTCCTCCCTTTGATGTCCAACAAGGCCATCCTCTGTTGCCTATGCGTCAGGAACCATCAGTAACACCATGTGTACTATCTGCTTGTTGTTTTTGTCCCTGGGAGCTCTGGTAGTACTGGGCGGCTCATATAATTGTTCTTCCTATGGCACTGCAAACCCCATCAGCTCCTTAGGTCCTTTTTCTAGCTCCCCCACTGGGGACCCTGTGCTCAGTCCAATGGTTGGCTGAATTGAGTCCATTGATGTTAAGAAATATTAAGGAAAAGTGATTGTTGCTTCCTGCTATTCTTGATGTAGTTTTTATGTTTGTGTGGTTATCTTCTTTTGTGTTTGTTGAAATTTTTTTAATTTCTTGCTTTTTCTGGTGTATAGTTAGCCTCCTTTTGTTGGTGTTTCCCATTCATTATCTTTTGAAGGGCTGGATTTGTGTAAAGATATTGTGTGAATTTGTTTTTGTCATGGAATACCTTGGTTTCTCCATCTATGGTAATTGCGAGATTTGCTGGGTATAGCAGTCTGGTATTTGTATTCCTTTAGGGTCTATATGATATCTGCCCAGGCTCTTCTGGCTTTCATAGTCTGGTGAGACTGATAGGTCTCCCTTTATATGTTACTTGACCATTTTCCCTTACTGCTTTTAGTATTCTTTCTTTGTTTAGTTTATTTGGTGTTTTAATTAATATATGACAGGAGAAATTTCTTTTCTGGTCAAATCTATTTGGGGTTCTGTTGACTTCTTATATGTTCATGGGCATTTCTTTCTTTAGGTTAGGGAAGTTTTCTTCTATAATTTTGCTGAAGACATTGACTGGCCCTTTAATTTGGAAATCTTCACTCTCTTCTATCCCTATAATCCTTAGGTTTGGTCTTCTCATTTTGTCCTGGATATCCTGGATGTTTTGGGTCAGGAACTTTTCGGATTTTGCATTTTTTGACTGTTCTGTCAATGCTTTCTATGGTATCTTCTGCATTTGAGATTTTTCTCTTCTATCTCTTATATTCTGTTGTTGATGCTTGGATCCATGACTCCTGACTTCTTTCCTAGGTTTTCTATGTCCAGAATTGTTTCACTTTGTGATTTCTTTATTGTTTCTACCGCTGTTTTTAGATCCTGGATAGTTTTGTTCAATTCCTTCACCTGTTTGGTTGTGCTTTCCTGTAATTCTTTAAGGGCTTCTACCTGTTTACCTGTGTTCTCCTGTATTTCCTTAGGGGAGTTATTTATGTCCTTCTTGAAGCCCTCTTGCTTTTCCCGTGTGTTGGGGTATCCAGGCCTTGCTGTTGTGGGAGCATTGGGTTCCGATGGTATCATGTTGCCTTGATTTCTGTTAATAACATTCCTACATTTGCCTTTTGCCATCTGGTTATGTCTAAATGTGAGACTCCCTGCAGAGCAGGTCTCCCCTGGCAGGATAGGTGCACAGAGTGCTGTGGCACTGCCCAGCTCCTGGGTGCAGGCGGGGCCCTGGCAGACCATGTCCCAATTGTTGTGACACTCAGGTGTTCCCTGGGTTCCTGGCTGCTCTGGTCCACTCAGTCACAGGAGCAAAGATCATGTGTTTGACTTTAAATAAAAAAGACAAAGCTTAAACATTTTGTATGCTGTGTTTATATTATTCTCCAATATTTATTTTCTAATAATATTGAATTTGAAATTTTTGTGTATAGATCTTAAGATAGACTGAAGCACCTATGGAAGAAATCTAAAGTTCTGGTGGAATTGTATGTACAAAATTGTGACTTGGATTTGATCTTTGAGACTTAAAAATATCAAGTCAATATAACTGCTATGTTCTTTTATCATCTAAATACTGATTGGAGAATCAGTAATCAGCTGTTCTAGTAGCGAACTCAGATGAAGTTTCTATAATCCATATGATGGCTCATAGCCATCCAGAGTTCTAGATCCAGGGGGTCCAAGCATCCCCTCTGGCTTTCACGTGTGTGATAAGGTGAGATCAAGAAATAGTATGAACTGTAGGCTTTTAACTACATCTCAGAAATGAACCAGGTCCAGGTTCATTTCAGCTCTAGAATTTTATTAGACACAAGAGGCACTGAGCATCCTATATTCTCACTCAGCAGGGAGCTGTGAGTAATTCATGCTCAAAGTCATGGAGCATGAGTAAGAAAGATAGCAGTAGTTGCCCTCTGCCGTGTGTCAATGGGCCTTTCTGGACCACTATGGTGATATCTTTCCTCCTTATATAATGTTATAATATACTGATAAATATAGATTCTCTTATCTGCCTTGAATGGGTTGTCTATCTTTTTTTCCTGTAACTGTGTATAGTTGTGACAAGATGCTTAATAATCTTAAGCTTACTGCTGCCAGAACAAATACAGTTATGAGAAATGATTACACTGCCATGCCTGTAACAATACAATGGCATCCTGAGGTGGCTCGATAATTCTGACCAATGCTAATTTTGACTTGGATTTCTGCCTCCCATCACCTCCTGTGGAGGCCCTACAAAGACTACAGTTTTTGTTGAATGACAGCAGAGAAGATGACATTAGCTGTACTAAATTAAAACATTACAAAAGGCCTTACTAAATATTTTTCATAATGTTATATCAAACCAGGCACAGTAAAAGTAGATCAAGGAAACAACATGGTATTGTTGAAGGAAATGCTGTGAACTAGAATGTTTATAAACTTCAAATGACCCTGGACTAGTAATGAACAACTTCTAACCTAAAGTTGTTCCACTCGTGTATGTGATCTCTTCTTATGTAATATTTGGGGAAAACTGACTGGGGAGATGCTTCAGTGAGTAAAGTGTTTGTTCAACAAGTATGAGACCTGAGTTTGGAACCCCACACTCATGTAAAAACCTGGGCATGGTGACTTCTATCTGAACACAAGCCTTGAATGCATGGTGTGTAGGGATGGCTGGTGGCCCTGAGGAAGTTACTGAACAGCTACTCTAGATAATCAGATGACCCCCCTGTAAATTACTGGCCAGCTAGTCTAGCCAGTCAGTAATCTCTGGGTTCAAGGATAGACCTTATTTGAAAAATGTGGTGGGGAGTAGAAGAGAAAGACACCCACAATTGTGTGTGTGCACACACAAATTGAATTCGAAGTCAATGGGTATAATGTTTTTATTTATTACCTTACATTTCATAAAATTTTAAAAATCAGTCTTTGCTGCTAATGACTGTATTCAAGAAAATAAAAAGTTATCCAGGAGTTGGTGCTATATTCCTGTCATTGCAGTATACATATCAGAAAGCAGAGGTAAGATCACACTGAGTTCAACTAGCCCCTGTCTCAAACATATAATTTTTAAAATTTTAAAAGAGACTAGGATAAAGGTATGAAATATACAGCCACATTTTTCTGCAATGTGACTTGTTTTCATGGGTCTGTGTATATATACTTAAACAGTGGTATGGACATTATATTACCGATAAAATAAATTGCCTTTTGAATAGGGAAAGCAAAATCTTCCATTGATGTTTTTTTATCACAATTCAGATTTTAATTTGATCCTACTCTCCAGACACACACACACACACACACACACACACACACACACACACAAACTGGCTCTATCTGTTGTTTATATTCTGTTTAAGTGTATTGGTGTGTAAGAACTAAGAATTCCTAGAGTGAATACAGCTACCCTTGCTGAGATGGCCATAATCTTGACATTTGATTAGATCTAAGCTAGTCATATTTGTGATTGATCAAAGCATATAGTCTCACAAATGGATCAAAGAACCAAAAACATTTTGACTATTTGTTTTGAATCTTTCCAGGATGGAAAAAAATCCAGAAAAGGATTAATCTGTTTGCCTTATTTTTATCTTATCATATTACATTCACCAGATAAGTGACTAAAAGAAATTTTGAAATTCAAGTTTGCTAATATCGGAGATCAAAAAAAGAAGAAAGTATTTAAGTCATAGTGTTTTAAGGGATGCTTCACATGTTTGAAAGTTACTTCATTAGTAATACCTAACAAAGAATCCTATCCATATTCATTATTTCAATAAAATTATTTATAAAATGATAACAAAATATGAAAGTCAGGAAAACCATGCTGAGGCATTGTGGGTTCCTTTATCTTTGTGTGGTGCAAGGAATCAAATACAGAGTCTCATGCATACAAACCAAACAAGCTCTTTGGTTCCTAGCTATACCCTAAGTTCTATGCTGGCCTTTTTTATTGTTCTCAATAAAAGTATTTTTCAAGTTCACTTATTGTCACTCTTCTGATTATGTAATTCCAGCCTGACTGACAGCTGGTAAATTTTGGCAGCTAAACTGTGTGACATCTCACAGCCAGAGCATGGCAAGAGCTCTGGAGTTTGCACTGGACGGTGGTAACTGTGCTGCTCTATCAGCTCATCCAGAGAGCTGCACTGTCGGGATGTTTTAATTGGGTTTATGGATTGACTAATTTTCCTGGATCATTGAAAGCATAGCTGAGGTACCCCCTGGTTTACAGGAAGACCTTAAGCAGACACACACCTTTAGGCAAATGGCTTACCATCTGAAACACAAGAGGTCCTCTGGCTAGACAAAGAAAAAAAATACACTAAAGCCTCCAAAGTGGCATGAGCTTCTAAACACTTTGGTCAACTAAGTGAATAGAAAACATGCATAATGAGTGGTATGCCTTGTTCACTGTAGAGAAGAAACCTCCATGTAATGTATAAAATGCACTAACCTTCAAGTTCCATCATGCACCATTTCCCTAATGCCTCATCACACAAAAAATATAATAGTCTTAATTAGGATTGAATGAACCCATACCCTATATTTGTGGGAAGATGTGTTTCTAAATATATTGTGGTTTAAATGACTGAGTCCACATAACTGAGCATCCCATGCTACTATGAAGTGAAATCATCAGCAATTGTAATACGTTGATTATAAGCAGTTTAATTCTATCCTAAATTGGACCTATTCCATAGGACCTTGGTTTGCTTTCTGTTGCTGGGATAAAACTAACCAAAACCAACTTGGCTGAGAAGGAGTTATTCGGCTTATAATTCCATGTCAAAGTGCATCCAGGGATATCAGGGCAGGAATTCAAGTGGGAACTGAAGCGGAGAGCATAGCTTGCCCCCACCTCTCTGGCTAGGGCTTAGATTCATCCAGTTCTCATACAATATCCATGAACGCTTGCCCAAGGGTAACACAGTCAATAGTGGGATAGACCCTCTTCCATCACTTATCAGTTAAGACACCCCACATACATGCCCACAGGCTAATCCTATGGAGACAATTACCTAACAGAGGCTTCCTCTTCCCAGATGTGTCAAGTGGACAATCCAGACCAGCCACCCCGTCCCCCCCCCCTTGCCAAACACATAGCCATCAAGTACGAGTGTTACTTAAAAATAGGTTGGGTGGAGACTGCTAGAGAAAGCTCTGAGATTAAGAACACTTGTGCTCTTTCAAAGGACCCCAGTTGGATTCCCAGTACCCACATGGTAGCTCACAACTGTCCTTAACTCTACTTCTAGGATATCTAATGCCATCTTCTTACCTCCCCAGTTGCTTGGTACACAAACATACACGCAGGCAAAACACCATATACACACAATAAAAATTATGTAAATAAAAGGACCTAGTCTAGTTTGTATTAGATTTAGTAGGCAACATTTATAGAATGATTTGTAAAAGACAAAAACATCAGACAGTGGCTTTTTTTTTACAAAATTCAGCATTTTATCAAACGGACAATTTTCCAAATAAATTCTAGGAGTTGATGTGGTTACCTCTTGGTTGTCTTAGCCACAGACCCTGCAGGTGTACAGTGGTGTTCTGATGGAAAACTGAGCCTGTGATAAATACATCAGACTGTGTCTCAGCTTTCAAGCAGCTGTTGAATCCTTGTAAGAATAAGAAGTATCAAAAGGTCCTCAACAAAATGGGATCTAAACGACATATACATTTCCATGCAAATGGAAAAGGCTTCATAAGCACAGTCTCTGGTGATGAAAGAATCAATGAAGAGGTGAACAGACAGAAGGTGTACAATTCATGCGTGCTCTTACACTGGATAAATAACCTGGAGGTACTAAAGTGAGAATAATTTCAGTTTTCTTTCATTTTTTTTCTCTTCATAGGCGCCCTCATGAACCTCCCTTGATAAAAGGTTGGCTTCCCTATGTTGGCATGGGCCTGAAATTCTGGAAGAATCCGTTAACTTTCTTGAAAACTCTTCAAAGGCAATATGGTGACATTTTCACGGTCTTTCTTGGGGGTAAGAAGCTCTGCTCTGAGTACTTTGCATGGGTCAGGATCTCTTGTTTGCTCCCCGATGTCTTCACATTTGTTCGTTGGCAAAATGTAGAACATTCCTTTAGCACTGTAGAACAAGTGCAAAGAATGGCAAATGTTAGCACAAGGATGACCATACACCAAACCCAGTTACGGGATCCCCTAAAACACCCTGAAGAAGCTGCTCTTCTGAGCTCACTTGGATTTGTTTTGGGTTAATTTAGGTTTTTTGAGAAATATTTTAAAGAGCTAGAATGTGGTGTGTGTGTGTGTGTGTGTGTGTGTGTGTGTGTGTATTCCTTATAGAACAATTTTAGAGTATAAAGTAATTCAGCTGACAGCTCAGAATTCTCATTTCCTTGATCTTCCTATCACAAATTCCCAGCTAATAGTGTCTCATCCTTCGCGCCCCCCCTCCCCGCACCCCACCACCAACACCCCCCACCCCCCACCCCCGTCTTCCTCCTTCCCATCTCTCTATTTTTTTAATCTATCTCTATCTGTCTCCTGGATAGTTTTAGAAAGTGAGTTGCCATCCCAACCCTAGTAACTTATTTTCTTGAGTTCCCCTAATGATACCCAGCCTTTTGTTCTCTCATTCATGGTCAGGGGCGGCCTAATTAGCCCCTTCCTCTTAGTGCCTTGTTGATTTCTGGTGTCTTCCTAAACTATCCAGTTGCTTCCAACTCTCTTGAATGTGGCCCTTGAAGTTCCTCTATTGACTCTGAGTGTCCTTCTTGGCCCTTATGAATGTATGTCTTTCTACATTTGCATGTCTTGCTCTACGGCTTCTCTATTCTATTCCTAGAGAACTAGGAGAGTCTTCTGCCAGTCATTACTGTCTGAGGATCAGCAGCAACCTTCTGTACATTGTGGCTACCATGTAAATGTATCATTTACGTAATAAAAGGACAGGGCTCCAACTTGATTGACTCGTCCGCGTGGGTAGTTTTAATTCACCTTTGAACAGGCAGCATTAGTTTTATTACAACTTATTCTTTCCCCTGGCAGCTGACAAATGTTTGCCCATGACAATTGCATGAACTGTAATTTCAGAAAAAAAAGGAAACTAAAACAATCACGCATCTTAGAAAGAATTGTAACCCGTAATATGATCTTCCCAAGATCGCATTCAGTTCTTTCCCGTCTCCACTCCCATCCGGCCTGTGCTTACGATTGCATTAGTTCATCTCACTGATGGAACATTCCTCCATACAGGCCATGCCTTTGTACTTTTGCCTTTCTTTATGCCAGAACGTTGCTTTCACATGACCATCCCTTCCTCCTCAGGTCCTTTCCTGGCCATACTATCTAACCTCTGGAAACCCTTCATTGTGGCTCAGTTATCCATAGTACCTCTGCTCAGTGTGATTCATACCTAAGTGGTTTGCTGATGAGTCACCGACCCATCTCATTCCTTTTCTGTTAGCGACTCTCTTACAGTTTGCTCTAGAGCTCAGCACTGACTCAATCATAATAAATATTTGATGGGGAAATCCCTAACACATTACAGTTGATAAATACTATTAGGTGGATAAAGGATATGCCTAGCATTTTTTTTCTAGTTGTGCTTAGGACTAAACTAAACTTGCAAAGAAAAGAATATTTATTTTAAAATTTAACATTACTGCTGGAACGAGATGTCCTGGGGCTGAGTGGTACCCAAGGGGACTTCCCTTTCTCCATGAAGAAGGGGAGCAGGTAATGGGGAGAGAACTTTTCAAGTGATAGATTGGGAAGAGAGGAAGGAGGGGAGCTGCAATTGAGATGTAATATGAACAAAAAATAAATTATGGAAGAGAAAATTTAATAAATGGGATAATAAAAACTGAAAAAAATGTAAAATGTAATTTCAAATTTCTAATGAGCAGTACAAAAATTGTAGGTTTTTCTTTTTAAGATCTTACATACCCAGTAAAGTCAGGGACTAGACAAGGCTGCCCCCTCTCTCCATATCTTTTCAATATAGTACTTGAAGTTCTAGCGAGAGCAATTAGATAACAAAAGGAGGTCAACAGGATACAAATTGGAAAGGAAGTAGTCAAACTATCACTATTCACAGATGATATGATAATATACTTAAGTGACCCAAAGAACTCCACCAGAGAACTCCTACAGCTGGTAAACAACTTCAGCAAAGTGGCTGGTTATAAAAATCAATTCAAGCAAATCAGTAGCCTTCCTATACTCAAATGATAAGCAGACTGAGAAAGAAATTAGGGAAATGGAACCCCTCACAATAGCCACAAACAATATAAAGTATCTTGGTGTGACACTGACCAAACGAGTGAAAGATCTATATGACAAAAACTTCAGGTCTCTGAAGAAGGAAATTGAAGAAGACCTCAGAAAATGGAAAAATCTTCCATGCTCTTGGATTGGCAGGATTAATATAGTAAAAATGGACATCTTGCCAAAAGCAATATACAAATTCAATGCAATCCCCATCAAAATCCCAACTCAGTTCTTTATAGAGTTAGAAAGAGCAATTCTCAAATTCATCTGGAATAACAAAAAACCCAGGATAGCTAAAACTATTCTTAATAGTAAAAGAACTTCAGGGGAATCAGTATCCCAGACCTCAAGCAGTACTACAGAGAATTAGTGTCAAAAAACTTCATGGTATTGGTACAGTGACAGGCAGGTAGATAAATGGAATAGAATTTAAGACCCAGAAATGAACCCACACACCTATTGTCACTTGATATTTGACAAAGGAGCTAAAACCATCCAATGGAAAAAAGATAGCCTTTTCAACAAATGATGCTGGTTCAACTGGAGGTCAGCATGCAGAATGCAAATCAATCCATTCTTATCTCCTTGTACTAAGCTCAACTCCAAGTGGATCAAGGACCTCCACATAAAACCAGACAGAACAGGGAAGTGGGAAGCGGTGGATGAGGGAGCAGGGGGAGGGAAAAGGGCATGTGGGAACTTTGGGGGGCGGGGAACCAGAAAAAGGGATATGAAATGTAAATATAGAATATATCCAATAAAAAATGGAAAAAAAAAGAAGAAAAAAACCAGACACACTGAAACTAATAGAAAAGAAACTGGGAAAGACCCTTGAGGAGTTGGGCACAGTGGAAAAGTTCCCGAACACCAATAGCTTATGCTCTAAGATCAAGAATTGACAAATGGGACCTCACAAAATTACAAAGTTTCTGTAAGGCAAAGGACACTGTCAATAGAACAAAAACGGAAACCAAAAAATTAGGAAAAGATCTTCACCAACCCTACATCTGACAGAGGGCTAATATCTAATATATACAAAGAACTCAAGAAGGCAGACTCCAGAGAGTCAAATAACCCTATTAAAATAAATAGGGTACAGAGCTAAACAAAGAATTTTCACCTGACAAATTTTGAATGGCTAAAAAGCACATTAAGAGATGTTCAACATCATTAGTCATTAGGGAAATGCAAATCAAAACAACTCTGAGATTTCACCTCACACCAGTCAGAGTGGCTAAGATTAAAAACTCAGGAGACAGCAGGTGTTGGCAAGGATGTGGAGAAAAAAGAACACTCCTTTGCTGCTGGTGAGATTGCAAGCTGGTACAACCACTCTGGAAATCAGTCTGGCGGTTTCTCAGAAACGTGGGCATGACACTTCAGGAGGACCCTGTTACATCACTCCTGGGGATATACCCAGAGGATTCCCCTGCATGCAATAAGGATACATGTTCCACTATTTTCATAGCAGCCTTATTTATAATAGCCAGAAGCTGGAAAGAACCCAGGTGTCCCTCAATGGAGAAATGGATACAGAAAATGTGGTATATTTACACAATGGAATACTACTCAGCAATTAAAAACAATGAATTCATGAAATTCTTAGGCAAATGGTTGGAACTGGAAAATATCATCCTAAGCGAGGTAACCCAATCACAAAATAACACACATGGAATGCAGTCACTGATAAGTGGATATTTGCCCAGAAGCTCTGAATACCCAAGACACAATTAACATATCAAATGATTCCCAAGAAGAAGAAAGGAGAGGGCCCTAGTCCTGGAAAGGCTTGATACAGCATTGTAAGGGATTGCCAGACAGTGAAGTGGGAGGGGGTTGATTGGGGAATGTGCAGAGGGAAGAGGGCTTATGAGTCTTATGGGGAGGGGGGAACCGGGAAAGGGGAAATCATTTGGAATGTAAACAAAGAATGTAGAAAAAAAATCTTATACAAAAGTTGCCTAAAATGATTCCTCAGAAACTTGCAGATTCTTTGGAAAAGATTTACTTTTCTAAAGCAAAAACACTGTGTGTGTGTGTGTGTGTGTGTGTGTGTGTGTGTGTGTGTGTATTTGGCACTCGGGAGATTTAAGCAAGAAGGTCTTGAGTTTGAGGCCAGCCAATAAAATCTTGTAAATAAACAAACAACAAAACAAAACCAAACAAACAATGAAATCATCAATAACAACATTTCATTCTCTAAAGGGGGGACTGGGAAAATAGGTCTGCTGGCAAAATGTTTGCTGCATGATTAATTATCATGCAGTTATCATCCCAACATATGGGAAGAAGAGACAGAGAAATGGATCTATGGGGCTCCTTGTCCAGTTAGCTGATCCCAGTCAGCTAGTTCCGTTCTGGTGAGACCCTTTCTTAAACAACTTGGTGGGTAGCATCTGAGTAACAACATCTGAGTAACAACAAGTCTATTATTTACAAGAACATAGCATACATATGTGTACACATAAACACACACCCATATATAAATCAACCGAACAAAAACAATCAATCCATGCTCACAGATGACCATAATCCTAAATTCTAAGAAACCTAATACTGACTTGCCTAATACTGATTGCCTAAATAATTTAGCCATCATTATGTTTTTAATTAAGCACTGAACAGCCATCAGTGAATAGGTTCTGATGGCCCCATTTTATGTTTTACACTACTTTGAATATATCCCTGTTGAGAATCTTGCGAATGCAGTTTTGATGCTCAGTTTGTGATATGACTTACTTTAAAAAATGAAGGCTAAAGTTGTCCGCCCTTGTCCTTGTCATGTGTCACTAGTGAGTGTATGGTTTTTGCAGGTCAAGAAAATGATTGTCATTCCCAAAGCTCTCAAGGGACACAATTGTCACCTTAATAACGAAATTAAAAAGTATATCTTTCCCTGAGAAACCACATAAATTCGTGACCTGCCACAGAAAATAGTCCTCTAATTGGCTTTGTGAGTTAGTGCAATAGACTCATTTTCCCTAAATGTCACTCTAGAGAAGCGCCACTGTACATCATTGTCAACTGCTAGAGAAATCTCCCGAATAAAGGGAGGAAGTATACAATGGTGATCTTCCAGCAGAATAAGTTTGCTGCCCAACTAATGCTTATAGGTCAACATTCAACCCAAAATCTGCTGAAGAACTATCTTACTAAAATCTTACAATTTTAGAAAATTTATTGAAAATCTCTCGGTCTCTTTTTCTCTTTATATATATCTTCATATATATATATATATATATATATATATATATATATGTATGTATATGTATATATATGTGTGTGTGTGTGTGTATGCATGTATATGTATATTTAACTGATTAAGAAACTGACTTGAATTCCTAGGCCTGTGTCTACTCAGTACCAACATTAAGATAAAAACAGCCAAGCTCACTTTTTATCTAAAAGCCAAACTTCTTGTGTATAAGACTTCAAGCACATTTATCAAATTATTTTTGACTTTTGTAGCATTGGCATCCTAAAGAAATGATATCAGAAAAGTTGGGTTATCTAAGGATGCTGAAGTTAGTAGCCCCAATCTGCTCCATAAGAAGGAAGAAAAATAAAATAGTAGGCTAAGAAGATATTAAATTTGTTAGTCCTATTTCAATGTTAGTGGACAGAAAATTATTTTATACTGTATTTTTTCAGACATGGGACTCCTTCTGACATTTACATTTTAGACAAATGCAAACTTTGCAGTTCTTAAAATCAATATTTTATATCCATTTCTGACAGCATTTTCCTCTCTTGAAAACATTACAAAGGATATTGTTTGTACATTAGGATCTCTGTGAACTAGGCAGCATGTCTGTTGACACTTGGTATTCATTTACATAAAATCACACTAAGAAAAGTGAATTTCTCTCTGAGAATTCATAGCCTTCAAGATAACTTTTCAAAAAAAGTCCCTTTGTTCGGAAATTTAAATTCATTTTATAAATGTATATGTATTTTCCTAACTGTCTGATTACAGAACACAAAGAAACTCTGGTTTTACATCTCACATTAGCAGATGGTGGACAGATGGTTTAAATTAATATTAATTTTGGAAAACTTAGCTTAAATTGTTTATACTGAAGATTAAAAAGTTGGAAAGCCAGCTAAAATCTCCAGGGTTATTGGTACTTCCAAACCAACTTGAAAAGTAAAACCCAGAAAACATAACTAGTTCTAAAGTGATCCACATCTCCTTCAGAAAGATTGAAGGCAGGAGGCAGGACAGTAGCGTCTTGGTAGGGAAGAAAGTGACACTGGAACAAGGAAGAAAGGTACCCATCCTAGAGAGAGAGAAGTCGCTTTGAACTTCACAGAATGGTCCTTTAAATGACCTTAGCAGGCTTGGCGGATGCTCAGTTGGTACAGTGCCAGGTACACAAGCTGGAGGACCTGATTTCGGATCTTCCACAAAATTATCAAAGGCAAGCACGGGAAGTGTGTGTGTGTCCATAAGTGTGTGGACACAAGTGGATTTCCTGCAGCTCATTTGCCAGCCAGCCAGGCTGAATCGATGAGCTCCAGGTCCAATGAGAGATCTTGTCTCCAAAAGGTAAGATGTTGAGTGATGGAAGAAGACCGCTGTATTCATTTTTGTCTTCCATGAGCACGTGTAGTTGCAAATGTACATGCACACACCACATGAATGTTTCTATAACACACACACACACACACACACACACACACACACACAGGCAAAGAAAAAAATAGCCCGGAAGCTCACTGGCCAATCAGCCTACCCTACAAAACAGAAGCAACAAGGTGAAATGTGAGGACCAACTCCCGGAGGCCCAATGTGGTCCATGAACACGCATAGCACATATCTACCTGCACACCATACAGTACACACAACGAACCAACCAATCAGCATTTACAAGATATTGTTTGCTGATTTGAGCCAGTTATTTCACATTTATATTTTTGCTAAAAATCTGGTATTTTCTTCTGATAAGAGGAAGGTAGAGAGAATGAAGAGAGAAAGAAATGAAAAAGAGAAAGAGCAATAAAAAAAATGTGTCGGGAGCTGGAGAGATGGCTCAGTGGTTAAGAGCACTGACTGCTCTTCCAAAGGTCCTGAGTTCAAATCCCAGCAACCACATGGTGGCTCACAACCATCCCTAATGAGATCTGACTCCATCTTCTGGAGTGTCTGAAGACAGCTACAGTGTACTCACATACAATAAATAAATAAATCTTTTTAAAAATGTGTCTATTTTTAATGACTTAATAGACAGAGCAGAAATCTGGATGTATCCAATCTTTGTTTCAAAACACCACCACATTGTAGTAGTTGATAGTGCCTGAGATGAATACTTTTTTTAAATTTCTCTTTAGAATTAAATGAATGAAAAAACAAACTGGTAGAAAAAAATCAAAATGTGTATAGGCTTTGAATTTTAGATCCTAACTTAAAAGAATGCTATTAATACTTAACAACACCCAATCGTTTGGGAAGAAGAATGCATGAATCATCACCTGTGAAAATACACAGCTTTGCCTAAAATTATCTATTTGCAAAGTGAGAAAATTGACTTCCCCAACACTGACTATTTGTCTGGCAGAGGCTAGCAATTTTAACAAAGTTGTAATGGTAAAGGAAGTGACTCAAAGTGCCAATTTCAGTGGGGTCCTTATTGTGTCCTTCCCTGAGACTAAGCAAAGAATGAATGAGAACAAAACTCTGCTTCATTTGGAGAAGCCCGAGCCAGCATCCAACCAGAAAGAGTGGCGATTCCAGACCCACCTCGCTTCTGCATTGCCTTGCAATAACAATAAAAAACAAATCGAGGGAAAATGGATTGGATGAAACTTGTTTGGAGAAAAACTAATCACAGCAAGCATATTCTCATATGTACTTAACACTTAAACTGCACTTTTAACATTGCCCAAATAAAAGCACATTTATCCTGTCTCTGGGATTTGGTAGAAAATGATTCTAAATCTTTGTCTGGTATTACATTGATTAATTTTTGTAATGCATTTGGAATTATCAGTAATTGTAAGGGCAAGTTTTCATCTAGGAAAGCTAGACAGAGAGGGGGGAGTGACAGAGAGAGAAGGGGAAGGGAGGGGAGGGGAGGGGAGGGGAGAAGAGAGAGAGAAGGGGAGAGGGAGAGAAAGAAAGAGAAGGAGAGAGGGAGAGGGAGGGAGGGGAAGAGGGAGAGAGACAGAGACATACAGAGCGAACTGAGTACAGGTAGTATTAGCTGAATACAGACACTGCAAATTATTCTAATGTATATAGTGTGTATCTTTAGGAAGGAAAAGTCTTAACTGTCCCAATTGCATGCCACTAGTGTGATATTTCTAATCAGATGAAATGAGTCTTGAAGCAGCGCTACAGTGAGGCAGCAGAGGGGAGTGGGACATGGCAGGGGGCAAGGAGCCTGGGTGCAGGCTTTCCTTCTCTCTCCACTGGGAACACACAGGCTCAACTTTAAAGTTTGTGCCAGGTTTGAGAGACCAGCCATAATGAACACTGAAGTTTAGAAATTCAAGAAATTTAAGCTTCCAGAAATTTTTCATGTTGCCTTTTGTTTTCAAAGGGGACTTAGTAGAACCTTGAGTAGAGTAGAGCTTGCTAAAATTGCTTAATAAAACTATTAACTTTTTAATAATGTCTTTAATTTTGATTTAAAGATTCAGAGACTTCAGGTATGTTTTTCGTCTTGCTAGCAAATAAACTATATTCTTTTTCTTTTTTTTTTTTTTTAGGGAGGTATATAACATTTGTTCTGGACCCTTTCCAGTACCACTATGTAATGAAAAACCCCAAACAATTAAGCTTTGATAAGTTCAGCAGACAATTATCCACAAAAGCCTTCTCTGTCAACAAGCTGCTAACTGATGATGACCTTAACGACGACCTTCACAAAAGCTATTTACTTTTACAAGGCAAACCTTTGGATGATCTTCTGGAAACCATGATGCAAGAAGTAAAAGAAGTATTTGAGTCCCAGCTGCTAAAAACCACAGATTGGAATACAGAAAGAATACTTGCATTCTGTAGTTCAGTGGTATTTGAGATCACATTTACAACTATATATGGAAAAATTCTTGCTGGTAACAAGAAACAAATTATCAGTGAGCTACGGAATAATTTCTTCAAATTTGATGACGTTTTCCCATACTTAATATCTGACATACCTGTTCAGCTTCTAAGAAATGCAAAATCTAAGCAGAAGAAAATTATAAAATGCCTCACATCAGAAAAACTAGCTCAGATGCAAGGATGGTCAGAAGTTGTTCAGGAGAGGCAAGACATTCTGGTAAAATACTATAACCGCGAAGATTTTGAAATAGGAGGTAAGAAAGTACTGAATGATGACTTGCTAAAATAAAATAATTTACAGGAGACCTTTGAGATAAAAAGATAAAATGACGTCCTTGAAATTTTTTATGCTCTTTCTAATTGGCTAATGATAAAATGTTTTATTCTGAAACAACCTTCTGTGATAATTGATTTTTTTTTTTTTTTTTTGCTGAGGTGGTAAAACAAGATATTTAATGATGATGATGAGAAAGAGCATAACTAAGCGGCGGCATTTACTCCTTTATCTCATCCCCACCTTCCTGCACCCCCTCCCCCCAGTTGCAACACGCATTACATTTTAAACTATTCTCATTAAGCAGAAAATTAGACTTCAGAAGCCTATTGGTTCTCATTAGCATGCACTGATCCTTGGCTGGGTCTGTGTCCTAACATCTTTTAATTAGCACA
Organism: Apodemus agrarius; assembly: GCA_964023405.1. Taxonomy (NCBI): domain Eukaryota; kingdom Metazoa; phylum Chordata; class Mammalia; order Rodentia; family Muridae; genus Apodemus; species Apodemus agrarius. Next base: position 151,307,682 of record OZ030007.1, on the reverse strand, counting down.
CTGCAAATCTAATCAGTGTAATAAACGCTATTAATCTTCCTTTTCACTTATTCTCTCCCAGCACATCATCTTGGCTTTCTCTGGGCCTCTCAAGCAAACACCATTCCAGCTATGTTCTGGGCAATGTATTATATTCTTCGACATCCAGAAGCTATGGAGGCCCTGCGTGACGAAATTGACAGCTTCCTGCAGTCAACAGGTCAAAAGAAAGGGCCTGGAATTTCTGTCCACTTCACCAGAGAACAATTGGACAGCTTGGTCTGCCTGGGTAATTTATTTTTATCTGTTATGAAGAGAAGAAGGTAGCTCTCTGCAAACTCAGTTTATCACTCATAGCTGTTTACCAAGAGGTGGAGGACACAGCTGCCTAATTGACATAATAACACCCATTTACATCAATTATAAATTATATAGTTTATAGCTGTAGATACTCTCCTCGCATGTAAACATTAAGGCCTAGCTAATTAACTATGCAAGGTATGCAAAGGGCTAAACCAAAGCTTTGCAATTATTGGGGGGAGGGGGTGTGTATGCCTGTTCTGTCGATTGATTCTGAGCATCTGTTGGTCTGTGGATGCCTCCCAAACGCCGCTGTCCTGTCTTGAGAGAGACTGATTCCATAACTGAACAGGAAAGGGTTTCAGAGAGGCAACATGCACGCACAAAAATACTTAATCTTCCATAAAATGGTTCCTGCATTTCGTGCACAGGTCATGGTGTTTTATATGGCTTGGGGTATGCGGTTCTTATCATTGTGATTAAAATACTTTTCATTGTAGGTTAGTGGTTTAAACACTCAGATAGAAAGGAGCAAATGGAAGAAAGAGGAAGGAGGGGAGGGAAGAAGGGAGGGAGCAGTACTAGAGGGGAGGCAGGTAGGAAGGGTGTGTGGCTAGCGAAACAGCTACAAACTGCGTCCTTTCAATATGGATAGTCTTTAAAGACTCTCACTGTTCTAGGAACTAAGAGGAGACGCTATAGCAGACGTGTCTGTGGCCCACACTAGTTGGCTGGTTTTGCTCCTCCCACGGTTTTCTTTCTATTTTTCCTCATTAGCCTTACACCTGACGTTCGCCCTGGATCTGCGGCAGGTGTTCCTCTGCTTCTTACTATTGTGTGAAGTTAAAATCTGCACCGATACATATCAGCTCCCTCCGAAGTCATGAGACATCCTATGTCATTCTCGAAGATACACTCTCAGTTTCTTTGAGCAAATGCATTTTTTATATGTTTTCTATTCCTGGGCTATTTGGCTTAATAAGATTAATATTTTAGCCTGTGTTGGCCTCGAATTTTTATACATAAGATACATTCTCCCTTCTCTCAGAAGATTCTGAGATATCAGATCCTAATAGTGTTGATCACAGTAAACTGCTTCTCCCCACTAACAGGACGGCAGCAAGTGTCGCAGAGATGGCTCCCACTGGACAGGCTGAGACCTCTCACAGGGACAACAGCAGCCACTGTGACTTAATACTGTAGTCAATTATGAGAACTGTGTCACCTCTCATGTTCCTAAAAGAGTTACTAAAGAATTACATGTTCAGAAAAACATACTCCCTACATTATCAAGTGCTAATATACTTTGGGTGGAGGGGCATAACTCTTAAAGACCTAATACACAAAATTTATGTAAAATATAGTAGTTGTTTATACTTTCAATAAGTAGTATTTTTGAGTTGATTTAGTTTCTATGAAATTTTAGGTTTCATTTTCCATATATCTGGCTAATTACCCTTTCATTTTAAGAATTAGAAGATCCAAAAGTAATGAGAATGAACTCCAATGACTATGTTCATAGTCAACATAATTATTACTCTTAACAGTTTGTTTGAAATTCATCAACTGTTTATTGCTAGCCAGCAACTGTTTGTTACTGAAATAAAAGGCTGTTTTTAAAGTGCACTGTTAAGAAAAAATGCTTAGATTTTTGTCTTAGTCAGGGTTTGTATTCCTGCACAAATAACATAACCAAGAAGCATGTTGGGGAGGAAAGGGTTTATTCCGTTTACACTTCCGCATTGCTGTTCATCACCAAAGGAAGTCAGAACTGGAACTCAAGCAGGTCAGGAAGCAGGAGCTGATGCAGAAGCCACGGAGGGATGCTGCTTACTGGATTACTCTCCTGGCTTGCTCAGCTTGCTCTTTTAGAGAACCCAGGACTACCAGCCCAGGGATGGTGTCACACACAACCGGTCCTCCCAACCTTGATCACTCCTTGAGAAAATGCCTTACAGATGGATGCCAGGAAAGCATTTCCTCAAGGGAAGCTCCTCTTTTTTGATAATGCTAGCTTGTGTCAAATTGACACACAAAAAAGTCAGTGCAGATTTATTGGACCTGCAGAAATAGCAAGTTCTGAACTTACCATTTAGGTCTATGCAAGTCTTAGGGACTCTTATCTTGGAGACCTCGCAGCTCTCCCATGCTTCCTCAAGGTATATAAACAACAAATCTTTTATTTTTAATTCTACTCTTATATATTATATCCCCTTTCTCCAGTCCTTGCAGTCCCACAACCCCTGCAACCTTCCCTCTCCTCCATTTTCTTCAGAAGAGAGCTGGCCTCCTAAGGATATCAACCAGAGGTGGCAGAGTGAGATGCAGTAAGACGAAGCACAAACCCTCAAATCAAGGCTGCATTAGACAACCCACTGACAAGAAAACAGTCCCACCATCAGGCAACACAGTCAGAGTCACAAAACCACCAAGCTAACCAACCAGAGCTTGTATGCAGAGGACCTAGTGCACACCCATGCAGCCTCTTCTCTGTAAGCTCCTATGAGCCCCAATGAGTTGATTCTGTGGACAATATCCTCCTGGTATCCTCTATCCCTTTTGAAAATACAATACCTCCTCTGCCTCTTCCACAAGGGTTCCCTGAGCTCCAAGGACAGGGATCCATGGACAGGGATCTTTAATTTAGTTTCTCTCTCTGAGTAATGTAAGAAACAACAAAATCTTAAAAATTGCCAAAGCAACACCTTCAATAGCCAGCCGTGTTTCTGGCAGCCCAGGGACCATAAGACTCAGTGTCATTTATTGTAAGAATGTACTATACAGGTCATTCAGGAAACAAGTGTATTTTTTTTCTGTAATGATATAAAAGGCTTAGTCAGACTGGAACAAGCTTTCACACACCATGTAACCTCTGCATTTATAGTTCAAGCAAGGGTCTCCCTTTGTTAGAAGAATATAATGTGCCCTGAAAAGCCAAGACAATATATAGCATACCATGGCTCCCTATACCACATGAAATAAATATAATGTTTGCATTTTTGCATTCTTTTCTCGATGAAATAATACTTTATTTCCATTAATTAATGTATTCATTCACTGTATATTCCAGTCACTGCCTCCCTCCTCCAGGTCCCTCCCCCCACAGTCTCTCCCCCAAACTCCACCTCTTCTCCTCTGAAAGGATTACCCCTTATTATCCCCTCCCCACTGGTACATCAAAGCTCTGCAGGGGTAGGCACATCTTCTCACACTGAGGCCTGATAAGGAAGGCCAGTTAGGGGAGCAGGATGCCCAGACAGGCAACAGCTTTAGAAACATCCCCCACCTCCAGTTATTGGGGGACCACCATGAAGATAGAACTGCACATCTGCTACACAGTATAATAGCTCTAGCCTGGTGAGCTTACAGTGCTTACCCACCAAAATTATTAATAACTTTAAGCCTATTTCTTTTGTTTGTAATTTCTAATTAGTTCGTTAGTTGCAAAAATATTAGTAGGTAGGCACAAGTTAAAATAATTAGGTTGGCTACATAGTCCATTTTATTACAAAGGAATTATTTTTAATAATAGTTAAATGCAAGGCAAAATACTTATGGTGTTCCTCAAATGCTTGGTGGGCTCTGTAAACTGTAAAATGTTCTTGTAATAAAGAAATAACTATAATTATTTATTTTTATAGATTATTAATATTTATTTTCATCTTAATCTTTTTAATCTTTAATCTTTAAATATTGTGTGAAAAATCACACAATATGTCCTGATTACACTTTCCCCTCTCTGTGCTCCTCCCAGGTCCCCCTCACTTTCCCTTCCACGAGGATCCAATCTCTTTGTGTCTCTCATTAGAAAATAAAATAGTGTCTAAGGGATAATAATAAAATAAAACAATAGCATAAGATAAACCAAGACTTACATGTTTGACAAAACCAAACCACACAAAACAAAAAGAGTTCAAGAGAAGACACAGGAAACAGAGACCCACTTGTTCACATACTCAGGAACTCTATAAAGAAAAATCACTGTATTGCAAGCCATAATACATATACAGGGACCTACTACAGACATGCAGGTCCTGGCATGCTGCTTCAGACACTGTGGCTTTAGATCCTGTTGAGTTAGAGGTTCTAGGTGTTAATCCTGTTCAGTTACAGGTCCTAAGTTTCTTGGTGTCCTCTATCCCCTTTGCCTCATATTCTTTCAGTCTCCTCTTCTCCAGGGTTCTCTGACCTCTAAGTGGAGGGATTAATAAAGTCATGCCATTTAGGACTGAGTATTCCAAGGCCTCTCTTTATCTCAATAATGCCAGGCAGTGGGAAAGAAAGCTTCTCCAATGATGGCTGAACAAGCTATTGATCGACGAGAATAGTGGAATGTCATTAAGAGTCATTTTATTGTTACATATATTGTTATTGCTGTTGTTTGCTTTATTCTTCTCTCATACAATAAAAAAAGCAGGGTTGGGCATGGGCTCCCTCTCTTGTCTCGAGCCTCAAAGAAGGCCAGTCATTGGCTAGCCACTGCCACAAGCTCTGAGCCAGCACTGGCCCAGTACATCTTTGAGGCAGGACAAGTCAATGGTTTTTGTGTCTGTGTTGGTATCCCAGTCCCACCACTGAAAGCCTTGCCTGATTATAGAAGATGGCTGGTTCAGGCTCCCTATCATGCATTACTAGGAGTCCTCACGAGGGCCGTCCTCATAGTTTCCACTGCACTAGGCATGCACATCACTGCCTAAATGCCCGCCGATTCTAGTGATCTTTCCTTATACTGTCTCCCTTTGTCCCTCATCCCCTACGATCCCTCCTGCTGCCATCCCCATCTGCCCCAGTCCATCCACAAAATCTATTCACTTTTCCCTCACAGGCAAGGTTTATGTTGTGTCCCTATTTTTGCCATTATGAATAAAATTGTGAACATAGTTGAGTAAGAGTCCTTGGGGTAGAATGGGCCATTTATTAGATATTTGCCCAATAATAGTAGAGCTGGATCTTGAGGTAGATCAATTCTCAACTTTTTTGAGGAAACACAATATGTATTTCCCCATAGTTGCTATGCAAGTTTTCACTCCCACCAGCAATAGCGGAGTGTTGCCCTTATTCCAAATTCTCCCAAGCATGAGCTATCCTTTGTGTTGCTGATCTTATCTATTCTGACATCTGTAAGATAAAATTTCAGAGTAAATTTGATTTTCATTTCCCTCATGGGTAAAGATACACTTCTTTAAGTGTTCCTCAGCCATTTGAGATTGTTTAACAAGAATTCCATGAATGGTCTGTACCCCATTTCTTAAATGGATTATTTGATTTGTTAATGTCTAGTTACTTGAGTTCTTTATATATTGTGGATATTAACCCTCTATGAGATATGGAGTTGAAAAAATATTTTCCCGTCACGTAGGCTACTGTCTTGTACTATTAATGGTTGGTATCCTATGCCTTCCAGAAGTTTTTTCACTTCAGGAGGTCCCATTTATCAACCATTGGTTATAGTGCTTGCACTATTGGTGTTCTGCCTTAAAAGAACATATCTCTTGTGCTGATATGTTCAAGGATACTCTCTGTCTTCTATCAGGTTCAGTTTATCTGGTTCTATGTTGAGGCCTTTGATCCAATTGTACTTTTTTGTGTAGGTTGATAAATAAAGATGTATTTGCACTCTTCTACATCCAAACATGAGTTAGACTAGCATTATTTGTGCAACATGCTTTCCTTTTTCCCCCCATTGGGGCTTTCTTTCTTCTTTACCAAAATTCTGGTGTCCAGAGATAAGTACATTTATGTCTGGATCTTTGATTCTATTCCATTGATCAAGACTGATAAACATGTCTGGTGTTATGCCAATGCCATACATACTGTAGCACTGTAGTACTTGTAATAAGTAATTACAATACATCCCAATGTTCTTTGATTGTTCATGATTGTTTTAGCTATCCTGGATAGTTTTTGTTTTCCTAAATCAAGTTGAATATTGTCATTTCAAGGTCTGTAAAAATTGGGTTGGACTTTCAGTAGGGAATGTATTGAATCTGTAGATTGCTTTTGTTAAGAAAGCCATTTTATTGTGTTATTTCTACTTATCCAGGCCATGGGAGACCTTTCTATCTTCTGATGTCATAGTCAAGTCTTTGTCTTGCTGGGTTAGGATTGCCCCTAGATATTTTATATTTTTTGTGGCTGTTGTGAAGGGTGTTGCTTCCCTGATTTCTTTCTCAGGCTGTTTGTCATTTGTATATAAGAGGACTAGTGATTTTCTTGAATTAATCTTGAATTCAGCCACATCACAGGCAGGTTTTTTTTAATTTTTTATTAGATATATTCTTTATTTACATTTCAAATGATTTCCTCTTTCCTGGTTCCCCTCTCCCTGAAAGTCCCATAATTCCTCTCCCCTCCCCTGTTCCCCAATCAACCCCCTTCTGCTTCTCTGTCCTTGGGTTCCCCTACACTGCTGGTTTTTATTGTTAATAGTAGTTCCCTGATAGAATTTTGGGGGTCACTTATGTACACTATCATATCATCTGAAAATAAAATTACTTTGAATTTTTCCTTTCCAGTTTGCATCCCCTTGAATTCCCTCAATTATCTTATTGCTCTAGATAAGAACTTCAAGTACTGTATTGAATAGATAGGAAGAGAGTGGACAGCCATGCCTTGTTCCTAATTTTAGTGTAATTACTTTGAGTTTCTCTCTACTTAATTTGATGTTGGATATTGGCTTGCTGTAAATTTCCCTTATAATGTTTAGATATGTCCCTTGTATTCCTTAACTCTCCAAAATTTTTATCAAGGTGTTGGATTTTGTCAGAGTTTTTTTCGGCATTCAATAAAATGATCGTGTGGGATGTTTCTTTTAATTTGTTTCTATGGTAGATTACATTGACTGATTTTCACATGTTGAACCATCCTTGTATCTCTAGGATGAAGTGCACATGATCATGCTGGATGATCTTTTTGGTGTGTTCTTGGGTTTGCATTGCAAGTGTTTTATTGAGAATTTTTGCATCTATGCTCATAAGAGAAATTGGTCTGTAATTCTCTTTCTTATGAGGGTCTTTATGTGGTTTTGGTATCAGGGTAACTATGCTATCTTAAAATAAATTAGACAGTGATTCTTCTGTTTCTATTTTGTGGGATAATTGGAATAATATGGGCATCAACTTTTTTTGAAAGTCTGGTAGAATTCTGAACTAAATTCATTTGAGGCTGGGCTTATGGTTGGGAGACTTTTAATAACTGGTATTTAAGTAGGGGTGATAGGTATGTTTTATTACTTATCTGATATTTGTTTAACTTCACTAAGTGGTATGGCTTGAGAAAAGTTTCCATTTCTTTTACCATTTCCAGCTCTGTGGAGTACATGTTTTTTAAATTGTGTTCTCATGATTATTTAAATTTTATGAGTGTCTGTTGTTATTTCCCTTTTCACTTTTTTAATTAGATATATTCTTTATTTACATTTCAAATGATTTCACCTTTCCTGGTTCTCCCCTCTCCAAAAGTTCCATAAGCCTTCTCCCCTCCCCCTGTTCCCCAATCAAACCCCTTCTGCTTCTCTGTCCTGGCAATCCCCTACACTGCTGCATGGAGCCTTTCCAGGACCAGGGTCCTGTCCTTCCTTCTTCTTGGGCACCATTTGATATGTGAAATGTGTCTTGGGTATTCCGAGCTTCTGGGCTAATATCCACTTATCAGTGAGTGAATTGTCAATTTGGATATTCTCTCTTTACCTTTTAGTTAGTTTGGATAATGGTTTGTCCACCTTATTGATTTTCTCAAAGAACCAACTTCTTCTTTAGCAGATTTCCTAGATGTTTTGGAGATTATTTTTTAGATTCGACATATTCTTTTTCTGACATATCCATTTATTTTATTGTGTCTTCAATGCCTGAGATCCTCACTTTCATTTCTTATATTCTGTTGGCGAGGCTACCTCGGAGCTTCCATTTCAAATTAGTAAACCTTTCGTTTCTAAATTTCCTTCAGTTTGAGTTTTCATTTTTGATTCTATTTTCACTTTCAGGTCTTGGACTGTTTTGTTCATTTTCTTTCGCTGTTTGTATTTTCATAGATTTCTTTAAGAGATTTATTCATTTCCTCTATAAGAACCTCTGTCATATTCATAAAGGCTATTTGAAGGTAATTTATTTTATCTTTCGGCAATGTTGCAATACTCAGGATCTGCTGTGGTATTCTGCTGTACTCTAATGGAGAAATATTGTCTAGCTATTATTGATTGTGTCTTTACACTACCATATAGGCATCTGGCTTTGGGGACATTATAATTCTAGATGCTGAGACCTGGTGGTGTCTGTTGCCCTCTCGGGTTCTTAGGAGTATGGTGACAGTGTAGTGCCTGGTGGAGAATTCTTTGGGAGTCCTGATAGGCGTGGCTACAGTAGGTTCCAGGTAAAATGTGTGTTTAGGCATTGGGTGCTAACACTTAGGAATGGGTCTATATCAGGGGGAAAAAGTGGAGTGCTCCATTAGGATCTGCTTAGCCCCTGAGAATGGGGTCAGAGAGTGAACGGAAGCCCTGGCAGGAGGTCTGCTACAGAGCTGGCAAAAACACTAGGGCACTGGACCTGGGAGAATGGAGGGTCTGTAAGGACTGGCCATTGGCCTACCTTCTTCATGGGCTGAAGTGGCCTGTGACTTTCCAGGCCATGTCTGTGGGAGGCTCTGGCTGGGATAAAGCAGGAAGTAGTGGAAAGGAAATCTGAAGGGGTATAGCTGGGTGATCACTGGAGATGAGGGCAGGGAAGGCAGGCTGCAGCAGGTGTTCTGTTACAATGCTGGGGATAAGACTGGAGAAGGTCTTTTGGCGTGGCCCAGGGAGAGTGGTGGAGATCTGACGTTAGTCTACCTGTCTCCCTGCCCAGAATCTGAACCTATTTCTTGTGAGCAGTGCAATGGGGAGACAGGAATCCAAAACAGAAGAGTTAGCTTCAAAATTGAATGTCCAATAATAAAAATAATAATCATGTCTATGCTAAACATATTAGTTCTTTAGATATTTCAAAGTAGCTTTTAGTTACTTTATGTGGTCTTTACCGAGATGCTCTGAGGGACTGTGGCTGCTGTTATATCTTGTCAGTCTTTTTACAAATGAGAATTCTCTCATGAGAGAGACAGAATTCTCTCTTAGATTTTGATGGCCACAACTGTATCCCAGTTTATTTTTTATTGTCCCCACTAAGAGATTTTTTTTTTAATATTTAGATTATTCTAAGACACCTACCACAATGTCTATGTTGATAGGCTTGGGAAAGGTAAGACAAGTCTCGAGACTATGACAGAGATTTTTAACCTTAGGATAAGATCCTAGGATAATAGTGTGTTTTGTTTTGTTGTAATGGTACAAGGGATTAAGCAAATACTAAGTATGTACTCTACTTCTAAGCTATATTCCTACCTTAAACCTACTAACTATTATTTCCTCAAACACCAGACACTATTAGTGATTTCTGTAGCTTAGTTATTATTTTCATTTGATCACTGTATAGAAAGGCTCAGCGAGAATTAAATACAAACCATGCAGTGACACAGTAGCAAGCTCAGAGGCAGGCTGTTGGCTTTAATGCTTGATGGTAACCGTCACCTCAGGCAAAATTGTTCAAGAGACAACCACTGCTTTTTATACAGTATATATATCACTGGTTCTAAAATACAGGTTTCAGTATTATAAAATAATTGTGTAGAGGAAAAATTAGGCATTTAGACAAATGGGGCGGGGTGAAGCTTAACAAAGTATTCTCACAGAAGGTATAAATTTCACTTTGTTAGTAATTTTTTTCTTCTCTTTTTGCCACGTTGGGGATTGAACCCAGGGCCTCTGCATATGCTAGTCAAACTAGTGACTACAGTGTGTCGCTAGTCTCCTGCGAGAAAATCTTAACTGAAGAAAGAGGCACGTTAGGAGCAGACAGTAGACAATAAGGTTTCGTGTATAATACAGGGAAACGTCATTGAAAAATACTGACGCCACTATTATCAATTTTGCATTTTAGTACAAAGCTAAGGGGTTCAGGAAGGAAAGACCAGCTGATTGGAAGGTAACTTTAATGGAAATCAGTAAATTCATCACATGAGAGTTAAAAGTAAACCAGGGAAGAAAGGAATGAGGCTCCGTGGCACAATCCAGCTTCCCCCCACAGCTCTCAGCTTGGGTGTTCACTGACATCATCTGTAGAGCTTTAAAAAGGCTTGGCCAGGGGCTGGTCCCCAGAGAGTCCGATGGTATTATTCTGTAGTGACGATCGATGGCTTTAAAAAACCCCCAGGTGATACTATTGTGTGGCCAAGGTTCAGCACCCCTCACTTCAAGGTTTTGGTTAATGTTGTGTTTCTGATGTCATCGATCTGGCATGGAGATGCTATGCTATTTTTTTTAACTAATCCCCTGTGATTCTAATAGGCAGCCAGAGTAGCTGGTAATCTCTGAGCTATCAGAATGCTTCGAAGGAAGAAGTGGTTAAATTATTTAAAAAATTCATTCCTCATCTGCTTGCACATGTGACACACCACTAGACGTATGGTGTCTGGGACACAGAAAATAAAAGCACCTCTCTCTCTCTTTTTCCAACTCAAGCATCGCTTGAAGCTCTAGCATATTGTAAGAGGCCTATCAACTATCTGAATTCACCAAGCATGTCAAAAGGCTAATGTCACATCATCTCTGACAGAGGAATACAAAATAGCTAATGTAGACTGGGGTATATCTCAGGGGTAGAGTTCTTGCTTAGCCATATGTATTTTAGGGGTTATAAATGGATTGGAAGGAGAATTTGATTATTTTAATAAAAGTTGAAAATTGAAGGAAAGAAAACTTCTTTCCAATGTGAAGAATAATTTCTTTTGTGAGTGATAACTCAGAAGCTGTGCATATCAGTCAAGGGAGTGATTTTGGATATAATTCCAGAGCTAGAGAGGAATCATGAGTTCGAGGCCTGCTCAGGCTACAAAGACAGACCCTGTAAAAGAGAAGAAGAGAGGGAGGGAGGGAAGGAGGGAGGGAGGGAGGGAGGGAGGGAGGGAGGGAGGGAGGGAAGGAAGACAAGAAGGATAAAATGACAAACAGTAGCTCAGTGCTAGAGAAGTTACACAGCATGTGTAAAGCCTTGGGCTCAATCCCCCAGAGCCATAAAAAAAGCAAGATAAAATGAAACAAAAAGCAAACAAACAAAACGCACTATTAATCCATGCCTGCCTCAGTTTGAACTATAGATATAGCTCAGGGGTTGAGCATTTGCCTAGCACCCGCAAGGTTCTGAGTCCTTTCCGTTATACCTCAAACAAACAAACAAACAAGCAAATAAAAGAAAAAAATAAAAAACAAACCAAAAACTGCTGAAAAGGAATCCGAAAAGTGAAGATGGTAAACAAATAGTTATGAGGTTTCCTCAACAAATACCGATAATGCATGTGCTGTTTACGCTGTTAGAGCTGTTCCTGAAGCAAAAAAAAAAAAAAAAAAAAAAAAAAAAAAAAAAATCAAAGTTTATAGTCTTTGTCAATTTAACAAGTAAGGTATGCAATGTAGCTCCCTTGGGAGCTGGGGAGTCGGCTCAGCTGACTGCCACCAAGCCTGACAACCTGACTTCCACGGGGTTGACCTCTGAACATCCACACAATTGGTCACCGTGCACATACACAGGCACCCGCACAGGCACACACCAAACAATTATTTACTACAGAAGCACCGTAAAGTACTATCTTAGAAGCCACTTGCTTCTGTCTGTTTTCAACCTTTTATTCCTCAGATTGCTGCGTGAGTACAGGCCAAATCCACACGTTGCATTTCTCTTTCCTCCAGCCACTCTGTCCCAGTGTTTTGAACAGAGTAAGACCTTCACAAAATTTTATTGAGCATATGAATGTTTAACTTACATGTATATAAATATATAGCAGGAGCCATAAATAGCAAGAACCTAAGCCTGTTTCTGCAATGCAGTGTGAAGGTAGGCATTTGTACTGACTCAGATTTATTTTTAACTTTATTCAAATATACAATTGTTGATCCAAAACTTTATGATTTTCCTTTGAATTGTATATTAATTATCACAATTTCTTTTTTACTTCCTCATCTGTCTAAGAGGCTATATAAAGACACCCAGAAGTGTGAGTGTGTGTGTGTGTGTGTGTGTGTGTGTGTGTGCATTTTAGGCTACATCTCCTCAGACATCGTAGAGAATAACTCTGTCATGTCCGTTCCCTTCCCCATTCCTAGGCATTTTCTTTTTAAGACCATGTGTGTGTTCAGCCCCAGTGACCATAGTGGGGCTGGCTGCTCTTTTCACTGCTGTCACCACTATCCCCTGATCACCATGGCTAATCAGGTGGCACGCCAGCCTGCGCCAATCATTAAAGTGACCCAAATTAACAGCCCAGTCATGTCACAGTGTATTCATTCCACAGATACAGACATGGCTAACGCATGAGGCAGAGATGTGCACGTGCTTAACTGTGTTTGCACTGCAGCAGGATCTATTGATTATAATGATCTGCTTTGGCACTCAAAAATCTACAAATGGGAATCATCTGTGAATTATTCCAAAGACAAAGCTGATGCGCTGTTTCCTGCAAGCATTTCCCTTGATTTGTCATTTCCCGCCATTTGGATTGTAAAACATCGCAGCTTAAAACGGCTCCATCTCTTTATCTGGAAGGAACTTTTCCTCATATTAATTTTCTACCTTAAGAAAAGAAACTCAGTTTTTTTTTCTCCTGGCCAGGTAAAGAAGGTAGTTGTGAGCTCATCATGAAAATTTTTTGAGCCAGTTGTCTTGTAGATGGTCATCAGCGGAACCCGGCTCTTGACAGTATGCAAGCAGCCTTGTCTGAACTAAAGCTATGGCTGTTGGCACCTTGCGATGCCTGGTTTAGATTTATCCCCCAAATATTTGCATTCTCTATAGCCATTTTTCTACACTGTAGTCTAATAATTAGAGGGTCCCATTACCTGCTAAATGCTTGCATAAATTAGCAATCCATTATGCACAATAAGTTTTATAAAACATTTACAGAGAGAGATCCTGTTTAATTAAAATTTGCTTCCATATGTAAGCCGAGTGTGCACTAATGATCCACAGTGACCTTTGATTGCCTATCGTCCCTTGTTTTGGATGGATGATTGACAGCTTGCTGTTTGGCTACCATGTTGAATTTTAGCTGACAAGACTTTTCATTTTAACTCAATTTGCCCGCCTATCACAAGCTGGTGGCAGGCCAGGCCCCAGTCACCCAGCTTCGCCTCGGCAGCTTGCTCCGTTCTCATTAGTACGCATTTATTCAGTGGGAATTGGAAGACAAATGCTTGAAGGCATGTGAACTAAGTATAGCAGATTAGGTTTAAAGACTGAATATTTATAAGTATATGGAAAGTTGTTTTTTTTTTTTTTTTTTTAATTCTAGAGCGAATTGGGAACCAAGTGCTAGCTTTAGTCTAAAGGAAATGAAGATAGAAAGGAGACAATTCTAAGAATAAAAATACTATAAGCCTTTCCCTTCCATTTAAAATCCCTCTGACAACACCTTATCCAATAAAAACCTGGCATCTCTTTCATGGAATGCTTGCACAATGAAATTTAGCACCTCGAGTGTGAGAAGGGAGGGAAGAAATGAGGGTCACGTTCATTTGTTGCTTGGTTATCCCTTGGTATGTTTTAAACTGCCTTGTTTGTTCGGCACTAGCATAGAAACAGATGTTGCTCTACCGTGCAGGATAATTTACTGTACCTCCTGGTGTAGCATGGAAGTCCTCCCAGGGCCCAGCTGGTCTGTCGGTGGCACTGGCTGGTATCTGCTCAACTATGACAACTACAAGGCGCGACTGCAGCTTTTTCATTGTGCCCTTGTCGTCCTTCTCAACATAGACCTCTGCCCACATTCACTCTGGGGCTGCTGGAAGTGCGGCTGGCTTTTGTGTCTTTCGGCTGCACTGCAGACCCCGTAAGCTCGCCTCTCCATCGGTGATAATAACACAACTCATTACTTTTGTCGCCTAATGATTATCGGCATGAGCGCTCAGAGCAAGAGCCAACCTCGTCTTGCACACATAACTGGTACTGGAAGGTAAAACAGATTTGTCACTTACGATCTGACTGCTGAGCCACACTTTCGGCTCCATTATTGTGATTAACTTCTGCATAAGATATGCTTGCCCAATTGTCATTTGTGATACTGCAGTAGGCACAAGCTGCCATGCTTCCCGGGAGCACACCAGCCAATCGGATATGACCGTGTTATTCGGACTGTTAAATGCCTTTCCTGTCACAGCGGCCGCCCGGGCATTATTCTGCTTTGGTGTTTCGTTGTCCCACACCCCTACTGGACTTGTTGTGTGAACAGAACTACTACATATGTCAGCTACTATTTCATACCACATGTTAAAATGATGCTATGCTATTGTTGGTCCAACAGGACCAGCAGCGGGACATGGGAAACCCAACCTTGATTTTTACCATAGCAATGTTGGCTGTTGGTGTCTGGCCAGCGGAAATCTGTCATGTCAGGTGCCTTGTGGCTATCTGCAGGAGAGTCCATGTTCCAAAACCAAAGTTCTTTTCTGGCCTCATCACTAGCAAGCCGATTTGACTCTGCCTGATTATAATAACGAAGGCAGTCCAAGAGAATATGCACAGCCTCACCATACGTCACATTGAATCACTGCGCTGCCCACGCAGAGCTGACCGAAGCCTCATTTCTTTAGACAAATGCGTGCTCAAGGAAAAGCCTCCTGGGAGAAGGCACCCAAAGCTACTTTGTGTCCCTATGCAAGCTGTTCCTAGGTTTAAATCTTACTAAAATAATATTTATTTTTGTGTATTGCTGTATACAAGCCCGCTCTAATGGGTCTGCCTTTAATAATCTAATAACTAGGGACACACTATGCCAAAACTGTGCTCAGCACCAAGAAAGTAGGCTCTGGACATGTGTATGTGTGTGCGGTTTCTGAATTGTAAGTCATAAACACAATCATTTATTATCATGTGAAAGGAGGGGGGCTCCATTTGGCTCTCTTTCACGTTGCTGATTAGAAGGAATCAGGCTTTCTATTCCAGGACCCATTCACGCTGGTGGAAACATAGTCAGTTTTGATTATGAAGGGAGAGATGCAGCTCTAGACAGCAGCTACACACTGATATGCATGCTATCAGAATGATTTATGCAAATTATGCATATTATTCCCAAAGGAAATCCTCCTCAAACTGCCAGGATAAATCGCCGGAAATTAGCCATAAAATCTGCCGTGCTAGGAGCAAAAGGTGAAGGCCACTGGGAAAGCAAGGACATTCAACTTCTAGAATCTTCCAGGATATGATGGTGAATGTTATTCTTCCTGGATGCTGAGGGGGGAAAAAATGTAGTTTTCTTTTAAATCCTATAAAAATTTTTTCCTTTGAAAATTTTCCAACAAATGCTAACTCATTTTATTAACAACTCGCATAAGAGAAATTAAGAGTTAAGCTGTCTCCAAATGTACCTACTATAATTAACTTACAGTTAACTGTCTAAGGGCTTTTAAGTAACTAAACTTGGCTTTAAAGGCAACACTGGTCTACAGACTAGTGAAGTCACCCTCTGGTAATGTCCAGTGAGATGGCTATAGTTTTACTTTATTATTGTTTGTGTCCCTTTGCTGGAGACCATTCCTTCTTTTTCTATCCATGAACAGTGTGCCTATTCCCTGCCTGCAAATCCCAAAGACACTGTGGCAAAGCCACCAGGTTTTTTCCCCTCAGCATCCACAGCCTCACTGACTCTCTCTGAGTTTTCAATGGATGCGAAGGAATTAGTTCCCTTCCAGGCAGAGTTGTCGGTCCTGAGCTCTAACACGCAGCTGAGGAAGCTTCGCAGAGCACTCTCTCACCTTACAGGAGCTCCGGCTTGTTTCTTTCAGAAAGCACTATTCTCGAGGTTCTGAGGCTGTGTTCGCACTCCACCATCTTCCGAGAAGTGCAAGAGGATACGGATTTCAGCTCAGCGAGTGGCAGCTACTCTCTGCGGAAAGGAGACTTTGTAGCCATCTTCCCCGAGATGATCCACAAAGACCCAGAAGTCTTTGAGGCTCCACAGGTAAATAGGCATCCTGCCACCACTGCTGATGAGCGAGAAAGCTCACGGCTATTCACCCTTCATCCATTTCCACTGGAGATCCGAGGCACCTTGGTGACGGCTTGTGTTTTTCCCTCTAACAGGCAGGCTTTTGCCTCTATAGATATTCCCCCCCCCCTAAGAATCTGACGTTGACAAGTTATGTGATCTGTGAACAGAAATCCAGATAACTCTAAATGTTGCTTCATTCAAACGAAATGGACATTTTTTACTTGGTCACCGTTGACTTTAGCCATCCAGTTAGATTCTTTTTGAGGAGGAATTTCTGAAACCCAGAGGAGCCCAGCTTTTGATACGTGGGATAAAAGTTAAATAATGGTAGCCGGTTTGTTGGTTTGTTGAGTACTTCCAAGGTGAAGCTGACTTCAGAAGTCAAATACCATCATCACTAGAGTTAGCCCAAAACAGTAGTTAAGCCCTTTCAGCGGAAGGTATGTGCCCTGCTTGATCAATTAGCATGGCACTATGAACTTCAGGTTGTAAAGCTGCTGCTCTCCAGCGAAGCTCTGAGGGTAATTGTGTCATCTCCTTGTATTTTTTTCCTGAAGCTGGAGTTAATGAATATCAAAGACTGGAAATTAATCTACCCTGGTTCATCCCTTAATACCACTTCAGAGAGTCACCCCCTGCATGCAAATTGAGTGCGGCTACATTCTCCGTGTGCCCTGCGTGAAGGGAGACTCTGACTTCTAATATTGACTGATCACCTTTGGAAAAGGAAACTTCTCTACTATTTTTAAATGTCTTTAGATAAACCACTTTTAAACAGAGCTTTTTAGACACAATGTCCTGTAGCCAACCCAATGTATAATATTAAGAAATTAATAAGAGGACACATTTCAAAAACAATGACATCATGTGTATGTATTTAACCAGTAAAGCCAATGTCTTACCATAAGGGGAAGGGGTTGCCTGGTTTCTTAGGAGAAGGATTATGCAGATAATGACCAACAAGCAGGTGTCAAGCTTTGCCCAATGAGTGTTCATTCTCCAGAGGACAGGCTACATTTCTGAATTTGTGAATAAAAAATTAGTTATTGGTATAGAAGCAATAAATAAAGCAACTGAAATTAAATCTGAAAAATATTTGCTAAAACGGCACCACTTCTCCCTACAGTTTTTTTTTTTTTTTTACTTCCACTTACGGTTTTCTTTGTAATTATTCAGTTAGTAGCAGAGTTTATTATTTGTGCCATGAGAGTTAAATCAGAGTTATTGTTGTCATCAAAAAAATGTTTACCAGATCGCCACCATTCCTATAGGCACCATTCTTTGTGATTTCCCCACCTCCCACCCTTTCAACCCCATGGTCCTTCTGTTTTTTTAAATCTGATTGATAACCTTAGGAATTTAACAGCCAAAATTATGCATTAGTAGTGCTAGGGCCAGTTTTGGTGGAGCGCAAAACCAGCAGAAGAAAAGTATATCTCCTATCCAAACTGGGCGTCAAGTGCTTCAGTGTCGTACCATGTCTGCCGTGTGTAAACTCTCGACTGTTCCGCCATTTTTCCATTCCATGTCTGCTCACATTCACACGCAGAACCTATCTTTGCTTCAAGAATATGAATGCCACTTTAAAACGAGACATTTGTCTTATTTGCTCGTTAGTACGGCAAGCATATGTGGAACCCTGCTATGGGACAATCATTGTATTGCGAGCTGTGAAAGCTCAAAGGTAGGCTGAGAAAGGTGAATTCCCCTCTCACTCCGCCATCTTTTGGGAGATGGTTGGAGTGGTGAGGTACAGGGAAAGACTGAGTACAAGCCATTACTCTTTTTTTGCAAGCAAAGGACTTCTTCTTGAGGTCCTGTGTGGCACTGGCCAGATTGTTTCAAATTCCTGGACCCATTGCAATTCAGTGAATGTGAGCACCTCTGGGAAATTCTAGCAGAATAATACCTAGTGAGCAGTAGGTCCGTTCAGTGTCCTCCACGCTCAGTCCTGCTTCTGACACCCTAAGGGCTCTCAGAGGATTGGAAGGATTGTGATCAATTCTGAGATTAAGTGGAGCTTGCTGATCTTTGCTATCCCAAATAGCTCAGGTGAGATTATAATATGCCTCCCTTTAGGGGCTAAAACT
Source organism: Apodemus agrarius (assembly GCA_964023405.1). Classification (NCBI taxonomy): domain Eukaryota; kingdom Metazoa; phylum Chordata; class Mammalia; order Rodentia; family Muridae; genus Apodemus; species Apodemus agrarius. The sequence goes on along the minus strand of OZ030007.1, from coordinate 151,289,248 downwards.
AAACTAAGTTCCTAATGGAGACCACAGACCTTCCTAACATGGACCTGTTTCCCATGCATGTGCAGTGGAACAAACTGAAAATAATTTTTATTCTAATTTACTTTCAAATATTATTTGAAATTATGTTTCCATGATGATGGTTACACAGTAAATGCTACGGATAGTTTCCCTTTTAGCTTTTGTAAATAAAGCATAAAATATAAATTTCTGAGATAGTACTTCTGAGCAAACTAAAGAAAAACAGAAATTGGAGGGAGCTGCCCTGGCTTCTCGCAGGACAACCTTGGAGGTCACTGAGAAGAGCCTGGGCAGCCATGGGAGTCTGGGCTTATTTTTACATTATTTGAATACAATGATGCCATAAGTTATGTTAAGTTTCCTCTTTTGCTTTTTTTGGAACAAACACCAGAACTATATATAGTGAACCCTTTTTCTAGGGCTGTGCTTCATGTTAAATTTTACTTAAGCTATTCGGCCTTAGCAGAAAGCTCTAGAACACTAATCTGCTTAGATTGGTCATCAAGAAGAAGAGTGCTGAGAAATGCAAACAAGAAGGGTTAGTGCTGAGTTCAGGAAGGCAGGGATGGACCACAGAGATAAAAGATGATCACCAGGAGAGGCCTCCATGTGCTCCCAGAAACACTGTGTGTCCACAGAGTCTGTCATGGTATTTGCTGCAAAGATTAACAGATATTTTCAGTTCCGCATTAGTGAGAATTGTTTGGATACATTCCATAACAGTATTAAAATATAAATCTATTCTAATCTGTTTAAAGTATCACTTGTTAGGAAATAAAATTATCAAATGCTATGTAATTTTGCCAACATTACTTTATGGACTTGCAAGATCGGAAGGAGTAGGAATTGTGCAAAGGTTTTCAGAGCTCAAATACTTAAATTAAATAGTCTGAATAAACTAAAGTAAACCAAATGCTGATGAGGGAAATGATTGGCCCAACCTTCCCAAGTTTGCCATTAAAATGATTTAAACATTTGTAATATGATAGATCATAATTTATTCACATTCTAGGGTTTTGCCATAACCAGAGATGTGTTGGATCTGACCTACTTACTTCTCTATGTTTGACTTCATGTAGTTTATATCAATGTGGTGGTTAAGCAGATCTAATGAGCTCTATCAAAAATAATTGGTCATTTTAACTCAAACCACGAGCATTAATTTAATTGAAAGTTTAATTCACAATGGGCTAAAGTAAGGTCACTAAGTACCCTTTAACACTCAAATGAAACTTGGACTGGACCATTTTGGCAGCATGGCGAAATTGAGAGTGCAGACCAACTGCCCTAAAAAAAACCTCTAGAGCAAATAGCATAGCTTCTTTGTGAATATATGTCTGAAATGCCTGATAAGTACATAGGTCAGATTAACCCAGAGTATACAATAATAGAAATCAGAATTAACCCAGGCAGAGTATGCTCTAATAGAAATCTTATAGGCGAAATTTGCATTAACATAGAAAAGAAAGCAAAATCTGTTCTGCAGCTTAGGTTTTCTCTGGGGATTTGTTGAATCTTATTATTTCCTGTTTCTTTAATCCAAACATAAACACTGAATCCTAAATCCATGGTACTCATCCGTCAGTAGCTAGTTGAGAGGATAAATGAGAAGCAAACTGTGGCTGCTAAGATCCACTAGCTGCATAATAGAAATGATAGCAGCAGCGCAGAAGAGCCCTTTACCCGGAATACCCACTATATATACATATATATGTATGTGTGTGTATATGTATGTGTGTATGTATATATATATATATATATACATATATACATATATACATATATATGTATATATCTATATATATATAGATATACATACATATATATATGCAGGTCATTATTATAAAGAAAAGAAATGGAAAGAGATGTCTCCTCTCTGTGCTTAGAGAACTCAGTGCAGTCACTATAATTTGAGTGTATTCTGCCCAAAACTCATCCTGAAATCTGATGCCATTTTGGTAGTATTGGGAGACTTAAATAGGTGGATGGGTTGTTATGGGTAGGGCCTTTGCTCTGTTATCAATGTCTTGAAAGTGTACTGGTTGCAGTAAAAGTGGGTTACTATAACGGGAGACTTTCTCTCTGATTTCTCCTTTTCTAAATGTGCCAATATGCCCTATGGTTTTCGGTTTTGATAACAGCACAAGGCTCCATCAGAAGCAGGTTCTTAGACTATTGGGACTCCAGATTCATGAGCCAAAAGAAATCCTTTTCCTTATCAATCATCCAGACTTCAGTGTTTCATGACAGCATAGAGTACCAAATAAGAGAAAACAAGAGAAATGTGAGCTGAGAAGAGATGTGTTTGGATAAAGGTGTTCCTTGTTGCGTTTGGAGTTTTTGAGAGTTTGAGTATGACGTTCACATGTACAGATTTTACTTCCTTGTGTATATTTTTTAGACAAAAACCAATCTTGTGGACTTAACTCCAACTCATAAAAATGTAATTTTAACAATGTCTCTTATTCCCTATAGGAATTTAGGTTTGATCGCTTCTTAGAAGATGGTAAGAAGAAAACAGCATTTTTCAAAGGAGGAAAAAAGCTGAAGATTTACCTTATACCATTTGGACTTGGAATAAGCAAATGTCCAGGCAGATATTTTGCAATGGCTGAAATGAAGCTACTACTGATTATGTTTTTAACTTATTTTGATTTAGAAATAATTGACAGGAAGCCTGTAAGTCTAAACCGCAGCCGTATGTTTTTAGGCATTCAGCATCCTGACTCCGATGTCTCATTTAGGTACAAGGCCAAATCCTGGAGAAGCTGAAAGTGTGGCCGAGGAGGTTTGCAGAGTAAGGTTGCACATGCAGAGCCCCCTCCGGGTTTTGTTGCACTCACCCAAATGCAACCACGATCCTTGTTTGTTTGAAAATAGCAAATTTATATTCGATTAAGATCAATCCAGTTTGTTTTGGGTCGCAAAACCTGTCATAAAATAAAGCAGCATGATGGTATAAAAAATGTCAGCACAATCATTTCAGGATAAGGTAAAATAACGTTTTCAAGTTTGTGCTTACCATGATTTTTATCATTTGTAGTGAATGTGCTTTTCCAGTTATAAATTTGATCTGGGGTGATTTTTTTTTAAGTTAGGGAAATCCTCTAATATGGTTTTATGTACGGCCGGAAAGCTGTGCCATCGATGGACAGCCTGACAATTTCCAGTTTTGAGAAAAGGGGGAAATTAAATCCCATGAGTTACACTGTATGAAATTGTTCCCTTCAAGTATAATATCAGTAATGTCTACATCACCAGGGTACCTTTGCATTAAATGAGTTTTGCAAAAGATTAAATGTTTCAACTTCCCTTCAATATTTAATCATCCGTAAATACTCTTTATAACTCTGCATTCTACATCTCAATAGAACACAATTAATTGTTCTGTAAGATGGCGCATACTCAACTTAGATGTTGTTAAATTCTAATGTATAGGAAAACACAAAGCCTATTATATAGTCAGCAGTTACCGTAGACATTAGTGTTAGGCTTACTGTGGAGGCAAACGTTGAAGCTATAATAGCACTGGCAGTAGTGTGCGTCTGTAGTATAAATGGTGTTATCTAATACTTCAATGAACCCATTACCAAATGTTTCCATTTATATAAACTGAGAAATTAGGTAGCATTATTTACGCTCAGCCTTTTGGATTTGAAGGTTAGTTTTTATTTTAAACCACCAAATTAAACTGTACAAAATAATCCTATAGGCCACCATACAGCCTGTATCGATTAGTAAAGGATTTCTACTACCAATTACCCCAGTGACTGACATTTGATATAAATGGTGATACAAAAAGTAAACTCACAGGTTATATAATTAAGCCAAATTAATTCATGCTGTATTAATTAGAAATTCTAATTCTTTGGAAAGTTTTTATTGTTATTATAAAGGGATTGATTTTAAAATAGCATTCTAAAATACTTTATCATACTAGGCAATATAACACAGCTGCATTTCTTTTCTCCTTCCCAGACCGTAAGTTCTTTGTATGCTGTCCTCATGAAGGTCTACCAGCATGAAGTCTGGTTTTTCTTTAATGAGGTGGTCTTTCTTCTCAATCTCCATTCTTTTTTGAAAAAGAAATTGCAAAATGACCATTTATAATTATATAAATTCACAGAATACAAAGAGAAGTTATGACTCATGAAAAAGATGTGGAATGATTAAACCAGCCAAATTATGGAATCAAGCCACTTTTGTTGTAATAGCATTTGGGATATATCCTCTTAGCAACTTTTAAACATACGATGCTCTGTGGTTAACTATACCCACAAAGCAATTCCAAATGTCCATCTTCATCCTGGCTATTTTGCACCTTTTGGTCACTTATACACTTTCCTCGGCCTCTGTAATTACCTTTCATTTTGTTCTCTACTGGGTTGGATTATTTTGGATTTCATTTATATATTCTAGTTTGATTTTCTGTTGCTCTAAAGATAAGAATATTGTGACCAACAGTAACACGAGGAGAAAAGAATTTACTGGGTGTCATATTTCCTAATCACAGTCCATCTCTGATGGGAATCAGAGTCAATACTCAAGGCAGGAATCTGATTCCGGAACCACAGAGAAAGGCTGCACACTGGCTTGCTCACTCTCTTGTGCTCAACCTGCTTTCTTATACAGTCCAGGTCCACAAGCCCAGGCAATGATGCTGCCCGCAGGAGCTGGACTGTGCCACGTTAATCATCCATTGGGACAATCTCTCACAGTCGTGGCCACAGGCATCTGCTGAAGGCAACTGTTCCACTGAGGAAAAGCTAATGCACAAGGTAGAATTCACAGTATTAGACTAGACAAGGTTTCACTTCACTTAATGTTCTCTAAATCACCCATGTTGTATCAAATGTCAGAATTCATTTTTTAAGACTAAACAATATTGTGCCGTGTGTTAACACAACGTGGTCTTTATTGAAATGCTGACTCTAACCAACTCACCTCCTCCATACAAGTCTATGACACCCTTCATTCTCCCAAAACAAAGCAAATGTGATGTATTCCATCCTGCGAGGCCTTCTGAGGGTCTCTGGAGCTGACTCTGAGCCTCTAGCATCTCAGCTCTCGGGTTTTCTTCCTCATGCCATTTCTAAGTTCAATGATTGCCATTTTCGGTTTGATGATTCATTGTTCTTTACTTCTGCCTGGCCATGTTTTGTCATATCTTGCTCCTTTAATGTACCTTCACCACCCCTTTTGTCCCTTTAAACTTATTAAACATGATTTGTATTCCAAACATCTTCATCCTCTTTCATGAGTCCATTTCCGAGTCTCCCTTTCCTTTGCTTCTTCTGACAGCTTCACCACCGAGTCCAGATTCCTGGAATTTTCCCTCTGGAAAATGTTTCTGGCCTGGGTTTGATGTTCATTCCTCCAAGTATAATTTGTGTTTGATTTTGTCTTACTATTTATGTTTCTGTTCTAGTTCAGATAACAGGGACTGGTCAGCTGGAATGTTTGAGAAGGAACATGACACAGTGCTTAATTACTGTGGATTCCAGCCTTCAGGGAAGCCCTGTGATTAACAGGGTTGGATTTTGTGAGAGTGTTGTTTTGTGTTTTGTAAGAGTGTTGTGTGTTTTGTGAGAGTGTTGTGTGTTTTGTGAGAGTGTTGTGTGTTTTGTGCTGCTTCACTGCAGTCTGCTTGCTTACTTGTTTGTTTGTAAGACGGGGCCTTACTATGTATTTCCAACTGGTCTGTACTTCAATACATAGACAATGCCAGCCTTTGACACATAATGCCTGCCTCTGCCTCTTAAGTGCTGGGATTAGAGGGGAACTTAAAGTCTATGATCAGAAATTGACAAGACTGATAAGTGGATATTAACCCAGAAGCTCTGAATACCCAAAACACAACTCACATATCAAATCATTCTCAAGGAGAAGGAAGGAGAGGGCCCTGGTCCTGGAAAGGCTTGATGCAACATTGCAGGGGATTGCCAGGACAGAGGAGGGGGAGGGAGCTGATTGGGGAACAGGCGGAGGGAAGAGGGCTTATGGGACTTATGGGAAGGGGGAACTGGGAAAAAGAAAATCATTTGGAATGTAAACAAAGAATATAGAAAATAAAAAAAAAATTGACAAGAGGGGCCTAGCAGTGGTGGCACACGCCTTTAATCCCAGCACTTGGGAGGCAGAGGCAGGTGGATTTCTGAGTTCGAGGCTAGCCTGGTCTACAGAGTGAGTTACAGGACAGCCAGGGCTACACAGAGAAACCCTGTCTTGAAAAACCAGAGAGAGAGAGAGAGAAAGAGAGAGAGAAAGAGAGAGAGAGAGAGAGAGAGAGAGAGAGGACATTTATTTGGTTTTTTTTGTTTGTTTGTTTGTTTTTTGTTCATTTGTTTCAACCAGAAATTAAGGCATGCAAATATATCTGATCCAGCTCTGTGTAGCAAAGTCCATCTAACAAGTGTGTTGACCCTGAAAGTTGCTGACTTATACAGGGGCTTGGATTTTACACACACAGACACAGACACACATACACATACGCACACACACAGGAGTACATATGCACGTATACACACATGCAAGCTTATGCCGTGTTGAGTCTTACACTTTGACTTTTGCATTCAACAAAACACAGTATTGTTTTCTATTTGATGTGTATTAGGATACGTTGTCTTCCTTAATGGCTGGATGGTGATCATTTTTATATTGTAAAATTCAATAATCAGTATACTTTCATGTTATTATCAGCAGTGAAAAACCACATGAAATTAGCCTATATTCTAACTTCTGCTTAATATAGAACGATCTATACACAAATTTAAATAAATAAAATGGGCGATGAAATATTACCTGAAACAATCCGACAGATGCAAGGCACATATCTACAATCCCAGCTTTGGGGACTAAGTGATTCCAGGACTATGTAGCAAGACCTCATTTCTCATATAACAGAAGTCATGGGTTCTACCTGGTTAGTCATCACCAACACATGTGAACTTAGTTTGAACACACAATTGCGGAAGTGTAACAGAGATACATGAGCAAAATTTTGTCTTTTTAAAAATTACTTTGGGGGGAAAGGAGATGGGACAGCATTTAAGAACTCTTGCTGGTTCTTTTATTTATTTGTTTTTGTTGATTCGCTTTACATCCTGCCCACGGCCCCGTCCGGTCACTCCCTTCCACAGTCCTTTCCCTGTGCCGCCTCCCCTTCTCTGCGTGGGAAGCTTCCTCCTCGGTGTTCCCCCTCCCCCACACTGGCACTCCAAGTCTCTCAGAGGCTAGGTACTTCCTCTCCCACAGAAGTCTAGACAAGGCAGCCCAGGAGGTAGAACACGGCCCACGGGCACCAGCTTTTGGCACAGCTCCCACTCCGGTTGTTCATGACCCTCATGAAGACCAAGCTGCACACCTGCTACATGTGAGCGGGGAGGCCTAGGTCCAGCCTGTGTGTGCTCTTTGGTTGGTGGTTCAGATGCTGAGAGCCCCAAGGGTCCAGGTTAGTTGACTCTGTTGGTCTTCCTGTGGAGTTCCTATCCCTTTCAGGACCCACAATCCTTCCTCCCATTCTTCCCTAAGAGGCCCCAAGCTCCATTCACTCTTTGGCTGTGCTGTATCTGTCTGAGTCAGCGGCTAGGTGGAGCCTCTCAGAGGACAACAAACATGTCTGCAAACATCAACCACACAAAGACTCGACAAAGAAAGAGAACTTCAGATCAATTTCTCGCATGTACATTGATGCAAAAAAAAAAAAAAAAAAAGTCTCAATAAAATAGTCACAAACCAAATCCAGGAACACATCAAAGACATGCTCCATCAAGATCATGTAAGCTTCATCCCAGACATGCAGGGATGGTTCAGTATATGAAAGTCCATCAACCGAATCCACCATACCAACAAACTGAAAGAAAAAAAAATCACATGATTATCTCATTAGATGCTGAGTCTGGTTCTTAGCAGTCAGAGTAGGCAGCTTACGACTGCAGCTTTAGGGGTTCCAACACCTTTCTCTGGCCTCTGTGGACACCCACACATGGGTGGCATCCACGTATGTAGCCATAAGCACGTACACTTACACAAAAATAAAACAAGTCTTTTTCTTATTTTCACCAATCTGAGAGAAATTTGTATGACGCTTTCATATTCATTCCCTTTCCCCAATTCCTCCCAGATGCATCCACTTCACCTATGTGCAGAATTTAATGGCCCTTTGTTTTCTTCTTCTCCTCATGTACAGTCTGTACTGTCCTTATACTCTTGGATATGTGGCTGTACTGGAACCTGGGTAAACCACCAGGGACCACACACTTAAATTCACTTTCCTTTTCCTAGAAGATGCTTCAATCTATGGGTAATAACTCATTTGAAGGTGTTTTTTGTTGTTGTTGTTGTTGTTTTGGTTTGGTTTGGTTTGGTTTTGGTTTCTCGAAACAGGGTTTCTCTGTGTAGCCCAGGCTGTCCTGGAACTCACTCTGTAGACCATCCTCGCCTCGAACTCAGAAATCTTCCTGCCTCTGCCTCCCAAGTGCTGGGATTAAAGGCGTGTGCCACCACCGCCCGGCCCCTTCGAAGTTCCTGTAATACATTACATTCATTTAGCAGAATAACAATGGCAGCTTCTCCTGTATGTCTTATGCCATGTCTAGCCACAAATTCTCGGCTCCAATAGCAGTTCTAAGTATGGGATGTCAACTTGTGACGTGGGCTTCAAATGGAACCGTAAAGTGACTGGTTAGTCCCATAATGCTTCTGCTGCTGTGGCAGCTATGAGCACGTCTTCCCAGACCACTCACTTACAGACTTCTCAGAGGGGTCAAAGCTGGGTACAACTGGTGACTACTTCCCCCGCCCTCGTTACATTCATAGCATCTTCCAGGAATGTGAATGCCAGCAATCAGGAATGAAGTTTCCAGGACAGGACTAGCTTGCTTTCTCCATGCTACATCACTCAATTATGCAATGTCTTTAGAAATAGGGTCTTACTATAAAATTTTCAGTGGTAGCTAAAAGCATTGACTGTAACCTATAATGTGTAGGGGTCCATGTAACCTCAATGACCAGCAACTCTAAAAGAAATAACCTGGTCCTGGCACTGAGTGGCTCTTTCTGTTTGCTGTTCCATGCTGTATAGTTAGTGGGCTTACAGTCGCCTCATTACAAGGAAACTCCATCAAACATTATTTTATGCATGTGCACGCATATATTTTAGGATGACAGTACAGGTTATGTGTTTGTTACAGGAATATTTTATAATTATTGTTTCCTAATTCTTTCATCTACCCAAATATTTAATGAGCATTTCTACTAAATAGTTAGGTATGGTACTACTAACCCTCCCCTTCACAAATATCTACTTTATTAGAGAAAAACAACATATAAATAACTTATTTGGTTTTTATTTTTTGGTTATAACTAATAAATTTCTCTTTTTAAAATTATTTTAATATTTCAGTACCTGTATTTAGTGTACCTTCTCAACATCCCTTTTCCGGTCAGCCATTAGAAAGTAGTATTCTATAATAAATGATCTTAAACAAATTACACAAGCTAAAAACATATAGAAGGGACACCAAGATGGTTCAGGGAATAATGCTGTCTGATCTCAAGCCTGATGAGCTGAGTTTCATCCCTGGAATTTACATAGGAGAAATAAGAAATTGACTCTTACAACTTATCACCTGGCCTCTGCATACACACATACAAATTCACACATTCTTATACCCACATACAGTCATACATCTATATATATAGGTGTGCATATACATATGCACATAATTTGTCAATAAATGACTAAATGTAAGTTTAGGGTACTGTGGTGATATATTTAAAACATATATCCAAACCAAACTATTAATTAGATCTCCAGGATTTTGTAACTATTTCATTTGTTCTTAATTTTTACCTTTTCATTTCCACGGCTTCACCTACATTTTGAGCTAAGTGCATATATAATAATGCTTTACATCAGTGGCCAATTCTACTTGCCCATTTGGCTAGCAGAGGCGCAATGCCCTGCTCCGGAGTCAGGCTTGCCGAGGAACTGGCTTTGCTGGCCTTCACACCTACTGGGCTCTGGCTTCCCCGCTCCTGCTGCTGTGCCTGCTCCATTTTGTCCTCAGATGTCCAGCCATTACCCAGGAGATACAATTCAAATACCTCCGTTCATGTGTGCTTATTTCACCATGAAACGTAATTTGGATAACACTTCCTTTAAACAGCTTTTCCTTTAACAGTAGAATCTTAACATTTCCTCAAAGACCAGTGTATTCTGGTTTGAATTGCGGAATAAGTGGCTGTACTGTATAAAACTTCCCATGCTGCCCATCCTTTAAAGTGTGCACTATTTAGCCTATTACGTTTTCCAGCGTTGCACACGATGGTGTACTTGCACTACACTGTTAGGTACTTAGACTCAACTAGGAGAAAGTTAGCACGCAACTTTGTAGCTCTATTTTCAGTCTTAGTGAGCAATGCTATAAAATTGTATCATTACCCAAGGCAGTCGCTCCTTACTCTTAGAGTGTTAGGACACTGGCCAGCGAGTTTTTCTTTTTAGCCTAAATGTATATTATATTAAATATCTACAATAGATTCATTTAATTCATGAAAAATTAAATCATACACTTTTGAATTTGTGAAAATCTATCCCCAGTTTCATTTCAAAACCTGTTTAGACTGAAATGTTCTAGAAAATTAACTCTTGTCTTGATACATTTGTTTACCATTTTTTTATTATTAAAGGATACATACAGACTTTCAAAAAGTCAATTATCTTAAAGAAGTGTTGAATACATTCAAATATTTTACAAATGAAATATTTAATATGCTTAAATTTACAATAAAAAGCTTTAAACCACAGTTGAATGCTTCTGTCTCGTATCTTTACTAGGAGTAAATTGGGTGATATTTGGTTTAAAAAAGCAAATTTGGGGGAGGAATGACTATGCTATCTGAATAACGCTAGTTCATCCCTCACCCCTTTATGTACATGTTTGCATGTTCTGATACTCTTCCTAAACAATCCAGTGTTCAGAGTTTCTTTCAATACATTTGAACTTTGTCTATATGTAGGATAAAAAGAGATCCAAGAAAGCACTAAATTTGCACTGCTGACCCTGCTTGCCTACAAATTTTAATGCCTTCTAGTCTGTGGGGAAAGAGATGTGTGAGAACGAAAAGCGAGAGAGAAGTTTCTGTCTAGCTAGGCATTGTCTTATGAAGCTTTCTTCATTCTCAACAGATAATGAAGAAAACTGAGTAATATTCAATTTATTCACAAAATTGAAATGCAAATGCCCAACAAGGTCTATAAGAGAACGGCAATGGTGAGGATAAAATGGTCCTTTTGTGGTGATTTACTTGAGTGTTGCACTGGGAGACTTGGTGTTTCTTCGGGAACACCAACGGTTTGGAGGGGCTCTGATTGACTTCTGCAGGAGTCACTGATGATGACTAGGAGATGACCACCGTCCTGTTAGCAGGGATCAGAAACCAACTCTTTCAGAAGGTGCACCTGATCCTTTGAACTGGTTGAATCAGCATTCCTTTTTGTTTCTAAATGGAAATTTAAATGGACATTCTGTGAAAACTATACCTTAACTTTCATTTGTACTCTCTATAGCCCTTACAGAGAATATTAAAATGTGAATAATTTTCTGGAATTAGCATGATCCTGTAAGTAATAATGTTCATTTTCTATTCAGAGTAAGGCTAGATTTCAGAAATAAAATTCTATGGTTATGCCAGATTCTAAAGAGTAGTCGATATAAGGAAAAACTATATTGCAAACTACAATGGAAAAAGTGCTTAGAGATAGAATCATTATCTATTTGTACCTACAATAGCAGTTTGTGTTGTTGTAGCACAAAGCAAAAAGAGAGGTAAAAAAAAATCAGGTAAAGGTATTACTATCTAATGATTCATCATTGAAATAAATTTAAACTAACTTAATTTTGAAATAACTCAATCCTACTGAAAAGTTATAAAATTTATCTTCACTTTTAAGACAGAAAGTAGACTAAATAATACTTTCAAATGTTAAAGAATGGCTCTCAGACTGGTGGACATTTTCATTAACCTTTGAACCTTGATGATGACATCTACAGCTCTTCTACAGGGCGAGGGGTCACAAATGATGGCCGAACCACAGGCATCACTTATATTCACTACCACAATTCCCATCATCCAGATAATTGTTTTACTTTCATAGAAAGTAATCTTTAATTGCTCAAGGAGATCAATGGGATGAGCAATTGTAGATCTTTTAAATTTCACTCATTTAAGACATTTACACTTTAAATATATGTATTCCTGATGCTTCTGCAAATGAAAATTACAGTTATGGAGACCCAAGTATTACTCGATCATGCTAGCTGATGTGCCCAACATTCCATAGATGGGAAGTCTTTTCCCTTTCATGTCTCTCTGTGTCACTGTGAAAGCCTAGTTGGGAAAGGCATTTCCTTTCATCCGAGTCCAGAATGAAGGGCACAGGCTGACACTGGCACCTGATTCTGAATGCAATACTGCAGAGAGACTGGCCACAGCAGATTTAGTTGCATTTGCTGGAACAGACAATGAATGATTTAGCATTTCACAAGTTAGGTACATAATCCCCCACAGTCATGACCACCACTCAGAGGGGGAAATTGTTGCCTCTTCAAAGAATACATGAACACATTTAACAGAGAAATCCTTGTACTACATCCTTCAGTAATTGCCAGAGCTGAATAAATGTGTAAAATGAGGTTGGGTCATGAAGCATTTTTATGCTGAAATCTAAATTCTCATCCCTAAACACCTCTATTAGCATGGCAGCTTTGAGTTCCAATCATCCTCCTAGTAAAAATGACTGGGAAGTATTTGTAAATAATAATAGATCCTTAAGATATATCTGGACTTTATCTAAAACTTATAAGGAGAAATAATAC